>OY720152.1:31467016-32014516 GCA_963082725.1 Pedicia rivosa | reverse complement strand
CCTATATTATATGGTCTTTTAAAAATTCAGAAACCAGGATCAAAGATAAGATCCAGATTTAATAATAATATAATATCCAACCACCGATGGTAGATACATAAATAGTTCCAATTTATTTTTGGTTATGACTAAATCGGGACCGCGCGTACGCAGTCCCAGCTATCAAAAATTTTGCGCACGAGTTATCCACATTAGGGATAATCGCAGAGGTGAAATTTACCGAAGTGCAATGGCAAAGCCTCGCTCCGGGGAAACCACCTTATTGATCACGGTAGTCCCTACGCCAGGTAAGTATGATTTCTTTAGCTCTCAACCCACTATGATTATGTTCGAAAACAGTATTAGCTAGCGAATTGTGGAACGAAAACAAGAAAATAAAATAACAAAAAATTATTGAATTTTAGATTTAATTAATTAAGTAAAATGATTTATTCTTTCTTGTAAAAAGAATATCAAAAATTCTACTTTAATTATGAAAATCACTTCAGAATACTGATTTTTAACTTTATTATAAGAATAATTTCAACAGAGCGAATTGTAGCACAAATCCAAGAAAATAAATAATTAATTGCTTTTTTTTATTTAATTAAAAAATTTAATATATATATAAAAACAATTTCAATTCGCAAAAGCATATCCCTAGAGATTAATTTTTATATATTTGTGTTATTAATGTCCCAGCTTTCGCCGGGCTCAGCACAAAAAATTGAGTTTCATTAGAGTGCCCCTCTCCACGGAAATCTTTAGTAAAAGGCGAAAGATTTATTCTACAATTGAAGAGAAGCCAGAGTAATGTACCTAGCGTCGCTTGTGGATTTGTTCATAAATTAATAAACTTCACTAGCGAGTCGCAAACAAATTCAGAAATTTTTTCAAAATATTTTTTTTAATTTACTTTTATTTATACCTAAATTTTAAAATTATAGTTAATAAAGTTTCAAATTTTTAAGCCAAAATCTAACAAATAAATGTTGGTTTGAAATATTTATATTAATAAAAAAATTATTGAGCTATTTTTGTTAAATATTGTTGACATACTTTTGACCATATGTCAATTTTATTTTGTATTAATTTCAAACCATAATCTAATTTTATAATCAAGAAAATATAAATAATTAGTAAACAAAAGGAAAATAATTGTAAAAATACATCATTTGCATTTTCAAATCGCAAAATATTTATCGAATGTAAAAAAAATGAATAGCGAGTCGTAGACAAACATTCAAAATCAAGTTATTTTTTACTTTTTCTTAAAAGTTCCAGATTTTTATTCTGGATTGAAATATTATAATAAATAAATTTGATCTAATTCTAAAATTCTATGAATGAAAAAAAAATTAATTATTAATTTAGTAATAGTTAATTGATTGATTAATTTAATAATTAAATTAATATTTATATAATCAAAAACAAAAAGCAAATAAAAATAATAATAATAGTAATATCAACAAGATGATATTTAAAAATTAATTAATTAAATTATAAAATAAAATAAAATAGAAACAGAAACAGAAAACAATAAATAATAATAATAATAATAATAATAATAATAATAATAATAATAATAATAATAATAATAATAATAATAATAATAATAATAATAATAATAATAATAATAATAATAATAATAATAATAATAATAATAATAATAATAATAATAATAATAATAATAATAATAATAATAATAATAATAATAATAATAATAATAATAATAATAATAATAATAATAATAATAATAATAATAATAATAATAATAATAATAATAATAATAATAATAATAATAATAATAATAATAATAATAATAATAATAATAATAATAATAATAATAATAATAATAATAATAATAATAATAATAATAATAATAATAATAATAATAATAATAATAATAATAATAATAATAATAATAATAATAATAATAATAATAATAATAATAATAATAATAATAATAATAATAATAATAATAATAATAATAATAATAATAATAATAATAATAATAATAATAATAATAATAATAATAATAATAATAATAATAATAATAATAATAATAATAATAATAATAATAATAATAATAATAATAATAATAATAATAATAATAATAATAATAATAATAATAATAATAATAATAATAATAATAATAATAATAATAATAATAATAATAATAATAATAATAATAATAATAATAATAATAATAATAATAATAATAATAATAATAATAATAATAATAATAATAATAATAATAATAATAATAATAATAATAATAATAATAATAATAATAATAATAATAATAATAATAATAATAATAATAATAATAATAATAATAATAATAATAATAATAATAATAATAATAATAATAATAATAATAATAATAATAATAATAATAATAATAATAATAATAATAATAATAATAATAATAATAATAATAATAATAATAATAATAATAATAATAATAATAATAATAATAATAATAATAATAA
The DNA here is from genome assembly GCA_963082725.1 of Pedicia rivosa. Classification (NCBI taxonomy): domain Eukaryota; kingdom Metazoa; phylum Arthropoda; class Insecta; order Diptera; family Pediciidae; genus Pedicia; species Pedicia rivosa. Next base: position 32,012,042 of record OY720152.1, on the reverse strand, counting down.
TAATAATAATAATAATAATAATAATAATAATAATAATAATAATAATAATAATAATAATAATAATAATAATAATAATAATAATAATAATAATAATAATAATAATAATAATAATAATAATAATAATAATAATAATAATAATAATAATAATAATAATAATAATAATAATAATAATAATAATAATAATAATAATAATAATAATAATAATAATAATAATAATAATAATAATAATAATAATAATAATAATAATAATAATAATAATAATAATAATAATAATAATAATAATAATAATAATAATAATAATAATAATAATAATAATAATAATAATAATAATAATAATAATAATAATAATAATAATAATAATAATAATAATAATAATAATAATAATAATAATAATAATAATAATAATAATAATAATAATAATAATAATAATAATAATAATAATAATAATAATAATAATAATAATAATAATAATAATAATAATAATAATAATAATAATAATAATAATAATAATAATAATAATAATAATAATAATAATAATAATAATAATAATAATAATAATAATAATAATAATAATAATAATAATAATAATAATAATAATAATAATAATAATAATAATAATAATAATAATAATAATAATAATAATAATAATAATAACAATCAAAAAATTAATAATTAATAATGAAAAATAATTTAATTAACTTACAAACTATTTAACAATCAAAACTTAAAAGCTAATTAACCACTGCAAACCCTAACCATTTGAACCAAAATGCTTAGAAGTATTAATTAAAGAATAGTGCTTTAGTTATTTAATTATGAATTAATTAAATTAATTCATAATTATAGATTCCTACATTAATTAATACTGACATTAGTATTTATTTTGCTTGTTTTTTTTTTTTTATTATTCATATTTTTTTTTTCTTTTTCTGAAAAAATTTCTTAAATCTTATTATTCGATCCCATGAGGCTTTAATACTTTTAACAACTAAATTGTCAGAAGCACTAATTGTCTCATGAAATTTCACATCAAGTGCATCAGCACTTCTATTAGGGAGGGAAGCGCTGAAAGCTTGTGAATTTCCTCATTTGTCATTGTTTTATATAATGCAGGTTTATCCCTCTGATCAAAAGCAAACCGCAGACATTTATTTTCGATTATTTGCAGCATTTTCCACTGTGATTCAGTGACAAAATCTCTCCATACTGATACAGGATAAGTAATTATAAGGACAATTCCTGGTAGCTTGTAACCCCAAGTGTGTAGTAAAACGAGACAAAGCTTGAACTCCAGACATGCTAGTTCTAAATCCAAACTGTTCATCTTGCAGAATTTTATTTAACTACAAATGACAAACTAATGTTTTATGAATAATTATTTCGGCGACCTTACTAGGTGAACACAATAGACTGATTGGTCGCTTGAACATTTATTCATAAATACATAAAGACTAATAATTATTTAATTAATCGCACAAATTATTATTTATTTATTTTTAAAAGTCATGATAAGTCGCAGAAAGAAATTATCAATTCAGAATATTATTGGTAATAATTAGATGGGCTGATCCTGGCGGTACTGCAATACCAGGTCAACCCGCGACAGAGGTGGAGCAAGCTCCTAGCACTCCGTCAAATTTCAAAAATCAGTTTAACATTTGTTGTCCCTACCGACCAAGGTGGCAACATGGCAACATGCTGACGTTTGGAGCGGGAGGTACCGAGTTCGAATCTCGACCGAGGCGGGATGGAATTTTTCATTCGGCTAATTATGTACTAAACATACATAAAGTAGTGGGCAATGATTAATAACATCTATGACCCTCCGGCCGGTGTGCAGGATAAGGTTTTAACCGAACGATTCTTCTTAGGAAATCTGCATGTTTTCCTAAGAGCTGGCAATGCGCCGAATCGAATTAAAATGCATGTGCAGATGCTAGGTGGTTCAGAACCCACCTCAAAAACAGTAAGTAACTCCTAGTTACTAATAACCTTAGTCGTTGATGTACTAGGTTAATAAAAAATTGAAATACAATACAACAACTACAATTTGTTGTCCCTCTATGAGAGATCTATCAGATGTTAAGCTGATAAGAACAGATACTACACTTTGATCTTAGCCTTTAGGCCGAGAAGCGATAGCTTGTAAACGGTTCCACCATTTCTTAAATAAATTATTTTATCCGTATTAGCGAATCGAAGGAAAAACATGTTACAAAAAATTCACAAAGAATCAATTTCTACAGAAAATATATTGTCTTTATAGTGAAGAAAATTAGAATATTAGAAAAATAATTAACAATTTATTTGTATATTAGTTAGTGTGTATTTTAAAAGTATTTTGGATTACGAAAATTTCTCACTCTTTCCTAGACAAAATAAAAAGAAAATATATCAATAAATGTACCTAAAATATTAAATGTAAGATATTTATGAAAACAGCACACTTGGAAAAATATGTTTTTATTTTATTTATGCATTTTTTTTATTGATTACACACAGTCCAAAAATGCAATTATTTATCATATATATAAAATTAAAAATAATATACAGAAGATAAGATGATGAAACTTGTTAGTAGTACAGTCGACCACGCATGGGTGCGAAAGAGACAGATGACAAATACACTCAGTTCAGTTTTATTTATTAATTAACGTAAGGTGGACGTGATTTATTTTGGGTAAGTAAAATAAAAATAATTCTTTTTCTTTTGTTTTTTTGTTTTCAGAATAAATATTATGGACATCTATAATACAGTAGTACTGGACATCAATCATCTCCAAAAATAAATAAATGGATTATCAGTGAATTAAAAAAAAAGATTTAAATAAAGTGAATAAAAAGCAAAAAAAGTTTTTACCTGTATTTTTTATTATACGAAAATGTAAGAATTATCCATTTTTGACTTAATTGTCAGATTGGGAAATTCTTGCATTTTAAAAAAAAATAGAAGGGGATATTTTCCGTGGTATGTCCCAGAAAAAAGCAGTTGCTAAAAATTCCCACGCCGATTTTTTTTGGGCATGTGAGTGTATTGGTGAAAATACACTAATACTATTCTATACAGAGCACAACCTTCTATATTCATAGCCGTGTCACCGTTTTGCGTTAGTATTGGTGGTAGGCCGTCAAAAATTATATACAATCTTTCGTGGATGAATTTTGTCCTGTTTTATTTCGTTGTTTATAATAATAAAACTAAATAAATTATAAAAGTAAGTGGTTAATAATAATTTTGAAGTGTTTCTAATTGCAATAATATATTTTTTTAATTGTAAAACAATATGTACAAGCGATTTATTGTGAATTAAAAAACTTCAAAAATTTTAGGTTATGGTGTCTTCTAAATTATTTTGTGTGATATTATTGAAAAATTTGATATAATTTGTGACAATTAAGCTTAGTTTTATATGTTTTGTGGAGTGTTAGTTTATATTTAATATAAACATTATGTTTTTGTGATCATGTTTTCGTTTTTTCCGCTATAATTTATATTTAGAGTAAATTAAAAAATTCACAACAAATATGTAGTATTTATGTTTATGGATGTTGTTTTTTTTCAATTATTATTATTGAAAAATGTGATATAATTTCTGTGTTTATGTAGTTTTGTGGAATGTTCGTTTATATTTAATATAAACATCATATTTTTGTATTTCTGTGTAGTTTTGTGCATAAGTTTATAGATAATATAAATATTTGCGGTTATGGTGTTTTCTAAATTGTTCTGGGTGATATTATTGAATTGGACATTGAAGAAACTGAAGATTTAAATTGTGAGAATTATAAACAAAAAATAGCTTTAATACGAGACCAGTTGAAACATCTAATAAATAAAAATTCGCAATATTCTACGGACACAATAATTTTAAGTTTTGTTCTGTTCTCCCATTCGTCATCCACATACGAATCTGCAAAGATTGTCTGCTTCCTTTAAAATATCGCCAGAATCCAGAAAAATTTTAAATATTTAAATTATTTAACTAGAGATTTAAGTACTGCAGAGAAAAAAGTTGTTCTAATGATTGAATTTATGTTACTGGATTTTTGAATTAAAAAGGAAAGAAAGTGTCTGGATATGCCGAAAATTGTGATTATTCTACTAAAACCATCCAAACGTTTATGATTAGTTCCTGTTTTAGCAGGTTTAAGGAAGTAGTACATTTAGTGCCTGTGAATTCATCTACTGATAGTGAATTATTAAAATTAACAGAAAAAGTATTACATGCAGTGCAACAGCCTGGTTTTCAAATTATTGTTATTATAACAGACAATCACCGAATCAACCAGAATTTATTTAAATTATTGGATAATTCCGTAATCCAGATTCTTGTTTTAATTCTGATATCTTTCTTATCTATGACACTGTTCATATTATAAAAAATGTAAGAAACAATTGGATCAATGTAAAAAATTGTAATAATTCTTTTGTGTATCAAACTATTATAAAACATCAATTTTTTTCTGCGAATAACCAGAAAGATTTATTGTGTGCTTTAATTTTTATTAGTTTGGAAACTGATACTGATATTGATCTCTCATCAAGCTGTTTATGTGGAACTACAATTAAACAAATATATTCTAGGGCATGTAATGTTATGTGCAATATTATTCTAAATAATTTCGTCAAACAACAAAATGATGAAAAAAATACACAGAATAATAACAAACGAAAATTGAAAACTTTTAAAAAATCAAATGCAAATATTAAAATTGCAAAAACGAGCTAATTAGGCTAAAAAACTATAAAATTCTATTATTTTTTTATTCATAACTGTAGTTTTTTTTCTTCAAGAAAATTGTGATTTGTTTAGTTTCTTATTTTATGTTCCTTTATTTATTATTGTTTAAGAATAAAATTATCTTTTTTTATATTTATATATATGTGCAATATATATTATATCATTATAATTTAATGAATTGAAATAAATTTGATTTTTTCCCCCAAAAGAATGTTCGTTTTATTATTATTTCAGAAAGTAAAAATATCGGCCTATTCTGAGCCTTGTATGTATTAGTAATTGAAGCGGTGACACGGCTATGTATATAGAAGGTTGTGATACAGAGGCAAATATGAGTATAGCATAGTCAAACTGGTGACGCGCCGCCATCTTTATTATTAGAATAAAGAGAATTTATTATAAAACAAATTGCATTTTTCAATGCTATAAATTATTTTATTTTAAAGTATTTAATTTAATTTATATTCTAAATATATTTTCATTAAAAAAAAACAATTTTCATTTTTTGATAAAAAATTTTCTTTTATTTTTTTAATGTATTAATGTTATTTAAAAAAAATTTCAACGCACTGTTTTTTTTTGTTCAAAGATTTTTAAGAAAAGAAAAAACCACTGTAAAGGAAATTTTTTCCAAAATTTGATTTTAGAAAAACAAGATCTGTATTTCTGAATACAAAATAAATAATTAAATTTAAATCAGTTAAAAAGTGAGTAGGAAAAAAATTATATGTCTCTCAAAAAAAATTGTATTTTTTAATACAACATAAATAATTAAATAAAAAGACGGTCAAAGTGTGAAGAAAATTACTCCTACTTGTGTGTGTGTTGCATCATCCTTTGTCTCTCTATTTGTTCAATTTGCGTTGTTGTTCGATGGAAAAGTGTATGTAGAATCTGTTGTTGTTCGACTCCAAGTTGTTTAAGTTAAATAAGTCTGTTGTTGTCCGACTCAAGTGGTTTAAATATAATACTTTTAATTTATATTTTTACTTTTAATTTTATTTTAATTTAAAATAATTACATCTTTATTTTTAAACTTTGGTAAAACCAGTCTAGATTGCTCTAAGCCTATGTATCAGGTCACTGGTAGCTTATTATTGATACTGAGTTTATTTACAATTTTTTAGGTCTCTTATACTAAATTAAATGCATCATCAGCATAATACATTTACTAAAATATTATGATTCTTAACAGAATTCTAATAATATTAATTTAATGCATAATTGCATAATACATGAATTCTTTAATATTATTATTCTTAACAGAATTCTAATAATATTAATTTTATGCATAATATGCATAATACATGAATTCTTTAATATTATTATAATTGTCTTATCAAGTGCTGGTTATATGCATAATTGCATAATACATGAATTCTTTAATATTATTATAATTGTCTAATCAATTGCTGGTAAGTTGATCAGTCTGGGCGCTGAGTTTACATTGCAGTGTTTATATTGGCTGTTCATTGTATTGAACATACTCCCGGGAGCCTAAAGATCCATTAGTTTGGTTCTGGACTGAAAACAAATGGACCTGGTGCTGGTTGTTCTGCTGTCATAATGTTTCCAAGTATGATGTCGATGGGTCCTTGTTGATAATATGTTGGATCTGCCCATATCAAGTTATTTAAATGCTGCCATTTCCAACCATCAAAAGTTTGTTCTGGAAGGCTTTGAGTTAATTTGTTGAATATTAATGCTTTTAATTTTAAGGAGAATTTTGACGAAAAGCGAGGTCTGATTAATAATTCAGCCATTCCTTTTGAGTGCCCGGCATCAGTTACTCCCATTCCGGTTACTCTAACATTTGTAGGCATTCGTGTTAGCTGGAGTTTTCTTGTAGCCTCTTCAGTTATAAATGTTGCTTGAGACCCTGGATCCAACAATAGCCTAAGAAGATGTTCTTGGCCATCAGCTGACGTTGTAGTTATTAGCGCAGTTCCTAGTATAATGTTTCTAGGACCTTTTGAAGTCTCAGAAAGATGATTTTGAACTTGATAGCTGCCATTTGTCTTGCTGGTTTGCATGTTGTTATTTTGATTAGTTTTATTAATGTTCCTGTCCTCTAGACTGAGGTGTAACAGCGAGTGGTGTCTTTGGTTGCAAAATTTGCAGGTTGTTGTCGTTTTGCAGTACATTGCTGGATGATCAGAAGATAAACAGTAGGGGCACATTTTCTTTTCTATCACTAGTCTGTTTCTTTGTTCCAACGCCATTGCTAAAAAGTATTTGGACTTGTCTATTGTGTGTTGTTCGCAGCAATAAGTGCATTTTACTTTCGACATGACATGGAAATTGATGAGATTATGACTATTTTTATTTGTTCCAGAATTGGCTGTGTTTCTTGTGCTGCTAGGCCACTTCTTCCATTCTGGAGCCTTGTATGGTGTGTTGTTGATATTTCTTAACTTGTTGGTCTTGTTGTTCAAGGCTTCTAGAGTATTAAATCTGGACTCTAAAAATTTATAGAATTCTTCCAATTTTTGTATTTCTTTTGGAGAATCTAATGTCTGCTCGTAGATTTTATGACTTTCTGGATCCAATTTCTTTACCATTATGTGAATTATTAATGGATCCCACGTAGCAGTTGGTACATCTACATTATTGATGGCGTGAAGACATTCTCTTGTTGTGTCGAGCATATGCCGAATTCCAATCGCAGATTCCGTAGATAGGTATGGTTGACGTAACAAAGCATCTAGTTGTGTTGTTACTAGTACCCTTTTATTTTGATATCTGCTGATCAATAATTCCCAGGCAGAGTTGTAGTTACTGTCTGCGATATTTAAATGTTGAATCAGTTTTGCAGCTTCATCTTTAACACAGGTTTTTAAATATTGCATTTTTTGTGCATCGCTTAAACTGTTGTTATTGTGTATTAGCTTCTTGTAGATATCATTAAATGCGGTCCATTCATGATATTTTCCTGAGAATTTTGGGATATCTAGAGATGGTAGCCGAAGTTCTGGATAGGTGGATCCATATCTGTTGTTATGATGACTGTCCCTTGAAGATGTGCTGCATTTATTATCGAGTTCTTGCTGTAGTGATATTACTGTTTCTTCATAAAGATCCTCGATACTTTCAAATACTTGATTTTTGAAATAGTTTGTTTGTTCTATTTCATAATTGTCATCACAAGAGATGATTGTCTCATGTGTGTCGGAGAAATTCGTCCATTTCTCCTTTAAACTTATGATTTTTTGTTTGTAATAAGCCTCAGGCTTATTTTTTACATTTTGTAATGTTATCTCAATGTTGTTAATGAAATTTCTAATTACATCTGAGCGTGATATTTGCAATTTTATTCTTTTTTCCTGTTCTTCTGGATCGTTTTTAAATATGAAACTATCATTGTGATATTGCAATTGTTCTGTTGGCTTTTTATCATTTTCTGTAGATTCAAATACTGGTTTGTTGTTTAGTTCGTCGTATTTGTTTCTGAATTCGTCACGATTTTTTAGATAATAATCTTGGACTTTTTCAAAGAAATTATTTGTGAAATATGGATGTTGGTTCGATATGACTTCTGCCCCAAATCCACAAATTTGCTGTTGGTTTTGCTTAAATTCTATCCACATTTTGTCCAATTCTGTCGATTTTTCTTGCAAATTTTCTTTTTCAACTGTATCTATGTTTTGTTTTATTGAATTTATCAAAGTTTGCATATTTTTTGATAAATTCTGTTGTGATTCAGTTATTTCTTCAAACAAGATAGTTGGATCGATTTTTGAATCCGACCTTAGTTTTTGTTTGAATTCAATCATTATTTTATATGCTTGACTATGTTCGTTGTTCTTGAAATAGTTATGGTTATCATCCGTAAAGAGAAAATACTCTTTTATTTGAGCATCACGGGTGTCAAATTCTTTCCAAATTTCATCCAGCTTCTGCAATTTGTCCTCATAATAGCCGGGTTTGGCTTTTCTGCTTTGTCCGTCCTTTGAGTAGTTCGTCTTCATTTTAATGATGTTTTCTACCAAAGCTCGTTGTTCTTTGACGGTGTCTTCCATTTTTAAAGCAGATTTATGTGTGAATTGAGAAGCAAATTATTAATTCGGATTCCAAAAAAGGCCAGAGTATTGCTCTGCCGAAAAAATCTTTTGCTTTAATAGTTGGAATACAAAGAAATCAATTTGGATTCCGGTAAAGGCCAGAGTATTCCTCTGCCAAAATGATAATCTTTGTTTTAATTTTTGAAAGGAAATATTACACAGATTCCCTAACGGGCCAGAATATTCTTCTGCTGAGTAATATTTTAAATGAAAAGGGTTCAAGGAATGAAATTGGAAAGTTTTTCTGCTGGTGCTCTTCGTACAGTCAGTATTTACTTGAATATCTGATTTGTAAGATCAGAGATTTAAGCGTCAGTTACCGGCTGTTGATCTTCAACTTGTTGTTATAGTTGATAATGTTGCGCCTGTTCTGCTTAGGCTCGAAGGACCATGTTCAATTTGCGTTGTTGTTCGATTGAAAAGTGTATGTAGAATCTGTTGTTGTTCGACTCCAAGTTGTTTAAGTTAAATAAGTCTGTTGTTGTCCGACTCAAGTGGTTTAAATATAATACTTTTAATTTATATTTTTACTTTTAATTTTATTTTAATTTAAAATAATTACAACCTTATTTTTAAGCTTTGGTAAAACCAGTCTAGATTGCTCTAAGCCTATGTATCAGGTCACTGGTAGCTTATTATTGATACTGAGTTTATTTACAATTTTTTAGGTCTCTTATACTAAATTAAATGCATCATCAGCATAATACATTTACTAAAATATTATGATTCTTAACAGAATTCTAATAATATTAATTTAATGCATAATTGCATAATAACTGAATTCTTTAATATTATTATTCTTAACAGAATTCTAATAATATTAATTTTATGCATAATTGCATAATACATGAATTCTTTAATATTATTATAATTGTCTTATCAAGTGCTGGTTATATGCATAATTGCATAATACATGAATTCTTTAATATTATTATAATTGTCTAGTCAATTGCTGGTAAGTTGATCCGTCTGGGCGCTGGGTTTACATTGCAGTGTTTATATTTGCTGTTCATTGTATTGAACACTATTATTATTTTATCTGTCCGTCGGAAATTTTTTTTTATGAATGAACGTAAAAAATGTCTTTCTTCATATTTTTTCTAGCTGTTTTATATTTTTCTTGTGCGTATGAATGTAACGAAAGCAGCCAAAAGTGAATAGAAAATACTATACTATAATTTTAGAATTGAACCAAATGCAATACTACTTTAATTTGTACAATACACCTTTAACTAATCCACATTTTAAATGAAAATTACTAGTATCCAACCCGATTGATTCTACCTATATTATATGGTCTTTTAAAAATTCAGAAACCAGGATCAAAGATAAGATCCAGATTTAATAATAATATAATATCCAACCACCGATGGTAGATACATAAATAGTTCCTATTTATTTTTGGTTACGATTAAATCGGGACCGCGCGTACACAGTCCCAGCTATCAAAAATTTTGCGCACGAGTTGTCCACATTAGGGATAATGGCGGAGGTCAAATTTAATGAAGTGCAATGGCAAATCCTCGCTCCCGGGAAACCGCCTTATTGATCACGATAATCTCTACACGAGGTAAGTATGATTTCTTTAGCTCTCAATCAACTTGTTTATGTTCGATAACAGTATTGGCTAGCGAATTGTAGAACAACAACCATTTTTTTTTTCAATTTCCAAATTAAATTAATCATACTTGAAAAAATTCAATAAACGAAGAAATTCTAATATTTTCTTATACATGTAAATATAACTGCAAAGTGCAAATAAGTTTTGGTTTTTAAATATAAAATAAAATGGAATCAATCAGTATGACATCTTGAAAGTATTAAATATTTCGCTTTTACATACATACACAATTTTAGATTTCTTTCTGTTCATGAACTTTTGATATATTTTTCTTTATGTATTTTATCTGTTGATTGTTTAAAAATCATATAGATTTTTGATTGCCCTATTTTGAATTATTTGTATTTTTTTTATTTTAGATTTGTATGAGCAGCCATAAATAATAAGACCATTAATTATTTGTGAATTAAACAGGGAATAGTAAACACTTCTTTTTATTTTTTCTGGAATAATTTTATTCACTCTTCTAAATATGCCTGCGACACTTGACAAATTTTGTTTAATTTTTTGTATGTAAAAGATCAAGTAGAAAGGAATAGGGAACAAATGTTTTGCTTTCCTTTTATCAATTGATAGTTTTTTAAATTTAATGAAAGAATTGATGTCTTTGTCTTCATTTAGTTTTGAATATGTATTTTCATTGTTTCTAGATTTTATAAATTTCTAAAAATATTTATCTTTTTCTTCTTTTTATTTTTTAACTAAAATTTATATTAAAACGGATCAGATTCTTTATTAAATTCGATATTTTGATGAATAAAAAAACAATTTACAATTAAAAACCCTTTAACGCAACATAATCAATTAAAAAACTTGTTAAAGTCATGAAATTATTGAATTGACTTTGCTTATGTCCGTCAATTCTGCCTTCATACAGTCAGAAAAATTATTGATCAATTACTTATTTGGATTTGCTGAATTGACTTTTATTCTTCTTCATGAAACTTAATCATATTTAGAAACGCAATTAATTACTTTTAGTTAGATTTAATTTATTTTCTTCTTATAAATTTGGTTGTTTTTACTAATTTTCCTTATTGGTTTTATAGTTGGGTTTAATTTCAGTTATTCATTTTATTCAATATTTTACATATTTGTTCATTATATTTTCCTCTAGATCTTTAAGAAAAAAAAACAATTATACATTAAACAGTAGGTTGTTACCAATTGTGATAAAGATGATATTTATTAAATTTATTTTTTGCTCATAAATGGAAATTCAGACTGTAAATATACATTTTGTTGTTTATTTCAAACAAATGGAGAATTACTGAAATTAGGCATTATTTCTTTGGAACTTATAATTAGAACAATTTATAATCAAACTTAGAACTTTATTGAAATCGGTTGTAACTAAATACTAGTAAATCAAATTTAATAAAACTTAACACTCAATTCCTTTGATAAAGTAATTTTTATTTATCTTTCTTATGAAATGTACATACTAAACTTTTTTTTTAAAACAAAATTAGAATATTTAAATAACCATAACCGAATTTATAAATCCTTAATTTTTCTATTCTTAATATACAAATTGACTTTATTTAATCTGGATTTCATAGCTTTTCAAGAACTTCAGTCATTTGATTAATAATTAAATTGGAGAAATGTTATTGTTCTGTAATGCAGCATATATTTTTCCGAACATAGCTATTCCATTTCCAACAAGGGACCCCAAATATGAATTTCCCTTTTCAGTGCAAACAGAATATCGCCAGTTCCGGTGGGACGTGAAGCAAGAGAATGTACGACATTATTTCCTATTTTAAGTCTATTAGTTTCAGTTCTTTCTAATAAATCCAATTTAACAGCACATACTTCATTTGACCCCGATATTAACTGAGAATCAATACTTAAAATTCCACATTCTATGTGATAATCTTCGGATCTGTGCCCGTCGTAATACTCCATCAAGACAAGCAGCTACATTGTCCATCTTTTGTTTGTGTAATAACAGTTACTGATTCTCCAACAGCATGATGTTAATTCACCTACCCTTAAATCATAGTGTCGAATATTACCGTCCAAAGAAGAAGAGATAATCTGATGATCAGTAACTACTAAAGATGTTATACAATCTTTCGCTTCTTTCACTTCTTGAATTGGATCTAAACTTCGCGTTCGAATATCCTAACACTAAAGTATGTTAATGTGATAAGACAAGATTCGAGATTGTACAATTCCAAAATACATACCATAACTGTATTATCTTTCGACCCAGACACAACCAACACCACCAGCATGACTTCTAAGTCTCCTTACAGGTTGTCCTGTCGTAACATCCCAATAAATAATACTATTATCTAAGCTTGCTGATACAATATAGCAACTATCACAACTTCCGACAGTATCTGTTACTTCATTAGTTGTCCTCCATAAGTTTTTAACAGTAGTTCTGTTACAGGTTTCCATAACTTTATTTTCTTGTCGGATCCGCAGGAAAGACAATATGATCCATCTACTATAAAAGTAAACATTTTTAGGCTAAGTAATTAAGTTCTAAATAAAAATGTATAATACCATTGTAACGAACTGCTTCTTGATTACAGTCTATAGTATTTCTATAAATTAACTTTGTCATTTCCATAATTTTAGGAAGACACTAAAACCATTTACTTATTCGTTCTTTCATTTAACCTCACTTTCTTTAATTTTTTTTTTATTATACTTTCACTTTTATTTCTTTTATAAATTGTATTATTTTGATTAATATTTTTATGTTTCTTTTATCTATTATCTCTATCATCTGTAAACAAGATTATTTTAGCCAATTTGATCTTAACTAATAGTAATTACAAATATCGTGATTTTGTATCACAAATACAAAAACAAAACAGGGTAAATCTAAATTTCAGGAGAAATAGGTTTGATATGGATGAAGTTGAAGAAACAATTAAAATAAATATTAATAATATAGATAATAAAACGAAATTAAATGCTAAAAAATTAATTGATTCATTTTTTACAGAAAAGAAAATTAAAGATTCTACAATAGAAGAAAAAAAAGAAAATATAATCTCTACCAATACAATTATTAGAACAATTATTAAAACAATATTCATATGTACATGCCTTAATAATGATAACATTATTTTTGGTACATATTTTTAATGTTTAATTATAAAAATTATAAATTATAAGAAAAATTTTATAAACGAACTTTGTAAATTTGCCAATTATTATAAGAATATAATAATAATATATGCACATTGCTTTAATAATTGTTCTGACAATTGTATTGGTAGAGAATCCGATTATATTTTCTTTTTTATCTTCAATTGTAGAATCTTCAATTTTGTTTTCTGTAAAAAATGTATCAGTTAATTTTTTAGCATTTAATTTCATTTTATAATCTATATTATTAATATCTATTTTAATTGTTTCTTCAATTTCATCCATATCAAACATATTTCTCCTGAAATTTAGATTGACCCTGTTTTGTTTTTGTATTTGTGATACAAATTCACGATATTTGAAATTACTTTTAGTTAAGATCAAATTGGCTAAAATCATCTTGCTTACCTTCTTTATTTCCTTATTATTGAACGAAATAATAATAATTATTAATATATAATATATAATGTTACTATTTATTTATTATTATAATATGGCCTTTTTGATTTTATTGCATTCGGGTCAACAACTACAAGTCGATTGTTTTAATTTTATATATGATGTGACGTCAGACGTTAGAATTAATTCAGTCAATGGCAACTAGATGAAAAAAAAAATAACGATTTTTACTTGGCTTTTCTTTACATGTCATTTTAATTTAAACTTAATTCATGCAAAAACATAAATTAAAACCAGTCTAATGCCGGTATATAACCAAGATTATCGACGGTTTTTGTAGCGTTGCAGTTTTTTTGCTATTTTTTTTCCTGGTCTTTTTCTTGCCATTTTCTTGCTCATTATTTTAAATTTTAACGTTATTTTTTCTAAAAAATTATTTAATAAAATTAAAATATAAAAAATTTATTCAATTCTTCCATATTAATATTGTACGAATTAAAATAACTTTTTGAAATATTAAATTCGATTAAATAATAATAAAAAATAAAAATATTAAATTAAAAACATAACTGAAAAATAGTTAAATTTTTAAATATAAGAACAATTATATTTATTTTAATATATAAACAAAATTTATTGTTTACAAACACGACAAAAAAATTATTATTGAATTTCAAATTTAACCGCTCTTTGAAAAATATTTTAGAAAAGAACAGAATATTTTTTTCAATGAAAGTAAAAGAGAAAACTACATTGCGATGGTGCATACGGTCTTCAAAATATGCGCCATTTTAGAATTACCTCCAGCGTTTTTGGCTCATTATTCAATCAAACAATAATATGAGCAAAAAACACAGAGAAAGATGGTAGATGATTTTTGCATGAGTAGAGAGGGACAGGAATAACAAAAAAACTGCAACGCTACAAAAACCGTAGATAATCTTGGTTATGATACCGGCATAACATATACATTTTTTATATGTACGTGCATTCGGGTGCGTTCGTGTTATATATGAAGATATAACAATTTTGACATTTAAAAATGTAGCATAAATAAAGAAGAAGAAGTTTGCAAATTAACACAGTTTTTAAAAAATTTGGTGTTACAAATTGTAATAAATATAATAACGAGACAAAAAAACATGAATTAGACAGATATAAATCAATGGTAGAGATAATAGATAAAATAAACATAAAAATAGTAATCAAAATAATACAATTTATAAAAGAAATAAAAGTGAAAGTATAATAAAAAAAAAATTAAAGAAAGTGAGGTTAAATGAAAGAACGAATAAGTAAATGGTTTTAGTGTCTTCCTAAAATTATGGAAATGACAAAGTTAATTTATAGAAATACTATAGACTGTAATCAAGAAGCAGTTCGTTACAATGGTATTATACATTTTTATTTAGAACTTAATTACTTAGCCTAAAAATGTTTACTTTTATAGTAGATGGATCATATTGTCTTTCCTGCGGATCCGACAAGAAAATAAAGTTATGGAAACCTGTAACAGAACTACTGTTAAAAACTTATGGAGGACAACTAATGAAGTAACAGATACTGTCGGAAGTTGTGATAGTTGCTATATTGTATCAGCAAGCTTAGATAATAGTATTATTTATTGGGATGTTACGACAGGACAACCTGTAAGGAGACTTAGAAGTCATGCTGGTGGTGTTGGTTGTGTCTGGGTCGAAAGATAATACAGTTATGGTATGTATTTTGGAATTGTACAATCTCGAATCTTGTCTTATCACATTAACATACTTTAGTGTTAGGATATTCGAACGCGAAGTTTAGATCCAATTCAAGAAGTGAAAGAAGCGAAAGATTGTATAACAGATCATCAGATTATCTCTTCTTCTTTGGACGGTAATATTCGACACTATGATTTAAGGGTAGGTGAATTAACATCATGCTGTTGGAGAATCAGTAACTGTTTAGTGATTCTCAGTTAATATCGGGGTCAAATGAAGTATGTGCTATTAAATGGGATTTATTAGAAAGAACTGAAACTAAAATACTTAAAATAGGAAATAATGTCGTACATTCTCTTGCTTCACGTCCCACCGGAACTGGCGATATTCTGTTTGCACTGAAAAGGGAAATTCATATTTGGGGTCCCTAGTTGGAAATGGAATAGTTATGTTCGGAAAAATATATGCTGCATTACAGAACAATAACATTTCTCCAATTTAATTATTAATCAAATGACTGAAGTTCTTGAAAAGCTATGAAATCCAGATTAAATAAAGTCAATTTGTATATTAAGAATAGAAAAATTAAGGATTTATAAATTCGATTATGGTTATTTAAATATTCTAATTTTGTTTTAAAAAAAAAGTTTAGTATGTACATTTCATTAGAAAGATAAATAAAAATTACTTTATCAAAGGAATTGAGTGTTAAGTTTTATTAAATTTGATTTACTAGTATTTAGTTACAACCGATTTCAATAAAGTTCTAAGTTTGATTATAAATTGTTCTAATTATAAGTTCCAAAGAAATAATGCCTAATTTCAGTAATTCTCCATTTGTTTGAAATAAACAACAAAATGTATATTTACAGTCTGAATTTCCATTTATGAGCAATAAATAAATTTAATAAATATCATCTTTATCACAATTGGTAACAACCTACTGTTTAATGTATAATTGTTTTTTTTTCTTAAAGATCTAGAGGAAAATATAATGAACAAATATGTAAAATATTGAATAAAATGAATAACTGAAATTAAACCCAACTATAAAACCAATAAGGAAAATTAGTAAAAACAACCAAATTTATAAGAAGAAAATAAATTAAATCTAACTAAAAGTAATTAATTGCGTTTCTAAATATGATTAAGTTTCATGAAGAAGAATAAAAGTCAATTCAGCAAATCCAAATAAGTAATTGATCAATAATTTTTCTGACTGTATGAAGGCAGAATTGACGGACATAAGCAAAGTCAATTCAATAATTTCATGACTTTAATAGGTTTTTTAATTGATTATGTTGCGTTAAAGGGTTTTTAATTGTAAATTGTTTTTTTTTTATTCATCAAAATATCGAATTTAATAAAGAATCTGATCCGTTTTAATATAAATTTTAGTTAAAAAATAAAAAGAAGAAGAAGATAAATATTTTTAGAAATTTATAAAATCTAGAAACAATGAAAATACGTATTCAAAACTAAATGAAGACAAAGTGTCTCATCAATTCTTTCATTAAATTTAAAAAACTATCAATTGATTAAAGGAAAGCAAAACATTTGTTCCCTATTCCTTTCTACTTGATCTTTTACATACAAAAAATTAAACAAAATTTGTCAAGTGTCGCAGGCATAGTTAGAAGAGTGAATAAAATTATTCCAGAAAAAATAAAAAGAAGTGTTTACTATTCTCTGTTTAATTCACAAATAATTAATGGTCTTATTATTTATGGCTGCTCATACAAATCTAAAATAAAAAAAATACAAATAATTCAAAATAGGGCAATCAAAAATCTATATGATTTTTAAACAATCAACAGATAAAATACATAAAGAAAATATATCAAAAGTTCATGAACAGAAAGAAATCTAAAATTGTGTATGTATGTAAAAGCGAAATATTTAATACTTTCAAGATGTCATACTGATTGATTCCATTTTATTTTATATTTAAAAACCAAAACTTATTTGCACTTTGCAGTTATATTTACATGTATAAGAAAATATTAGAATTTCTTCGTTTATTGAATTTTTTCAAGTATGATTAATTTAGTTTGGAAATTGAAAAAAAAAAATGGTTGTTGTTCTACAATTCGCTAGCCAATACTGTTATCGAACATAAACAAGTTGATTGAGAGCTAAAGAAATCATACTTACCTCGTGTAGAGATTATCGTGATCAATAAGGCGGTTTCCCGGGAGCGAGGATTTGCCATTGCACTTCATTAAATTTGACCTCCGCCATTATCCCTAATGTGGACAACTCGTGCGCAAAATTTTTGATAGCTGGGACTGTGTACGCGCGGTCCCGATTTAATCGTAACCAAAAATAAATTGGAACTATTTATGTTACTACCATCGGTGGTTGGATATTATATTATTATTAAATCTGGATCGTATCTTTGATCCTGGTTTCTGAATTTTTAAAAGACCATATAATATAGGTAGAATCAATAGGGTTGGACACTAGTAATTTTCATTTAAAATGTGGATTAGTTAAAGGTGTATTGTACAAATTAAAGTAGTATTGCATTTGGTTCAATTCTAAAATTATAGTATAGTATTTTCTATTCACTTTTGGCTGCTTTCGTTACATTCATACGCACAAGAAAAATATAAAACAGCTAGAAAAAATATGAAGAAAAAGATATTTTTTACGTTCATTCATAAAAAAAAATTCCCGACGGACAAATAAAATAATAATAATAGAGAAACAAAGGATGATGCAACACACACACAAGTAGAAGTAATTTTCTTCACACTTTTACCGTCTTTTTATTTAATTATTTATGTTGTATTAAAAAATACAATTTTTTTTGAGAGACATATAATTTTTTTCCTACTAACTTTTTAACTGATTTAAATTTAATTATTTATGTTGTATTCAGAAATACAGATTTTGTATTAAAAAATACAGATCTTGTTTTTCTAAAATCAAATTTTGGAAAAAATTTCTTTACAGTGGTTTTTTCTTTCCTTAAAAATTTTTGAACAAAAAAAAAACAGTGCGTTGAAATTTTTTTTAAATAACATTAATACATTAAAAAAATAAAAGAAAATTTTCTATCAAAAAATGAAAATTGTTTTTTTTTTTAATGAAAATATAATTAGAATATAAATTAAATTAAATACTTTTAAATAAAATAATTTATAGCATTGAAAAATGCAATTTGTTTTATAATAAATTCTCTTTACTCTAATAATAAAGATGGCGGCGCGTCACCACTTTGACTATGCTATACTCATATTTGCCTCTGTATAGAATAGTATTAGTGTATTTTCACCAATACACTCACATGCCCAAAAAAAATCGGCGTGAGAATTTTTAGCAACTGCTTTTTTCTGGGACAAAATATCCCCATCTATTTTTTTTTTAAATGCAAGAATTACCCAATCTGACAATCAAGTCATAAATGGATAATTCTTACATTTTCGTATAATAAAAAAAACAGGTAAAAACTTTTTTTTGCTTTTTATTCACTTTATTTAAATCTTTTTTTTTAATTCACTGATAATCCATTTATTTATTTTTGGAGATGATTGATTCCAGTACTACTGTATTATAGATGTCCATAATATTTATTCTGAAAACAAAAAAACAAAACAAAACGAATTATTTTTATTTTACTTACCCAAAATAAATCACGTCCACCTTACGATAATTAATAAATAAAACTGAACTGAGTGTATTTGTCATCTGTCTCTTTCGCACCCATGCGTGGTCGACTGTACTACTAACAAGTTTCATCATCTTATCTTCGGTATATTATTTTTAATTTTATATATATGATAAATAATTGCATTTTTTGACTGTGTGTAATCAATAAAAAAAATGCATAAATAAAATAAAAACATATTTTTCCAAGTGTGCTGTTTTCATAAATATCTTACATTTAATATTTTAGGTACATTTATTGATATATTTTCTTTTTATTTTGTCTAGGAAAGAGTGAGAAATTTTCGTAATCCAAAATACTTTTAAAATACACACTAACTAATATACAAATAAATTGTTAATTATTTTTCTAATATTCTAATTTTCTTCACTATAAAGACAATATATTTTCTGTAGAAATTGATTCTTTGTGAATTTTTTGTAACATGTTTTTCCTTCGATTCGCTAATACGGATAAAATAATTTATTTAAGAAATGGTGGAACCGTTTACAAGTTATCGCTTCTCGGCCTAAAGGTTAAGATCAAAGTGTAGTATCTGTTCTTATCAGCTTAACATCTGATAGATCTCTCATAGAGGGACAACAAATGTTAAACTGATTTTTGAAATTTGACGGAGTGCTAGGAGCTTGCTACACCTCTGTCGCGGGTTGACCTGGTATTGCAGTACCGCCAGGATCGGCCCATCTAATTATTACCAATAATATTCTGAATTGATAATTTCTTTCTGCGACTTATCATGACTTTTAAAAATAAATAAATAATAATTTGTGCGATTAATTAAATAATTAGTCAATTTTATGTATTTATGAATAAATGTTCAATCAGTCTATTGTGTTCACCTAGTAAGGTCGCCGAAATAATTATTCATAAAATATTAGTTTGTCATTTGTAGTTAAATAAAATTCTGCAAGTTTGGATTTAGAACTAGCATGTCTGGAGTTCAAGCTTTGTCTCGTTTTACTACACACTTGGGGTTACAAGCTACCAGGAATTGTCCTTATAATTACTTATCCTGTATCAGTATGTAGAGATTTTGTCACTGAATCACTGTGGAAAATGCTGCAAATAATCGAAAATAAATGTCTGCGGTTTGCTTTTGATCAGAGGGATAAACCTGCATTATATAAAACAATGACAAATGAGGAAATTCACAAGCTTTCAGCGCTTCCCTCCCTAATAGAAGTGCTGATGCACTTGATGTGAAATTTCATGAGACAATTAGTGCTTCTGACAATTTAGTTGTTAAAAGTATTAAAGCCTCATGGGATCGAATAATAAGATTTAAGAAATTTTTTCAGAAAAAGAAAAAAAAATAGGAATAAAAAAAAAACAAGCAAAATAAATACTAATGTCAGTATTAATTAATGTAGGAATCTATAATTATGAATTAATTTAATTAATTCATAATTAAATAACTAAAGCACTATTCTTTAATTAATACTTCTAAGCATTTTGGTTCAAATGGTTAGGGTTTGCAGTGGTTAATTAGCTTTTAAGTTTTGATTGTTAAAT
Source organism: Pedicia rivosa (assembly GCA_963082725.1). NCBI lineage: Eukaryota > Metazoa > Arthropoda > Insecta > Diptera > Pediciidae > Pedicia > Pedicia rivosa. The sequence goes on along the minus strand of OY720152.1, from coordinate 31,991,220 downwards.
AGTTTGTAAGTTAATTAAATTATTTTTCATTATTAATTATTAATTTTTTGATTGTTATTATTATTATTATTATTATTATTGAACAATTGATAATATAATATTTATTTAAAAGAAACTTAATTTTGACTTTTATTATTAGAGCATCAATAATTTATATTTATTTTATTTTACTCAATGTTTATGCTTCTGTTTAGGTTAACTCCAAATGAACAGAAATTATAATGACAACTAAATTGAGAAAAATATATAATGTTTCTGCTTAAATTAAACAAATTTCAAAAACAAAAACCAAGAAATAATAAAATAAATAATTCATTTATGATTCCTATAAAAAATAATCAATAATAAAAAATATCATTAATTAAGGGGTTTATCATACAATAAGATCATTGGATGACACACAGACACAAAGCTTAATGTTTTAATGAATATTAATTAATATAAAGATAGCTATTAATAGATAGGTATTTATTAACACGGTCATTCAATCAATCATGATGTTTCTGTCATATATTTTTATTTACCTGAGTAGATCCATTAATATCTGTATTCCATTTCTCTTCAACAAAAAATTATACACACAAATATTTATGACAATTTTACAATAACCATGAAATATAAACTAATTAAAAAATTATCAGCAAGATAATTTATCTTTCAGATAAGTCAGAAATTCCCAAATATTGAAAATAAAAATTTAAAGGAATTTTCGCAGTGTGATCCGATTTTGAAATGCATTAAAGAAAATGTCCCTTTCATATTTTACATTAGATGATATTACCTTTGTTTTTCTACCTTACAGTTTATTTATACTTTGGGTGATAGTTACATTTGCTGTTTTCTCCTTGGGTGATATTATACCAAATCTGGTTATTCTTATTTTGGGTGATATTATCCTTCGGTGATTACGTTGAGTTTTATCCTTGGGTGATATTAACTGCCACCAAAATTACTAACAACACAATCACTTATCCTGATTTTAGTTGAATTTCATAAATATTATTACTTACCTCTTGTATAATTTCCAATAATTTTATTCAACACTTCTTTTTAATATCTTTTAGTTCAAGAATTAATTTAATTATAATATTTGTGAACTGTATTGAAATGTGACTCGTGCAATTTAATTTAACTAAAGTTGATTACAAATAATTGTTGAAAATTATAATTTTATAATTTTTAAATAAAGTTATTTCATGAAAAATTTGTGGAAAACAGTTTCACTTTAACCATAAATGTTGTCTATTTGTATACATATTTATTAATTTGCATCGAAAATAAAGATTGGAATTTGCAAATCTTAGTCCTTGTTCTTCATAATTATTCATTATTTTCAAACCTGCTTAATTTTATGAAAGAATTAATTTTATGAAAGAAACGTATTAGATTTAAGATTTGACCCAAAATAATTCCATAAATTTTTTAATTAGAAATTTCATTCATAGATAAATAATCCTGTAATCTTTCTTAAAAGTATGTAATAAAATCTAAAATTTTAGTCCAACACATTTTAAATGAAAATACATTTAATGATACTGGTTAGAAAAACGAAAATCTATCTAGTTTTTAACAAAATTTGTTTATAGTTTCGAAATTGTTGTTCAAACATGAACAGAAAATATAAACACTGCAATGTAAACCCAGCGTCCAGACGAATCAATTTACCAGCACTTGATAAGAAAATTATAATAATATTAAAGAATTCATGTATTATGCAATTATGCATAAAATTAATATTATTAGAATTCTGTTAAGATAATCTTTAAATAATAATATTTTAGAGTTGATGTATTATGCGATTATGCATAAAAATATATCATTAGAATTCCTTTTAGATAATATCAAAATATTAATATTTTGATAGTTCATGTATTATGCAATTATGCTTAAAAATATATGTGAGAAGAATTCTTGTGAGAAATTAATTAGTCTTTCCTTTTAAATGCTTTGTAATCATTTTTTGTATATATAAACCAAAATTTATTTAGAATAAAATTAGTCTGAAAATATCAATCAAAGTGTTATAATTAGCAGCGCAATTGTAGAGAAGGTTCTGGCCCCTATACAGTGGGATTACAATTGTGCCAACAATTTACCTAAAGATTTGGACTTACAAACCAAATCTTTACAATTGTTTTGTAACATTTGTGTATAATATTTTATTTATTTTATGTTTTGTTGTTATTTTTATGTTTCTTGAAAATTTTCAATTTATTTTTTATTTTTAAATTTCATCGTTTCCATTTTTGTAAAAGAGTTCAAGTTCTTTCAAGTGAACGCGACCTTTAATTTTTCAATTCTTTCGACAGCTGATTAATACAAAATTGATCGTTTAAAAATATTATCAATAAAACAATTTATTGGAAGTCGAAAATAAAAATGCTTGGTTATATGATTTGAATCTATACAAATTTCTAACACAAGAATAGAATTTATTATATTTTTAGAATGATAAATGAAAGTAAAATTACTAGAAAAAGTTACAAAAGAACGTAATTATTTGTTTGTATTCATTTAATTTATATTTGGATTAATTATTACCTTACAATATTTATACCATTTTTATACCATTATCAAATTTATTAATGAATAATTTTTCTGCATCATAATTTTCAGAAATACAGGAAACAATCAAGTAAATAAAAATTTAAATTTGTACAATAAATTTTTAAATAAGGATAAAAAGGATATAAAAATTTTCTTATTTTATTTTCAATTTTCTTTGTTGATTTCTTATAGAAATCGTTAAAATTCTTTAAATATATATTTAAAATGATAAAAACACAAAAATGTTAATTTTTTATTAAAAGAAGAATTTCTAAAAAGCAAGGAAATTTGTTGTTGTATCCGAATGACTTTACATTAAAATAATTAATTATGATTATGATAATAATAATGTTGGTGTTGTTTTGAATTACATTTATAAAACATGAATGCACTAACAATTAAATTAGAATTATTATTTTACCATTAAATATTTAATATAATTGAACATTTATTTATAATTAATATTTTAATACAACTGAAAGCGTACAGAAAACTTAAATAATTCTATTATATAATTGGTTGATTAGATATTTTAAACATAGTTTAAACTTTTAATTACATTTGAGTAAATTAGTTAATTGTATCATTTTCAATTGTTTTATTAAACGAAATTATTGGATTTTCATCATCTGACATTTTGAATTGTATTAAAACCAATAAATACGTTGTAGTAGCTCCGATTATCTAAAACAGATATTAATGAATTATTAATTGTAACTAAGGATGATGACACAAAAAAATTGAAATAAATATATATTACCGAGTTTACTAATGCAGCATTTATTGTAAAATATTTATTTGCTGTAAAATTAATGTTACGATGTATTAAACGCATTGAAAAATGTTCAACCTATAAATTAATGAATTAATAAATTACAGATTAATAATAATTATATAAATATCAGTAAATTTACCATATTAAAAATATCTTTTTCAAAATTAATAAATTTTGATTCATCAGAGTCTTTATACACTTTTTCCAAAGTATGAAGCTGAAATACAGAATAAATTATAATGAATTATTTTCACATTACCATAAAAGTAATAGATAAAGATAATAAATTAAATTGGTAATAAAATTAAATTTGGGAACTGCAATAATTATTAATAGACGTTCTTGAACACATTTTTCTAAATTGATAAAAACAAATAGATACATTAAAACAAATACACTAATATCACAATTCATCATCAGCATTGATTTGTAATACGATTCTATTCCTTTAAATTAAACACCATTATTTGATCTTTTATCATTTCAGAAAATTTAAATAATTTCCAATTAAATACCTTTTCAATTGTACCACCACATTTAAAACTGATGACAGTAATTTTTATTATATTTGGTAGCATCCAAATAATCATTGCTAATGTAAATAAAATTTTATGTTCAATACGAGGATCTTGTAAAATCCAAAATATTAAGAAACTTTGACTTGTCATTAACGTGAAACTATGAATAATTACAAGCAAACATGGAACACCAAATATTAAGTTTAATAATTCTATTCCAGAGCATATATCCTTATACAAATTTAAAAATATTTCCAATAATTCATTTATTGTTTTATTGTATGTTAAACGATTATCATTATCACTATTATTGGTTTTTAATATATCTTCAAATTTTTGGATTAATAATTCTAGACGAACTTTTATTAAACCAACATAAATAGAAAATGTAAATGTACCAATGCCAGAACAAACTGATTGTATTGTGTAATTTATCGTAGCTAAATAATTTGATAAATTATTTATATGATTAAAAAGACGCAAAAAAAAAATAGGTTGAATTATTCCATAAAAAAAGAAAATACAAAACATTTCAATTTTTATATGTACGTGCATTCGGGTGCGTTCGTGTTATATATGAAGATATAACAATTTTGACATTTAAAAATGTAGCATAAATAAAGAAGAAGAAGTTTGCAAATTAACACAGTTTTTAAAAAATTTGGTGTTACAAATTGTAATAAATATAATAACGAGACAAAAAAACATGAATTAGACAGATATAAATCAATGGTAGAGATAATAGATAAAAGAAACATAAAAATATTAATCAAAATAATACAATTTATAAAAGAAATAAAAGTGAAAGTATAATAAAAAAAAAATTAAAGAAAGTGAGGTTAAATGAAAGAACGAATAAGTAAATGGTTTTAGTGTCTTCCTAAAATTATGGAAATGACAAAGTTAATTTATAGAAATACTATAGACTGTAATCAAGAAGCAGTTCGTTACAATGGTATTATACATTTTTATTTAGAACTTAATTACTTAGCCTAAAAATGTTTACTTTTATAGTAGATGGATCATATTGTCTTTCCTGCGGATCCGACAAGAAAATAAAGTTATGGAAACCTGTAACAGAACTACTGTTAAAAACTTATGGAGGACAACTAATGAAGTAACAGATACTGTCGGAAGTTGTGATAGTTGCTATATTGTATCAGCAAGCTTAGATAATAGTATTATTTATTGGGATGTTACGACAGGACAACCTGTAAGGAGACTTAGAAGTCATGCTGGTGGTGTTGGTTGTGTCTGGGTCGAAAGATAATACAGTTATGGTATGTATTTTGGAATTGTACAATCTCGAATCTTGTCTTATCACATTAACATACTTTAGTGTTAGGATATTCGAACGCGAAGTTTAGATCCAATTCAAGAAGTGAAAGAAGCGAAAGATTGTATAACAGATCATCAGATTATCTCTTCTTCTTTGGACGGTAATATTCGACACTATGATTTAAGGGTAGGTGAATTAACATCATGCTGTTGGAGAATCAGTAACTGTTTAGTGATTCTCAGTTAATATCGGGGTCAAATGAAGTATGTGCTATTAAATGGGATTTATTAGAAAGAACTGAAACTAAAATACTTAAAATAGGAAATAATGTCGTACATTCTCTTGCTTCACGTCCCACCGGAACTGGCGATATTCTGTTTGCACTGAAAAGGGAAATTCATATTTGGGGTCCCTAGTTGGAAATGGAATAGTTATGTTCGGAAAAATATATGCTGCATTACAGAACAATAACATTTCTCCAATTTAATTATTAATCAAATGACTGAAGTTCTTGAAAAGCTATGAAATCCAGATTAAATAAAGTCAATTTGTATATTAAGAATAGAAAAATTAAGGATTTATAAATTCGATTATGGTTATTTAAATATTCTAATTTTGTTTTAAAAAAAAAGTTTAGTATGTACATTTCATTAGAAAGATAAATAAAAATTACTTTATCAAAGGAATTGAGTGTTAAGTTTTATTAAATTTGATTTACTAGTATTTAGTTACAACCGATTTCAATAAAGTTCTAAGTTTGATTATAAATTGTTCTAATTATAAGTTCCAAAGAAATAATGCCTAATTTCAGTAATTCTCCATTTGTTTGAAATAAACAACAAAATGTATATTTACAGTCTGAATTTCCATTTATGAGCAATAAATAAATTTAATAAATATCATCTTTATCACAATTGGTAACAACCTACTGTTTAATGTATAATTGTTTTTTTTTCTTAAAGATCTAGAGGAAAATATAATGAACAAATATGTAAAATATTGAATAAAATGAATAACTGAAATTAAACCCAACTATAAAACCAATAAGGAAAATTAGTAAAAACAACCAAATTTATAAGAAGAAAATAAATTAAATCTAACTAAAAGTAATTAATTGCGTTTCTAAATATGATTAAGTTTCATGAAGAAGAATAAAAGTCAATTCAGCAAATCCAAATAAGTAATTGATCAATAATTTTTCTGACTGTATGAAGGCAGAATTGACGGACATAAGCAAAGTCAATTCAATAATTTCATGACTTTAATAGGTTTTTTAATTGATTATGTTGCGTTAAAGGGTTTTTAATTGTAAATTGTTTTTTTTTTATTCATCAAAATATCGAATTTAATAAAGAATCTGATCCGTTTTAATATAAATTTTAGTTAAAAAATAAAAAGAAGAAGAAGATAAATATTTTTAGAAATTTATAAAATCTAGAAACAATGAAAATACGTATTCAAAACTAAATGAAGACAAAGTGTCTCATCAATTCTTTCATTAAATTTAAAAAACTATCAATTGATTAAAGGAAAGCAAAACATTTGTTCCCTATTCCTTTCTACTTGATCTTTTACATACAAAAAATTAAACAAAATTTGTCAAGTGTCGCAGGCATAGTTAGAAGAGTGAATAAAATTATTCCAGAAAAAATAAAAAGAAGTGTTTACTATTCTCTGTTTAATTCACAAATAATTAATGGTCTTATTATTTATGGCTGCTCATACAAATCTAAAATAAAAAAAATACAAATAATTCAAAATAGGGCAATCAAAAATCTATATGATTTTTAAACAATCAACAGATAAAATACATAAAGAAAATATATCAAAAGTTCATGAACAGAAAGAAATCTAAAATTGTGTATGTATGTAAAAGCGAAATATTTAATACTTTCAAGATGTCATACTGATTGATTCCATTTTATTTTATATTTAAAAACCAAAACTTATTTGCACTTTGCAGTTATATTTACATGTATAAGAAAATATTAGAATTTCTTCGTTTATTGAATTTTTTCAAGTATGATTAATTTAGTTTGGAAATTGAAAAAAAAAAATGGTTGTTGTTCTACAATTCGCTAGCCAATACTGTTATCGAACATAAACAAGTTGATTGAGAGCTAAAGAAATCATACTTACCTCGTGTAGAGATTATCGTGATCAATAAGGCGGTTTCCCGGGAGCGAGGATTTGCCATTGCACTTCATTAAATTTGACCTCCGCCATTATCCCTAATGTGGACAACTCGTGCGCAAAATTTTTGATAGCTGGGACTGTGTACGCGCGGTCCCGATTTAATCGTAACCAAAAATAAATTGGAACTATTTATGTTACTACCATCGGTGGTTGGATATTATATTATTATTAAATCTGGATCGTATCTTTGATCCTGGTTTCTGAATTTTTAAAAGACCATATAATATAGGTAGAATCAATAGGGTTGGACACTAGTAATTTTCATTTAAAATGTGGATTAGTTAAAGGTGTATTGTACAAATTAAAGTAGTATTGCATTTGGTTCAATTCTAAAATTATAGTATAGTATTTTCTATTCACTTTTGGCTGCTTTCGTTACATTCATACGCACAAGAAAAATATAAAACAGCTAGAAAAAATATGAAGAAAAAGACATTTTTTACGTTCATTCATAAAAAAAAATTCCCGACGGACAAATAAAATAATAATAATAGAGAAACAAAGGATGATGCAACACACACACAAGTAGAAGTAATTTTCTTCACACTTTTACCGTCTTTTTATTTAATTATTTATGTTGTATTAAAAAATACAATTTTTTTTGAGAGACATATAATTTTTTTCCTACTAACTTTTTAACTGATTTAAATTTAATTATTTATGTTGTATTCAGAAATACAGATTTTGTATTAAAAAATACAGATCTTGTTTTTCTAAAATCAAATTTTGGAAAAAATTTCTTTACAGTGGTTTTTTCTTTCCTTAAAAATTTTTGAACAAAAAAAAAACAGTGCGTTGAAATTTTTTTTAAATAACATTAATACATTAAAAAAATAAAAGAAAATTTTCTATCAAAAAATGAAAATTGTTTTTTTTTTTAATGAAAATATAATTAGAATATAAATTAAATTAAATACTTTTAAATAAAATAATTTATAGCATTGAAAAATGCAATTTGTTTTATAATAAATTCTCTTTACTCTAATAATAAAGATGGCGGCGCGTCACCACTTTGACTATGCTATACTCATATTTGCCTCTGTATAGAATAGTATTAGTGTATTTTCACCAATACACTCACATGCCCAAAAAAAATCGGCGTGAGAATTTTTAGCAACTGCTTTTTTCTGGGACAAAATATCCCCATCTATTTTTTTTTTAAATGCAAGAATTACCCAATCTGACAATCAAGTCATAAATGGATAATTCTTACATTTTCGTATAATAAAAAAAACAGGTAAAAACTTTTTTTTGCTTTTTATTCACTTTATTTAAATCTTTTTTTTTAATTCACTGATAATCCATTTATTTATTTTTGGAGATGATTGATTCCAGTACTACTGTATTATAGATGTCCATAATATTTATTCTGAAAACAAAAAAACAAAACAAAACGAATTATTTTTATTTTACTTACCCAAAATAAATCACGTCCACCTTACGATAATTAATAAATAAAACTGAACTGAGTGTATTTGTCATCTGTCTCTTTCGCACCCATGCGTGGTCGACTGTACTACTAACAAGTTTCATCATCTTATCTTCGGTATATTATTTTTAATTTTATATATATGATAAATAATTGCATTTTTTGACTGTGTGTAATCAATAAAAAAAATGCATAAATAAAATAAAAACATATTTTTCCAAGTGTGCTGTTTTCATAAATATCTTACATTTAATATTTTAGGTACATTTATTGATATATTTTCTTTTTATTTTGTCTAGGAAAGAGTGAGAAATTTTCGTAATCCAAAATACTTTTAAAATACACACTAACTAATATACAAATAAATTGTTAATTATTTTTCTAATATTCTAATTTTCTTCACTATAAAGACAATATATTTTCTGTAGAAATTGATTCTTTGTGAATTTTTTGTAACATGTTTTTCCTTCGATTCGCTAATACGGATAAAATAATTTATTTAAGAAATGGTGGAACCGTTTACAAGTTATCGCTTCTCGGCCTAAAGGTTAAGATCAAAGTGTAGTATCTGTTCTTATCAGCTTAACATCTGATAGATCTCTCATAGAGGGACAACAAATGTTAAACTGATTTTTGAAATTTGACGGAGTGCTAGGAGCTTGCTACACCTCTGTCGCGGGTTGACCTGGTATTGCAGTACCGCCAGGATCGGCCCATCTAATTATTACCAATAATATTCTGAATTGATAATTTCTTTCTGCGACTTATCATGACTTTTAAAAATAAATAAATAATAATTTGTGCGATTAATTAAATAATTAGTCAATTTTATGTATTTATGAATAAATGTTCAATCAGTCTATTGTGTTCACCTAGTAAGGTCGCCGAAATAATTATTCATAAAATATTAGTTTGTCATTTGTAGTTAAATAAAATTCTGCAAGTTTGGATTTAGAACTAGCATGTCTGGAGTTCAAGCTTTGTCTCGTTTTACTACACACTTGGGGTTACAAGCTACCAGGAATTGTCCTTATAATTACTTATCCTGTATCAGTATGTAGAGATTTTGTCACTGAATCACTGTGGAAAATGCTGCAAATAATCGAAAATAAATGTCTGCGGTTTGCTTTTGATCAGAGGGATAAACCTGCATTATATAAAACAATGACAAATGAGGAAATTCACAAGCTTTCAGCGCTTCCCTCCCTAATAGAAGTGCTGATGCACTTGATGTGAAATTTCATGAGACAATTAGTGCTTCTGACAATTTAGTTGTTAAAAGTATTAAAGCCTCATGGGATCGAATAATAAGATTTAAGAAATTTTTTCAGAAAAAGAAAAAAAAATAGGAATAAAAAAAAAAACAAGCAAAATAAATACTAATGTCAGTATTAATTAATGTAGGAATCTATAATTATGAATTAATTTAATTAATTCATAATTAAATAACTAAAGCACTATTCTTTAATTAATACTTCTAAGCATTTTGGTTCAAATGGTTAGGGTTTGCAGTGGTTAATTAGCTTTTAAGTTTTGATTGTTAAATAGTTTGTAAGTTAATTAAATTATTTTTCATTATTAATTATTAATTTTTTGATTGTTATTATTATTATTATTATTATTATTGAACAATTGATAATATAATATTTATTTAAAAGAAACTTAATTTTGACTTTTATTATTAGAGCATCAATAATTTATATTTATTTTATTTTACTCAATGTTTATGCTTCTGTTTAGGTTAACTCCAAATGAACAGAAATTATAATGACAACTAAATTGAGAAAAATATATAATGTTTCTGCTTAAATTAAACAAATTTCAAAAACAAAAACCAAGAAATAATAAAATAAATAATTCATTTATGATTCCTATAAAAAATAATCAATAATAAAAAATATCATTAATTAAGGGGTTTATCATACAATAAGATCATTGGATGACACACAGACACAAAGCTTAATGTTTTAATGAATATTAATTAATATAAAGATAGCTATTAATAGATAGGTATTTATTAACACGGTCATTCAATCAATCATGATGTTTCTGTCATATATTTTTATTTACCTGAGTAGATCCATTAATATCTGTATTCCATTTCTCTTCAACAAAAAATTATACACACAAATATTTATGACAATTTTACAATAACCATGAAATATAAACTAATTAAAAAATTATCAGCAAGATAATTTATCTTTCAGATAAGTCAGAAATTCCCAAATATTGAAAATAAAAATTTAAAGGAATTTTCGCAGTGTGATCCGATTTTGAAATGCATTAAAGAAAATGTCCCTTTCATATTTTACATTAGATGATATTACCTTTGTTTTTCTACCTTACAGTTTATTTATACTTTGGGTGATAGTTACATTTGCTGTTTTCTCCTTGGGTGATATTATACCAAATCTGGTTATTCTTATTTTGGGTGATATTATCCTTCGGTGATTACGTTGAGTTTTATCCTTGGGTGATATTAACTGCCACCAAAATTACTAACAACACAATCACTTATCCTGATTTTAGTTGAATTTCATAAATATTATTACTTACCTCTTGTATAATTTCCAATAATTTTATTCAACACTTCTTTTTAATATCTTTTAGTTCAAGAATTAATTTAATTATAATATTTGTGAACTGTATTGAAATGTGACTCGTGCAATTTAATTTAACTAAAGTTGATTACAAATAATTGTTGAAAATTATAATTTTATAATTTTTAAATAAAGTTATTTCATGAAAAATTTGTGGAAAACAGTTTCACTTTAACCATAAATGTTGTCTATTTGTATACATATTTATTAATTTGCATCGAAAATAAAGATTGGAATTTGCAAATCTTAGTCCTTGTTCTTCATAATTATTCATTATTTTCAAACCTGCTTAATTTTATGAAAGAATTAATTTTATGAAAGAAACGTATTAGATTTAAGATTTGACCCAAAATAATTCCATAAATTTTTTAATTAGAAATTTCATTCATAGATAAATAATCCTGTAATCTTTCTTAAAAGTATGTAATAAAATCTAAAATTTTAGTCCAACACATTTTAAATGAAAATACATTTAATGATACTGGTTAGAAAAACGAAAATCTATCTAGTTTTTAACAAAATTTGTTTATAGTTTCGAAATTGTTGTTCAAACATGAACAGAAAATATAAACACTGCAATGTAAACCCAGCGTCCAGACGAATCAATTTACCAGCACTTGATAAGAAAATTATAATAATATTAAAGAATTCATGTATTATTATTATGCATAAAATTAATATTATTAGAATTCTGTTAAGATAATCTTTAAATAATAATATTTTAGAGTTGATGTATTATGCGATTATGCATAAAAATATATCATTAGAATTCCTTTTAGATAATATTAAAATATTAATATTTTAATATTTCATGTATTATGCAATTATGCATAAAAATATATGTGAAAAGAATTCTTGTGAGAAATTAATTAATCTTACTTTTTAAATGCTTTGTAATCATTTTTTGTATATATAAACCAAAATTTATATAGAATAAAATTAGTCTGAAAATATCAATCAAAGTGTTATAATTAGCAGCGCAATTGTAGAGAAGGTTCTGGCCCCTATACAGTGGGATTACAATTGTGCCAACAATTTACCTAAAGATTTGGACTTACAAACCAAATCTTTACAATTGTTTTGTAACATTTGTGTATAATATTTTATTTATTTTATGTTTTGTTGTTATTTTTATGTTTCTTGAAAATTTTCAATTTATTTTTTATTTTTAAATTTCATCGTTTCCATTTTTGTAAAAGAGTTCAAGTTCTTTCAAGTGAACGCGACCTTTAATTTTTCAATTCTTTCGACAGCTGATTAATACAAAATTGATCGTTTAAAAATATTATCAATAAAACAATTTATTGGACGTCGAAAATAAAAATGCTTAGTTATATGATTTGAATCTATACAAATTTCTAACACAAGAATAGAATTTATTATATTTTTAGAATGATAAATGAAAGTAAAATTACTAGAAAAAGTTACAAAAGAACGTAATTATTTGTTTGTATTCATTTAATTTATATTTGGATTAATTATTACCTTACAATATTTATACCATTTTTATACCATTATCAAATTTATTAATGAATAATTTTTCTGCATCATAATTTTCAGAAATACAGGAAACAATCAAGTAAATAAAAATTTAAATTTGTACAATAAATTTTTAAATAAGGATAAAAAGGATATAAAAATTTTCTTATTTTATTTTCAATTTTCTTTGTTGATTTCTTATAGAAATCGTTAAAATTCTTTAAATATATATTTAAAATGATAAAAACACAAAAATGTTAATTTTTTATTAAAAGAAGAATTTCTAAAAAGCAAGGAAATTTGTTGTTGTATCCGAATGACTTTACATTAAAATAATTAATTATGATTATGATAATAATAATGTTGGTGTTGTTTTGAATTACATTTATAAAACATGAATGCACTAACAATTAAATTAGAATTATTATTTTACCATTAAATATTTAATTTAATTGAACATTTATTTATAATTAATATTTTAATACAACTGAAAGCGTACAGAAAACTTAAATAATTCTATTATATAATTGGTTGATTAGATATTTTAAACATAGTTTATACTTTAAATTACATTTGAGTAAATTAGTTAATTGTATCATTTTCAATTGTTTTATTAAACGAAATTATTGGATTTTCATCATCTGACATTTTGAATTGTATTAAAACCAATAAATACGTTGTTGTAGCTCCGATTATCTAAAGCAAATATTAATTAATTATAAATTGTAAATTAGGATGATGACACAAAAAAATTGAAATAAATATATATTACCGAGTTTACTAATGCAGCATTTATTGTAAAATATTTATTTGCTGTAAAATTAATGTTACGATGTATTAAACGCATTGAAAAATGTTCAACCTATAAATTAATGAATTAATAAATTAAAGATTAATAATATTTATATAAATATCATTAAATTTACCATATCAAAAATATCTTTTTCAAAATTAATAAATTTTGATTCATCAGAGTCTTTATACACTTTTTCCAAAGTATGAAGCTGAAATTCAGAATAAATTATAATGGATTAAAGTAAAGTAAATAGTACTGTGTACTACAATGATAAATTGATAAATTGATAATTAATAAATTCATTTTGTTAATAAAATTAGATTTAGGAACTGAAATTTTATCTATCGACGATAATTTCAAATTAAATACCTTTTCAATTGTACCACCACATTTAAAACTGATGCTAATAATTTTCGTTATATTTGGTAACATCCAAATAATTATAGCTAATGTAAATAAAATTTTATGTTCAATACGAGGATCTTGTAAAATCCAAAATATTAAGAAACTTTGACTTGTCATTAACGTGAAACTATGAATAATTACAAGCAAACATGGAACACCAAATATTAAGTTTAATAATTCTATTCCAGAGCATATATCCTTATACAAATTTAAAAATATTTCCAATAATTCATTTATTGTTTTATTGTATGTTAAACGATTATCATTATCACTATTATTGGTTTTTAATATATCTTCAAATTTTTTGATTAATAATTCTAGACGAACTTTTATTAAACCAACATAAATAGAAAATGTAAATGTACCAATGCCAGAACAAACTGATTGTATTGTGTAATTTATCGTAGCTAAATAATTTGATAAATTATTTATATGATTAAAAAGACGCAAAAAAAAAATAGGTTGAATTATTCCATAAAAAAAGAAAATACAAAACATTTCAATTGTTAATAATAATTTACACCATTTATAGTTAATATCAATTTGTAATTCATTTATCATAATATTATCAATACTTTGAATTAGTTTTATAAAATTTATTTGTTGTCTTTTATAATATTGCATATAAATAATAATAACAAAGAAAACAGTTGTTGTTAAACCAATATCAGTAAATGCAATAATTGTTACAATATATCCTTTTACCTCATTTATTATGTCTTTTTCTATAAATTTTATTTTCAATAATTTATGTGAATAATAAATAGAAATATATAATAAAATTGAGATATAACATAATAAATATGATTTAATTGTTATTAAATTTGTAATTATCAATTTATTTTTTTTCATTTTAAAAGGTGAAACCATAAAAAATCGTTGAATTAATAAAGTTATTGATAAAGAATCGTAAAGGTCCATAATAATAATTTATAATATTCTTTCTATTATTTAAAGTTGAACAATTGATAATATAATATTTATTTAAAAGAAACTTAATTTTGACTTTTATTATTAGAGCATCAATAATTTATTTTATTATTTATTATTTTATTTTACTCAATGTTTATGCTTCTGTTTAGGTTAACTCCAAATGAACAGAAATTATAATGACAACTAAATTGAGAAAAATATATAATGTTTCTGCTTAAATTAAACAAATTTCAAAAACAAAAACTAAGAAATAATAAAATAAATAATTCAATTATGTTTCCTATAAAAAATAATCAATAATAAAAAATATCATTAATTAAAAGGTTTATCATCCAATAAGATCATTTCATTGGATGACACACAGACACAAAGCTTAATGTTTTAATCAATATTAATTAATATAAAGATAGGTATGAATAGATAGGTATTTATTAACACGGTCATTCAATCAATCATATAAAAAGGAACTTTTAAATTAAGTTAAAAAAAAGTTTTAAGAATTATTATTCATTATATAAAATTTTCATGAGAAAAACATAAACAATTAGGCATTTAACAAATTAATAAACTTCATGAAAATTGTGTTCTTTCTAAAATTTGCGTCCAATATAAATGCAATAGGAATTCGACAGTGAAGAACACAAAAGAATTATTCCTACTTGTATCTGTTTTAGAAGTTTTGAAATTTTTTAAGAATAATTTATTTTATTAATAAATTCAATTATATTAAAAAATGTTTGAACTAATGCAAATAAAAAAATCCTAACAATTATTAAATATAAAAAATAAACATGAATTAGTTACTTACCTCTTGTGTATTTTCAAATAATTTTGCATGTACAACTTTTTTTTTAAATAAGTTTTAGTTTAAGAATTTATTTAATAATAATAATTATTGGGAACTCTATTGCAATGTGACTAATGCAATTTCATTTTAATAAAGTTGGTAGATAACTTTTGAATATTTTTATAAAATTTCATGGAAAATTTTGTGAGAAACAATTTCACTTTAACCATGTATATTTCTATTGGATTATTTATTTATTTGCGTCAAATGTTAAATGTAATGAAAAATGGAATTTGCAAATTTTAATCTTTTCAATTTGCCTTTTCTTCATAATTATATATTTTTCACAAACCTGCTTGCCTTTTTATGAATTAGTAACTTCAACAAATAACAATTTGATTTGATTAAAGATTTGACAAAACGAGTTTACCGTGCACATTTTGAAACTAAGGTTTTATTGCCAAATAATATAACCACCTACCTCCTTTAGAAAATTATTCAAATAAATTTTAAAAAACATGTGCATATGTAATTAGACACCAAGTTAATATAATTTTATATTTATATATATATATATTATACAACTATGGTCCAATATAAGGCATCTGGGCCTAGCTCCTGATTTGGTTAATCCACTGAGAAATTTCTCTCCTGATCAATTCATCTCTTCCTTCAGTTTACCCTCAGCCACACTTCCGCTTCCATCGTCCACTTAAATTTCTCAACTGTATTATATCGTTTACTCTACCTTATATCACTCCTATTTTTATTTCTTGCATTACGACTTCTTCTTTACCTGATTTTTGGAAGCATGCCATTGTCCTTCCAGTTCCCAAAAATAAGACTCCATCTTCAATCTCTGTGTTTCGTCCAATTAGCATCCTTCCCTTTCTCTCAAAAGTCCTAGAATCTCTCATCAAAACACAGGTAATATAATTAAAAGGTATTATATTATCCATTATTAAGTTCATAAGTAAAAATAAAGCAGCGTGGTAAAATAATTCGTAATGTACAATTGTATATGTAAGAAAAGGAAGGATTATTTCTTTGAACTCATTTTAATTAATTTTTTATTTTTTTCTTGTAAATTTACTTGTAAATAATAATAAATAATACTAAAAATGCAGTTGTCATTAAATTGTTCAGAATTGTTGTCAACAAATGTGAATTGCTCAAACAAAGGAAATTTTTTGATCACTCGACATAGGAAACTATATGTTTAGAAAGAGACAAACATATAAATTGAATGACGTCACATTTGGAATATTGCCAAATGGAACCATAAGTCCAATAGTCCTATAATTTTTCAATTTTGAGTTTTCTTTTGGAAAATTAATAATAAAAAAAAATTATTAAACA
The DNA here is from genome assembly GCA_963082725.1 of Pedicia rivosa. Classification (NCBI taxonomy): domain Eukaryota; kingdom Metazoa; phylum Arthropoda; class Insecta; order Diptera; family Pediciidae; genus Pedicia; species Pedicia rivosa. Next base: position 31,974,117 of record OY720152.1, on the reverse strand, counting down.
TAATGTTTATTCTACAAAAGTACTCCATTATAGGTCTAGTATCTAAAACAAATATTGAGTAGCATTTACTTCCCATGTCCGCGCAGACCACCTAAAAACAAATCAACCGAACATTTGTTTAATAAATAGGAGAAATCGAAGGGGAAATAAAAATTGAAATAAGAAAAAAACATAAATTGGAATAAAAAGTAAACATAAATGTAGCAAATATTTTTCTTCACTAACTTGTAGGCAGAGTTATTAATAGATTAACTACATAGTTTTCTACATCGTAGAAAATGCGATATTCTACATTATGTAGAATATATGAATTTACTACATTTTACTACATTCTACTATGTAGAATACTAATCTCTATAATTCTTTAAAACCAAACAGTGTAAACTTATCATTAGTGAAACAAATACGTTTTTTTGTTTTAAATATTAAAATTAAATTATAATAAATATAAATTAATTTTTTGCATTTCTCCTCGCATAAAGGATTTCTTGTTCGATTATGCACAAATGATAAATTAGAACATAATATCTCCAGTTAAGCAGAGGATGCTGGAATATTATTCAGTTTTTGCGCCAATACAGCTAAAGATCTATGTGTCTCAGCATATTCCCAGAGAGATAATGCTTTCCGATCAGTTTTTTTAAAGAGAGTCCTAAAATCAGATTTTATTTGAGCAGATATACATAATTTTTTTTCTTACATGATGATGAACAAAGGACATAGCCCCATTTCTGCTATTTTCCATCTTTATTGCCCCAAATTCGGCCTCCTTCCAAAACTTGTGTTGTGTTTGACCAGCAAACACACGAATTGACATTTAGGTCTTGTAAACCGATAGTTTAATTTAACGTTGAAAAATTATATTATAAAAAAACACTATTTAGAATAAAAACAAATATTATTTAGTTCTATTTGATGTCAAAAGGTTCTTACTCTCTTAACAGTCAGCTTAACTCTAACTTACAAAATTATATATTTAACCACTTCCATTATATTTATATAGAATATATCCGGTCGAATGATAAAACACAATATTCAACCAGCAAGTTTTAAGAAAGATATACATTTTTATACGAATTAAGAGGACATTTTCAAGTATCAAATGAACCTGGTTCATGTCACAATATTTCTTTAATGCGCTAGTCTTATATGTTCGTACAGAAGCAATTGCACATATCCTTTCTACAAATTCTGTACCAAATATGACAACAATTTTGTATAGTGCACATATTGATATTTTCCTGAATCTTTCGGTTGATTTAGATAATGAAGGACGGTACCAATTTTTAAATGCAATTGCTAATCAATTACCTTATCCAAATAGTCATACACAGTATTTTAATTGCGATCTTTTGTATAGGTTAATTCAGAAGCCATTCAGGTAAATATTAATTATTCATTTATTGTAATAAAAAAAACCTAAAAAATAATTTTGTGTTGCTTTTTATCGCTGTTGGTTTGGAATCCCGTTTGGGCCAGGAGCCTTGTTGTCCCACATCAATACTTCTGGTATTGAGTATTGACTCTGTGTTTTCGACAGCTGTGCTCTTTCCAAGCCTTAACGAATGATGAAGGAAAAGTGTTTCAACGATGCTTTGCAGTTTCTCGGGGCATAATTCTTGAGTAGTCCTTAAGCCCTTTATTTTCATTATTACCACCCTATAAGCCTTAACTTCAGCACTGCCTGTTGTCGTGTAGACATCCCAACTACTACTAAATCTGCTTTTTGTTATATAGAAATAAAATTCTTCTTCTTTCTTTTTATTTTCATAAAAAACAAATAATTGATGACAAAAGAAAGAAAACAAGAAGAGAAAATTTAAATTTTCTTTGTTCAATTAACACAGATTCTATTCTTTTTTTTCTGGCTCATGATTTTTTCTCTTAACAATATTCTTTCGTGTATTTTGTTTTTCTTATTTTTTTTTGTTTTACTTTTGTAAAATACAACCAGAAATCAATTCATCTGCCATCCTAATTTTTCAATCCATTGTTAATTCAGGGGATGTATTAGCTTCATCGTTGGATGAATATATCAAGTCGTCTTCTAGTGGCTCAAACAATTTCATCCTGTCTGAGGAAATCATTCCTTTGAATCGTCGTTTGGTAGTTGGATTTACTGCTGGTATATCTTCAATCACATATCTATCTCCTTATATTTTCGTTCTGGTATTGAAGAGTTTTTTTGATGATGTGCAGGTTCTTTATTACCAAATAGATTCTCTGGTAATCCAAGAAATGGGGAACTGGTTGAATCCATTATCACTTATGATAATTTAAATTCGAATTTAATTTCTCCGATATTTTATTTGGTTAGTAATTTTGTTTTAAATCATTATATATACGATGAAATTTATTTATTAATTAATAATGAATTTATTTTAAAAAACAACACCAATTACTTTTTTTTGTGTTGTTTTTTAATTAAAAAGTGTTTAGTCTATCATCCGAGAGATTTAGAAAATATACCAACGTCTATCTAAGACCTATTTTACTTATTGAAATCAAAGAAAGTTTAGAGAATTATTTAGTTATAATCTGATAACATAATACATAAATACAAATAATAAAAATGTTTTGTTTGTTTATTTATGAAATAAATAAAAAAATAAAAATTGAAATAGTAAAAATGAATTACAACTAAATTAAGTTGTTTTGAATTCATATTTGATAAATGGTATGTAATTACCAATGTTGGTTCTATTTTTCTTTTTTTTTGTATTATTTTGTAAATATAATTGTTAATAGATTTAAGTAGTTATAAGTTGGTTTAAGAATTACATATGACGGAATTAAAAAAAAAATGTTTACGCAACATTTCAAAAATTAATTGGGATAAGATTCAATTTTATATGTTGAGACTAAGTTAAGACGGAACTGGCAACTTAAATGCAAAGTAAAAACGACAGGCAAGTATGGCTGTATGCTTCGTCGAAATTTATGCGATAGTATTGTCATTTAATATAATAAAAAAAAATTATATGGGGGTGCTCCACCACGTGTTCCGATCCCCCCTAAAATCAATATGGTTCTATGATGGACCAATAAAATACTAATCCCAAAATTTCATTGCAATCAGTTGTTGCAATCCTCGGGAATCTGATTTTTTCCAAAACAATTGTATGGGGGTGCTCCACCCCGTGCCCCGATCCCCCCTAAAATCAATATGGTTCTATGATGGACCAATAAAATACTAATCCCAAAATTTCATTCCAATCAGTTGTTGCAATCCTCGGGAATCTGATTTTTTCCAAAACAATTGTATGGGGGGTGCTCCACCCCGTGCCTCGATCCCCCCTAAAATCAATATGGTTCTATGATGGACCAATAAAATACTAATCCCAAAATTTCATTGCAATCAGTTGTGGGTGCAATCAGTTGTGGGTGCTCCACCCCGTGATCCGATCCCCCTTAAAAACAATTTGGTTCTATAATGGACCAAAAAAATACTAATCCCAAAATTTCATTGCAATCAGTTGTTGCAATCCTCGGGAATCTGATTTTTTCCAAAACAATTGTATGGGGGTGCTCCACCCCGTGCCTCGATCCCCCCTAAAATCAATATGGTTCTATGATGGACCAATAAAATACTAATCCCAAAATTTCATTGCAATCAGTTGTTGCAATCCTCGGGAATCTGATTTTTTCCAAAACAATTGTATGGGGGGTGCTCCACCCCGTGCCCCGATCCCCCCTAAAATCAATATGATTCTATGATGGACCAATAAAATACTAATCCCAAAATTTGATTGCAATCCGTTCACATGTTCTTAAAAAACTGTATTTTCTTAAAAGTTTGTATGAGGGGTGTTCCACCCCGAGGCCCGATCCCCCCTAAAATCAATATGGTTCTATGATGGACCAATAAAATACTAATCCCAAAATTTCATTCCAATCAGTTGTTGCAATCCTCGGGAAACTGATTTTTTCCAAAACAATTGTATGGGGGGTGCTCCACCCCGTACCCCGATCCCCCCTAAAATCAATACGGTTCTATGATGGACCAATAAAATACTAATCCCAAAATTTCATTGCAATCCGTTGTCGCAATCCTCGAAAAACTGATTTTTTCCAAAACATTTGTATGGGGGGTGGTCCACCCCGTACCCCAATCACACCCCAAATCAATAAAAAATATTAAAGAATAAACATGTCAAAAAATTTAAAAATTATTTCTGTCCAAAAAAGTGTACATAGGATTTCAGATGTCTACAATTCATGTTGTTGTTTAAATTTTTTTCCTTTTTGTTATTAACTGTGCATAAGTTTTTTGGAGACCGTCAATATCTGTTCTGAAATTTACCGATTTTTTTTGATTGTTAGTGTATAAAGCATTGAATGAGTTCTTTTTATGTTTTTCTTTTTGAATTCATTGAAACTGAGCGTAAAATCTCTGGAGATGAGGCCATATGTCAAGCTAGTTTTGTGAATTAAAGGGTGTTTCGATTTAAAATTCAATAGACGTCCTTTATTAGTTGGTTTCTGATAAAAATCTGTTGTAATGGACCTGTTCGGATTTCTTATTATGTTTAAATCCAAATACGGTAGTTTATTTATTTATTTATTTATTGAAAATTTCCAGTGAGACAGTCGTCTCGTACGAAAATTTTTTTTTTTATTAATTACATTTTTTGTTTTTATAATTACATTGTGTGCATGTGTGTAAGTGTGTGATTTTTTTTTATGATGTTTTTTTTTTTTGTTTTTTCCTTTCTTTTCGTTTCCTTCAATTTTTTTTTAGTATTTTTAAATCAAATTGTTTATAGTTGTTTTAATGTTCACAAGTAAATTGAACGTCTTTGTTTCTGCTATTGAAAAGGTTTAATATGTTCTCTATTTCGTCTTTTGGTCCAATTATTAAAATGTCATCCACGTATTTAACTATCAAGGTCAGATCAATTCCAGATTCAGATACTACTTCATTTATAATGTCAGTTAATACAAAATCAGCTAAAATCCTCCAATAGTCAGACCATTCCTTTGTTTATAAATTGTGTTGGACAATTGAAAATAATTAGTTTCATTTACACAAAATTTTACTAATTCTAAAATCCTGTTTTTTGGTATAGGAGTTGTGTTTGATATGCTGTCCCATCTTTTCTCAATTGATTGATAAACTAAGTTCAGAGATATGTTGTCAAACATTGCTAATACATCAAGTAAAACCATGACATCATCCTCATTCAATGTGATGTTATCAAGTTCCGTTTTTTATATTGTATTCGTTATTAGTGATCGCTTTTGTGCAAATTTGATTAATATATTTTGCCATCTTTTGTGAGGGACTATTTATTCCTGAAATTATAAATCTTAAAGGGTTGTAATTTTTATAAATTTTTATAATTGGGTAGCATCTTGATGCTTGAGCAATATATGTGGTCAGACATCTTTTTGTGTTGTTGTCTATATATTTGTCTTTGTATAAATCTTTTATTAAATGGTTGTTTCTGTTCTGAAGTTTTATTGTTGGATCTTGATTGTATTTTAAATATTTTCCATGGTTGTTCAATAAATTTGTCATTTTTTGATCAAAAATTTAACAAACGAATGGACAAAAATAAATTAAACATAAAACATGATGAACATGATGAAATTTAACTGAAACAGAAATTCCAGATGAAACAAAAATTCTACTGGCATTAGGGCCAAAATTTACGATATCTCACACAAAAAGAGACACACCGTTATACAGCATAACGGCTGTTAAAAAATACACAAGATTCAAAAAGAGGAAAAGCTACAACCATCATATTTAATTTCATGAATACAAAAGAATCACATATAGCTCATGAGTATAAAATTCTTCAATCATATTATCAAAGAACCAAGACTATTTTTGTTGTATTTATTATTTATTGTATTTATTACACCGTATGGTTTGGATGCTGGACTTGTTCTGACTTCTTTTATAATTCATACTTTACATTACATCTCTTAGTATACATCCTTGTTACTTATATATATTGTGCCTACTCTAACATAATTATACCTAATCTAATTTATACTACTCCTACATCTTCCCCCTTACATCTCTATCCTACACCCTTCTTCTTTTATTTTACAATTTTTTTTTTTAAATTTTTTTTTTTTTTTTTTTTCATTTTTTTTTTACAAACTATTTTTATCCATTACATCAATTCATATATTTTTTCACATTTTCCAATGATTACTTAATTATTATTATTTATTTTTTTCCAAGTTTTCCATGGTACATCTATCAAACCATCACTTTCATCATTTTATTTACTAGTAAATCATTAATACTGTTCTTTTTATTTTACATAATTTTATACTCTTTTCCACATGAAACTCGAATTTCGTCTATATACACCGCCGTTTTCAAGTTCAACCCAATAAGATCTTGGAGTGATATGTTTTTTATTTACCACCCCCTTTTCCCAATAATTTCTGTTCCATACCCACACTAGATCACCCTCTTCAAACTCTTTTCTTAGTCTAGTTTTCTGATCATATAATCTTTTACTTTTTTCATTTTCTAACTTTTTATTCTTTGTGAACTTCGGTAATTCCTTTCATTTAAATAATATTCCTTCCTGGTAATAGTGTTCTCGTTTTCCTATTCATTAACAGTTCTACTGGCGTTACATTTATACTCCTCCCTGGAGTATTCCTATAATTTAATAATGCTATCCATAATTCTGAACCATCTTCTTGACATTTTTTAAATATATTTTTGGCAGTTTGAACTGTTCTTTCGGCAAGCCCATTAGACTGTGAATAATGGGGGCTTGTTGTTGATCTCAATATCATATTCTTTTCCGAACTTGCTAAATTCATATGAGCTAAATGGCATATTATCTGCTACTATTTTTACCGGTAAGCCATGACTTGCAAAAATATTTTTTAGTTTACTAATTATTTCTTTAGCCGTTTTGTTTTCTATTACTTCAATATATCCTGAATAAAAATCAACAATAGCTAAAAAATTTTTTTTTTCAAACTCAAAAATATCCATTCTGGCACTTTATATGAAATCATCGGTTCTTTCAGATTTTTGTTTCTAAATTTTTGGCAGCTACTACACCCTAAATTTTTTTTCTCTATTTCTTGATTTAACCCTGGCCAATATAATAAACTTCTAGCTCTACTTTTTGTTTTCTCAATCCCTAAATGCCCTTCATGTAATATCTTTAACATTTCTTCTCTACAACTATTTGGTACAATTAGTCGTTCATTAACAAACAATAATCCATCTTCTATATCTAATTGATTTCTCATCTTCCAATAAAATTTTAACTCATCTTCTAAACTTTTCTTTGATTTTGGCCACCCTTCTATTAGTATTCTACTTAACTTTCTTAAAATTGGATCTTCTCTGGTTTCTTCTTGAAACTTTAACTTCCGTTGCTCGCTAACATTTATAGTATGTATCACCTCATTTAATTCTTCAATCTCATCTTCATTATCTTCTCTCTTGAAACTTCTCGATAACAAATCTGCTACATACATTAATTTTCCAGGCACATGACTTAACTTTAAACTATAATTTAATAGCCTTAATTTCATACGCTGTAATCTTGAACTAATTATTTTATTTATTTCCTTACTCATGATCCCTAATAACGGTTTATGATCAGTCATGACTTCAATTTCTCTCTCATAAATATAATTATGAAATTTCTTGCATGCAAATACTATTGCTAGCATTTCTTTTTCAATTTGGGCATATCTCTGCTCTGTATCTGTTAAACTACGCGATGCGAAACATAATGGTTTTCTATCTTGCATTAGGCAACATCCCAGCCCATTTTTGGACGCATCTGCCTGAATGTTTTCCTTGGGTCAAATATTATTAAAATTGGAGCATTAATAATTTCTTTTTTTATTTCTTCTAAACATCTTGTATCCATCTTGTATCCATTGATACACCACATTTTTTTTTAACAACTCTCTCAATGGTCCTGATCTTTCTGCTTAATTGGGAATAAAATTTCTTACATAATTCACCATTCCCAATAGTTTTTGCAAATCACCCTTGTTTTTTGGGATTACTAAATTTTGAATTCCTCTCATTCTTTGTGGGTCATACTCTACTCCTACGTGGCAAATCACATGTCCTACATAACTAACTTTTGTGGTTCTAAACTGAACCTTTTCTTTATTAAACTTTATATTTAATTGTCTTGCTCTTTTAAGCACCATTTTTAATATTTGATCATGTTCTTCCTCTGATTTTCCTGCAATCAATAAATCATCCATATATACTGTTACCCCGGGTATATCTATAAAGTTTTTTTCATTATATTTTTGAAATATCTCAGGTGCTGTTTTAATTCCAAATGGAAGTCTTTTAAAACGATAACAACCAAATGGAGTACTAAATGTACACAATTTACTTGATTTCTTATTAAGACTTATTTTCCAATACCCCTCTTTCAGATCTATAGACCGATTACGATTTATTTCGTAGAGAAATATTTCGTATTTCGGGATATTAAAAAAAAGTGTGTCGCTTATTAATCTTCAAAAAAAAAGAAAGAGACAAATATAAAATCCCAAAATACGTACGTCGTGCTTTACTTCACTTTAAGCTAACTTATGCGCCATTTTGATTACTTTTCATTTATTTCAACAATTATTCTATCGCTCTCAAACTGACATATATTCATTTTCAAATTTGGTATAGTAAAATTTTTAAAAATTATAAATAAAAACACGAAACAAATTAATTTAATTTTTTTATTTTAGTTTTTATTACAATTTATATTATATTTATTATACTTGTATTACTTATATCTACTTATAGCTTATTTATACTTATTAATTATTTATTATTATCTACTAGTATTATTATTATTATTCCTATTATTTATTATAGTTATCCGTAAGTCAAGAATGTTTTGCTGAAAAAAATATATATACACAATTAAATTATTTTGCTTCTAATTTTCCTTTTGATTGACTTAAGTTTAAACTCATCATTTTGTAATTTTTTTTTCTTGTACACGGTTTTCTTGTATTCTAAAAAATGATAAAAAGGTTATTATAGTTTCTTTTAAATTATTCTTTTAAATTTTTTAATTAAGTTTTAAAGTTTTAAATCAATATAAATACTAGTAAAAATTAAAATAATAAATTTAAAATTTACTTACAGTTTAAAAAATATAAAAATACACCAACACAATAATAATAAATAATACATAAAATATCCCACAACCTATAGTAGGTTGTGAGAAATATTTCAAAAACGGGCGATGAAAAGCATAGAAACGCTGCAACGTATCATAGCATTTCGGGCATCTCGCACTAACACAGATGTAACTTTACGAAGTGACACATTCTCATTATTATGTACGTACACACATTTTCTCGTTTTTCTCTCTACGAAATAAATCTTAATCGGTCTACTAATTTATTTATTTATTTATTTATTATATTTAAGGTACAAAAACAGAACAAATTTCCAAAATAATGTACACCATTTTAATAACAATATATAATAATAGGAATACGTGAATAATGTTAAAAAAACTAGAAAGTAAAGAATTAAAATTAAACTTAAACTTAAACTTAAAGTAAAATTATAGTAAAATTATAAAACAAAGAGAAAATAAAAATAAAATAAAAAATTGAGACTAAATGAAAAAAAACTTAACCTAAGGCAACAAAAAGAAGAAATATATATGAACTAACAAAAATGATACAAAAACATAGGTGAACTAGAAAAACAAATATGTAATTATAATTTTAAACTTAAAAAGATAATACATAAAATTATGATTATAATCAAACAAAAACAATAACAAAAATAATAAAAGAAAAACAAACATCAGATTAATTTATTCCAATTTAACATTCATAAAACTAAGAAATTCTTGGAATTTAATAAATATTAATTCATCATTATTTATGTATTGATTAAACATTGTAAAAAGGCGATTCATCGGAGAATGAAGTCCAACATTGGTCCTTGAACAAATCAAATTAAAGTATCTGGATGGATTAACAACTCTAGACATATTAGTACGTTCAGATTTATAAATAGTAAAATAATGTTGGAATGAAGATACATCAATATTATTATTAAAGCACTTATGAAGAAAAACTAAATCGCTAAGATTACGTCTAAACTTCAACGTTTTATAATTCACAATATTAATAGAATCAGTATAGCTATATTTTAACATTTGAGTTAAATAGTTCATATTATTCACTCTGATACTATTGGGGAGAAGTCCACGTAAATACATAACACGAAAGAATATTTTTTGGATCTTTTCGATTTTATTACTATCAATTAAATACTCTGGATTCCATATTTGAATACCATATTCCAAGTTACTTCTAACAAGTGAATTATATAATAGTAACATAGTCTTTAAATATTTAAATTTTTTCCCGATTCTTAGAATAAATCCCAACATACCGAAAGCTTTGAAAGTAATGTTATTAATGTGCTTCTTAAAAGATAAATCTGAAGAGAAAGTGATTCCTAAATCACTATATTCAAAGATCCTTTTTAATTTATAATTGTTTAAATGATATGGAGCACTACCAATAATACTACTTTTACTATTTTTAGTGAAAGATAAATAAACACATTTATCTAAATTAAGAATTAATTTATTCAAACTACAAAACTCACATAACTTATCAAGATCGGATTGCATGTTCATCACATCACTACTTTCTTTAATAATTTTCCAAATTTTTAGATCATCTGCATATAATGCAACTTTACAAAAATTCAATCCATTAATAATATCATTAATGAAAATAGTGAAAAGGATGGGTCCAATATGGCTACCCTGAGGAACACCAGAAGTTGCTATTATTCTTCTAGAAACTGTACCATTTATATTAACATACAGATTTCTATTATTGATAAAACATATAATCCATCTTAACAGTGATCCATGAATGCCATTTTCTAATAATTTTTTTCTTAAAATTATTAAAGATACTTTATCAAAGGCTTTTGAAAAATCAGTAAAAACGACATCAACCTGTAGTTTGTTGTCAATCGCTTCATGCAATGATTGTGAATAAGCTAATAAGTTAGTAGTAATAGAACGCTTTCTAATAAAACCGTGTTGCTCTTTAATAATAACAGGTGTAATAAAATTTATTAATTGATCTGAAACAATATGTTCAAACACTTTCGCGATACAAGAATATTTAGTAATACCTCTATAATTGTTAATATCATCCAATGCACCTTTCTTATGAACCGGAACAATAAATGCCGATTTCCATATTTCAGGAAAAATATCTTGATTAAGAGACATATCAAAAATGATAGATAGCGGAAGCGCAAGGAGAGAAGCGCATTTTTTAAAAAATAGCGGTGGAATACCATCCGGTCCAGCAGATCCATTAACATTTAAATCATTTAAATATTTAAAAACTAATATTTCAGACATTTCAATTTCACTCAAGGACAAATATGGATTAGATGAATTACATGAGTCACTCAGAACATCAAGAGTTTCATTATTTTCAAAAACTGATTCAAAAAAAGTTGCAAATGCATTAACAATACTAACTCGATCTTTTACAGTATCACCATTATAACTCATTATCTCCGGGAAGGAATAGCCTGAGTCCTTATTACTTTTTACGAAATTCCAAAACTTTCTTAGATTATATGAATTGTTATTTATATCCATATTATCATTTAAATTATTACATATATCATTCTCAGTTAAATTTACATATTTTTTATAATCACTTTTAATACATTTCTTAAGTTTTTTTTTAAGGCTTAAATATAATTCATAATCAAATGAGTTACCATAAACATCATATTTACGTTTAGATTTTTTTTTCTTTTTATATAAATTTATTGCATCTTTTGAAAACCAGAATGGAAATTTATTTGATTGTTTTCTTTTTAATGGGACATACTTAATTATCAGATTATTAATAATTTTGTAAAAACATTTTAAATTGGTTTCCAATGAATTAGTAAAGTTTATTAATTCCAGCCAGTTAATCAAATTTAATTCATTACATAAATTATCATAATCAGTTTTATAAAATATTCTATGTAAATCATTATTATTAAAAACATTATTAATTCTGACAAATCTAACAACTTTAAGTTCAATATCAATGGGAGGATGATGAGCATCAATTTTAGACAAGGGATTATGGTTTTCAAAAGTAATAATATTGTTCCCTAAATTTGAAAAAATCAGATCCAGAGAAACATTATTAAAATTTTTTACATGATTGTGTTGATTAAGAGCACAAAATTCTAACGAATTTAATAAAGAAATTGCATTAGCTGAGTTATTCGATAATGAACTATTAAACAAATTAGGTAGATTAAAATCACCTATAATTAAAAACTTATCAAAAGGTTTATTAATAATATTATTATTTAATACATTTAAAAAAGAATCGAAAATGTCAGAAGGGCATGATGGAATAATATAGATACAACAAAGATGATAACTAGTATTATTCGTTAAGTTGAGAGTAATCCATAAATCTTCGTTATCACTGAACCACTCATTTCTTAATGTCATATTAGTACAAAAAGAATTTTTTACAGCAATCAATACACCACCTCCTTTAGATTTCAAATTAGAAACACGATCACGTCTAAAAACTTGATAATCACTATTAAACAGTTCATTACTCAGTATTGTTGGAGTTAACCAGGTTTCAGTAAGAAATATTATATCATAATCTGCAGATATGACGTTAAGTTTAAAATTGATTGTTTTTGAACGCAAACCTCGACAGTTTTGATAATAAATATTACATTAATTACTCATACTATTGCGACAAATAAATTGAAAAAAACAATAGTAAAAAAACAAACAATAAATAAGTCGAGGTCAACAGCTGATCATATAATATTGTGTTAATTCTAGACACTGGGTGATAGATAATATTATATCTTATTAAAATCATTCTCGGATTTTATCACCACTATTTTAGACGTATCAGTATGACGTCCAAAAATAGATCCATTCTTCGTCCATATATATTTAATTTTATTGTTGCCATTATTAATATTATATTGCTTTTGAAAACATCTTAGTTTATAGAAAAGTGAACCATTTTTTAATGTCAAATGTTCATTTATAAAGAATAAATTATCATTGTTAGAATCAAAACCAAAAATTGAAAGCTTTAGTTGATCCCTGTTAGATTTACAATGAGCAATAAAATCCATTTGTTTATATTTATTTACAAATTTGCAAATAATTTTTTTGGGATTATTATTACCTTGAAATTTTTTCACCCGATGAACAAAATCGATATCATGATCATGAATAGGTAATTTAATTGCCACAGAGATTGTTTTAACAATATCAATAAGATTTTCTTTAGATGTAATTGGTATACCCGTTATTTCAATGTTATTTAATCTTGATTTTTGTTCAAAATTATTAAATTTGTCATTAAAATATTCAATCTTCGATTTCATTTCAGCATTCTCTTTTAAAATTATATCATACATACCAATTTTTTGTTCAAATTCTTCTATTTTATTTTGATATTGTACCGTTAATGCCATAAATTTTTTTGTGGTAAGAATTAGTTCATCATTGTACATCTTTAATCGTTTAAACTCACTAATTTCATCAACTGCAATGTTTGAACTGTTACCTGTGTCAGAACAATGATCAGGAAACTCGTTTAAATTAGATGAATTCTTTGATGGAGTATCAACAGTAATAATATTTGAGTGAGATTCTGGTAATGAAAATAATAATCGATTCTCTTCAACAATATTAACTGGAGAATTAGCATTAGAATTCTCTATATTGATAATCTGCTTATTATTCAGATCCATTTTTATTTTATTGGTATTACTATTATTTGTATTATTTTTAGCACTAGGAACATTTAATCCAACTGATTTCCGAATTTTTCCTTTGCATTTTGAGCATGGCCATCCCACACCATTTGAAATAAGCATTTTTAGATCTTCAATTTTTATCCCCACACATTTAGCGTGAAAATACAACATGCAATTACAACATTGTAATCCAGGATGCCTAACATCAGTAACACCAGTGCCACATTTATCACACAATTTAACCATATCAAATAGATTTAAAGCACAGATTTATAATAATTAATAAACTATATAAAGTATGTTTCTATAATTGATTTTAACTTGAATAATAAAGAAAATAATTCCATAATTTCACTAAAACACAGTATTAAATTTATTAAAAGAGAAAAAAAAATAAAAAAAAATAAATAAAGAAAGAAAAAAAAAAAAAATTAATTAATTAATAATAATGGAGAGAACAAAATTGCGACCGTATCCTACGAGTGATTATTGATTTGATACTGTAAAGAATTTCTCTCAAATGCTCATTATATCCTCGTACGTTGGGATTAAATAATTTTCTTCTTTAATTGCTAAATTTAGTTCTTTAGGATCAAGACATAACCCTAATTTTTTATTTTTCTTCTCTACTATAACGAGATTTGCCACCCAGTCTGCTGGTTCATTTACTTGTTCAATAATATTTCTCTCAACTAAATTTTCCAACTCTTTTTTTTAAAGGTTTCTTTAACGCCTCCGGAACCCTCCTTGCGGATTTAATGCTTGGTTGTGCATCTTCCTTTATCTCTATATTATAATCTTTGAAAAAATTTCCAAGTCCTTCAAATATATCTATATTTTCTAATATAAACTCCTCTTTACCTCCTTTTATTATTTGCTCTACGATCTTAATTAACCCTAATTAAATGCACCCTTTCAATCCTAGAATTGGAACTGAACTTGAATCTACTATATAAAATTTCAATACCGCAATGTCATTGTCTATTATACACACAAGATCTATGCTCCCACGTGTTTCTAATTGATTACCTCCATACCCTTCTAATTTGGTTACACTTTTCTCACATTTCACATTCTTTAATTTTTTAAAAAAAACTACTGGAAGAACATTAACTTCTGCCCCTGTATCTAATTTAAAATTTATCATTTGGTCTTGAACTCGATTTTTTTTATGCCATGCATTTTCGTTTATTTTCTCATTCTGTATCATATTAATGTACAGATTTTCATCATTATTTTTAATTTCACGAATTTTCCTTACCGAACACGCGACAGCAAAATGATTTACATTTCCGCAATTACTGCATATTTTTCCATATGCTGGACAATTCCTTGCTTCATGATATCGTTTGCAAAAATTACAGTTGTATTTCTGTATATATGTGTGGTTTGATTGATTTCCATTCCAACTTGATTGCCTAAAATAATTATTATTATATTTATTTCTGTTTACAGAATTATTTTTTTCATTGTTCAATTTACCATAACTGTTATTTTTATATTTATTTCGATAATATTTATTTACATTATACTTATTTATTTCTAACTTATCTGATTGATCCGCTATTGCATCTATGGTTGTATTTGAATTCTGCTTTCCTTTTTGTAATTCTAAAGACTGACTTTTGAGAATTTCAGATGATCTTCCTATGTTCACTGCCTTGCTGAGATCTAAATTTTCTTGTTCCAGTAATTTTTTTTGGACTTGCTTATCCACTATCCCTAATACTATTCGATCACGCAACATACGTTCCTCTTCCTTGAACCCACATATTCTTACTAATTTTTTAATATCCATTACAAAATTATCAAATGGTTCACTTTCTCCTTGATTTCTGTTGTAAAAAATAAAACTTTCATACACTTCATTAGTTTTACCTCTACAAAACTTTTCAAACGACTCCACTACTGAGGTATATTTATTTTGTTCCTCCTTTGATAAATTGAATGAATTGTATACTTCTACTGCTTCAGCTCCAATTGCATCCAAAAATATTCCAACTTGTACAGTTTCACTTTTTTTTTCTAATTCTATGGCTGCAGCAAAAATTTTAAAATTTAGATGAAATACTCGCCAATTTTCTGCAATATTTCCATCCAGATTCAGAACTTCTATTCTTCTTACAAAATCCATCGTTTGCTTTGTACTCAGCACAGTTCTAACTTTAGGTGGTCTTCCACGTGGTTTCTTTTCTGCTTCTATTTTACTTTTTCTATTATTTTTTTTTACTATTCCCAATTAGTTTTATTTCATTTTCTATTGTTTTTCACTTTTTGTTAAATTTTTTTTTTTTTTTGTATTAGAAACACAACTTCTATTTATGTGTTTTTTTTTCTTTTATTGTCCACAGCGCCATGTTGTATTTATTATTTATTGTATTTATTACACCGTATGGTTTGGATGCTGGACTTGTTCTGACTTATTTTATAATTCATACTTTACATTACATCTCTTATTATACATCCTTGTTACTTATATATATTGTGTCTACTCTAACATAATTATACTTAATCTAATTTATACTACTCCTACAATTTTAAGAGAAAATAAACAAATTCACGTCCTACAAGCAGATAAAGGCAAACATCAAAGATCACAATCGATCGTGTATCAAAACAATAAATCTATATATATAATGCAGAACGAACTTTCCTTGCAACCATGTTTTTATTTCATATACGTGTGGTGGTGATCACAAAATTTCATTAAAATTGGTCCAGCAGCTGTGTTTTAGAAGATATGATTTCTGCGATTTCTTTGAAATTTTCGCAGAACGTTTCTTTTGGTTCAAACTAATATTATTGATGTTATAGGAAAACTCTTACTTTCCCATAATTTCTATTTTAATTTTCATAATTTTGCTAAATTAATTTAGTTTTAAAATAAAAATAAAATTCTTTCATTATTTATAAGCATTCTAAATTTCTCAAAAATTATATAATGCAGTAGCCGAGTCGGAAAGGTGTAGGCGTTGTGTTATATAGGAGACTTGCGTTCAATTGTGAAGTTATTAGATATATTATATATTTAGAATATTATTATTTTAAATGTTGCACAAGAAGTTAGCTGTAATACAAACAAATTTAGAGCGATTCTTATGAATATTTTTTTCAATTTCTGATAAATCTTTTTTCATTTTTTCAAATATAATTTTTTTCTTGCAATCGTAAAATTTAAAATTGTTTGCCTTTATTATAATAATTATAGCAAATAAAAAATTGTGAAAAATATTTAATAAAAGTAAGTAGGTTAATACATATATATGAATATATGTAATTATATTAATATTTTAAATCAATATTTAAAACATAATTAATAGTTTTTCATAAATCCAAAAAAAAACCCATCCGAGTTTATGTAAACCTCAAATAAACTAATTTTAATGTAGTACTCGAGAAGCGCATTATCAGCACTTGAGTAAATCAGTTTAAAATAATTTACTATAACTTTTGAATAATAAGGCAATAATAGCAGCGATTCAAAAGTACCCAATATATGAAAGCTAAAAGATTTTCTTTATATAATATTAAAAAGGAGTTTGAAATAACTTTCCTTTCTATAAACAACTTAAGCTGAATAAAGCAGCGAGTCAATGCCACTATTATACGAGATAATGCAAACTTAAAATATTAATTAATCTTCTAATTTATATTTATTTATATTTATATTTATAATCTGAGATAAATAAAGCAACTGAGAAAATCCAGATCATTGCTACAGATAGCCCTGAAATTACAATTAAGGGTACTCGAAAACTCCACCTAACAGAAATAATTTCACCATATACTCATATGGTTACCGCAATAAGAAACTTTATCTTTGCAAACAAGTCAAACTAAATAAAGAAACTCCCTCCGAATTTATGTAAACCTCAAATAAAATAATTATAGTGTACTCATTAATGATAGTGTGCATTATCAGCACCCGAGTAAATCCGTTCATGGTAGTTACTATAATTTTTGTATAATAAGGTAATATAAACTGTCAACGTATAAAATCTACCAACATTGCTTCATACAGATAATTGTGCGAATTGAAAATTTTGTTACACAAATTTTAAGCATCATTTTTATATGTATTTGCTTTTATTCAATTTTCTCTCTTAACTTAATGGCGATCTCTTTGACACTCTTTCAAACTAACATTATTGATTATCAAAATTATTAAAAAAAAAATCCTTTCATTATTTATAAGCATTCTAAATTTTGATAAATACATATTATCCAAGTTGAGAAGGTGTGAGAGTGAAGTTGTGTTTTTTATTATTTATTTTTATAATTATTTTAAAATTTGCATAAGAAGATAATTGCAAATGCAACCAATTCACAGCGTTTTAAAAACTATTACCTGAGATAATGCAAACTCAAAACATGAATTAATCTTTTAAAGTTTTATATATAATCTGAGTTAAATAAAACAACTGAGAAAATCCAGATGATTGCCATAGATAGCCCTACTATTACAATTCAATGCGCTCAAGAAACTCAAAATGACAGTAAAAATAACTTCACCATAAAATCAAAATTATTATGTTTTTATTTTTTTTAACTTTAAACTTTACCATAGAAAACAAGTAGATTTAATAAAGAAGCACCCTAAAAGCCCCATGTAAACCTCAAATAAACTATACTTTTAATGTTCTTCAGTAGCGATATTAACTATAATTTGCATAATAAGTTAATTGCAGTGACTTAAAGTAACCCAAAAAGTCATTCAGATAAGTGCTACATATAACTTAATCCGAAAATGGATAATATAACAAATAAAAATTTAATTGTGGCGAATGCGTTTCTATCATTTCTTAATGTACCATCTGAAAAATAAAACTCTTTGAGGTGAAACCGTATAGATAAGCCCGATCCACTAGTAAAGTATATAAGACAAGGATCACAATCGATTGCCATCTCTTGACAATTAATTATTAATTAATTATTGTAATTTTTATAGTAATTAATTTAGTTATTTTTCTTTGTTTTTGTTGGAAAGTATTTCTATACGTCAATATATGAAAACATGAATACACTACAAATAAAATTATAGTTATTATTTAAATACCATCAGGTAATCAATTTAATTGAATATATAATTATAATTGATATTTTAATATAACTAAATTAATAGAAATATTTATTATCATTCTGCTTAAAGAATTGTAATGAATATAAATTTATTAAGAAATAAAATTTATAGTTAATTAAAGCAATTTATTTAATGACAATAAAACAAATAAATTTAACACCAAATTTTTCTACTGAACTTTAATATAATAATTTCAATTGGATTACAAATACATATGACAGTTTAATTTTATATATTCATATTTTTCTGAATTGGGTTTGTCTCGATTTTACATAGAAGTTAGATAGTATCATGCAGATTGGAGTGATTAAGATTATAGATATAGACTTATTCACGAATGTCTTTACTATTATATTATTATAATAATCGGATTCCGAATCATTATTTCTTTCAACGACGATATGGTGGAACCCGGGACCCTATTGATGAGAGTTGTCACAACTATTTTCTTTGGTTGATCCGATAAAATAATCAATTTAAATTTAAAGATGATACATTAATACAATAATACAGGTTCAGGTATAATATTGTATTATTGCTAAAAGATTTAGCATATTCGATTGTAAATAAAATAATAAAATCAAAATTAATACTAATCTGTCTTGTTAAACTGTAAATTATATTTGAAGAAATGAGTTAATTGTATCATTTTCAATTGTTTTATTAAACGAAATTATTGGATTTTCATTATCTGACATTTTGAATTGTATTAAAACCAATAAATACGTTGTAGTAGCTCCGATTATCTAAAACAGATATTAATGAATTATTAATTGTAACTAAGGATGATGACACAAAAAAATTGAAATAAATATATATTACCGAGTTTACTAATGCAGCATTTATTGTAAAATATTTATTTGCTGTAAAATTAATGTTACGATGTATTAAACGCATTGAAAAATGTTCAACCTATAAATTAATGAATTAATAAATTACAGATTAATAATAATTATATAAATATCAGTAAATTTACCATATTAAAAATATCTTTTTCAAAATTAATAAATTTTGATTCATCAGAGTCTTTATACACTTTTTCCAAAGTATGAAGCTGAAATACAGAATAAATTATAATGAATTATTTTCACATTACCATAAAAGTAATAGATAAAGATAATAAATTAAATTGGTAATAAAATTAAATTTGGGAACTGCAATAATTATTAATAGACGTTCTTGAACACATTTTTCTAAATTGATAAAAACAAATAGATACATTAAAACAAATACACTAATATCACAATTCATCATCAGCATTGATTTGTAATACGATTCTATTCCTTTAAATTAAACACCATTATTTGATCTTTTATCATTTCAGAAAATTTAAATAATTTCCAATTAAATACCTTTTCAATTGTACCACCACATTTAAAACTGATGACAGTAATTTTTATTATATTTGGTAGCATCCAAATAATCATTGCTAATGTAAATAAAATGTTATGTTCAATACGAGGATCTTGTAAAATCCAAAATATTAAGAAACTTTGACTTGTCATTAACGTGAAACTATGAATAATTACAAGCAAACATGGAACACCAAATATTAAGTTTAATAATTCTATTCCAGAGCATATATCCTTATATAAATTTAAAAATATTTCCAATAATTCATTTATTGTTTGATTGTATGTTAATCGATTATTATTATCACTATTATTGACTTTTAATATATCTTCAAATTTTTTGATTAATAATTCTAAACGAACTTTTATTAAACCAACATAAATAGAAAATGTAAATGTACCAATGCCGGAACAAACTGATTGTATTGTATAATTTATCATAATTAAATAATTTGTTAAATTATTTATGTTATTAAAAAGGCGTACAAAGATAACTGGTTGAATTATTCCATGAAAAAAGAAAATACAAAACATTTCAATTGTTAATAATAATTTACTCCATTTATAATTAATATCAATTTGTAATTCGTTTATCATAATATTATCAATACTTTGAATTAATTTTATAAACTTTATTTGTTGTCTTTTATAATATTGCATATAAATAATAATGACAAAGAAAATTGTTGCTGTTAAACCCATATCCGTAAATGCAATAATTGTGAAAAAATAGCCTTTCATCTCATTTATTATGTCTTTTTCTATAATTATTGTTTTCAATAATTTATGTGAATAATAAATAGAAATATATAATAAAATTGAGATATAACATAATAAATATGATTTAATTGTTATTAAATTTGTAATTATCAATTTTTTTTTTTTTATTTTAAAAGGTGACACCATAAAAAATCGTTGAATTAATAAAGTTATTGATAAAGAATCGTAAAGGTCCATAATAATAATTTATAATATTCTTTCTATTATTTAAAGTTGAACAATTGATAATATAATATTTATTTAAAAGAAACTTAATTTTGACTTTTATTATTAGAGCATCAATAATTTATATTTATTTTATTTTAGTTAATTTTTATGCTTATGTTTAGGTTAACTCCAAATGAACAGAAACTATTATGACAACTAAATTGAGAAAAATATATAATGTTTCTGCTTAAATTAAACAAATTTCAAAAACAAAAACCAAGAAATAATAAAATAAATAATTCAGTTATGATTCCTATAAAAAATAATCAATAATAAAAAATATCATTAATTAAAGGGTTTATCATCCAATAAGATCATTTCATTGGATGACACAAAGCTTAATGTTTTAATCAATATTAATTAATATAAAGATAGGTATGAATAGATAGGTATTTATTAACACGGTCATTCAATCAATCATATAAAAAGGAACTTTTAAATTAAGTTAAAAAAAAGTTTTAAGAATTATTATTCATTATATTAAATTTTCATGAGAAAAACTTAAACAATTAGGCATTTAACAAATTAATAAACTTCATGAAAATTGTGTTCTTTCTAAAATTTGCGCCCAATATAAATGCAATAGGAATTCGACAGTAAAGAACACAAAAAAAATTACTGCTACTTGTATCTGTTTTAGAAGTTATGAAATTTTTTAAAAATAATTTATTTTATTAGTAAATTCAATTATATTAAAAAATGTTTGAACTAATGCAAATAAAAAAATCCTAACAATTATTAAATATAAAAAATAAACATGAATTAGTTACTTACCTCTTGTGTATTTTCAAATAATTTTGCATGTACAACTTTTTTTTTTAATAAGTTTTAGTTTAAGAATTTATTTAATAATAATAATTATTGGGAACTCTATTGCAATGTGACTAGTGCAATTTAATTTTAATAAAGTTTGTAGCATATAATTGTTGTAGATAACTTTTGAATATTTTTATAAAATTTCATGGAAAATTTTGTGAGAAACAATTTCACTTTAACCATGTATTATTTATTTATTTGCGTCAAATGTTAAATGTAATGAAAAATGGAATTTGCAAATTTTAATCTTTTCAATTTGCCTTTTCTTCATAATTATATATTTTTCACAAACCTGCTTGCCTTTTTATGAATTAGTTACTTCAACAAATAACAATTTGATTTGATTAAAGATTTGACAAAACGAGTTTACCGTGCACATTTTGAAACTAAGGTTTTATTGCCAAATAATATAACCACCTACCTCCTTTAGAAAATTATTCAAATAAATTTTAAAAAACATGTACATATGTAATTAGACACCAAGTTAATATAATTTTATATTTATATATATATATATTATACAACTATGGTCCAATATAAGGCATCTGGGCCTAGCTCCTGATTTGGTTAATCCACTAAGAAATTTCTCTCCTGATCAATTCATCTCTTCCTTCAGTTTACCCTCAGCCACACTTCCGCTTCCATCGTCCACTTAAATTTCTCAACTGTATTATATCGTTTACTCTACCTTATATCACTCCTATTTTTATTTCTTGCATTAGGTAATATAATTAAAAGGTTTTATCTTATCCATTATTAAGTTCATAAGTAAAAATAAAGAAGCGTGGTAAAATAATTCGTAATGCACATATGTATGTGAAAGAAAAGGAAGGATTATTTCTTTGAACTCATTTTAATTATTTTTTTTTATTTTTTTCTTGTATTTAGTTAGTAAGTTTTGTTTATTTTACAAGGGCAAGCAACCTATCGGTTATATTCACCCTTGAGAACTACTATTTTTAAGGTGGGTTCTGAACCACTTAGCATCTGCACATGCATTTTTACACCTGATTCGGCACATTGCCAGCTCTTTAGGAAACATGCAGATTTCCTAAGAAGAATCCTTCGGTTTAAACCCTATCCTGCACACCAACCAGAGGGTCATAGATGTTATTTTATCATTGCCCACTACTTATGTGTGTTTAATACACAATTAGCCGAAAATGAAAAATTCCATCCCGCCTCGGTTGATATTCGAACTCGATACCTCCCGCTCCAAACGCGAGCACGTTGCCATGCTCCCACCTTGGTCGGTTTTTTTTCTGACAAAGATCACGAGTCGGGCCAGCAGTGGCAAGAAAGTTAAAAAACAGTAACCTTAATAATAATAATAAACTTAATCATAATATTGGAAATAATAATAATAATGATGAATATGTAATTGATAAAACGACAAATAATGCAAATTTCAGAAACTATGGTACCAGACAGAATGACGTTAACGTGCAATTTTTTATGTCGGACGAATGTATTAATCTGTTTGGATGTGACATGGTCACTCTAATGAATAAAATTAACGAATTTCTACCGAGATATAATTCCTGCAAAGAAAGAACACTAAAACAAAGCATGTATTTAAATTACAATGGGATTATGTCAGCAAAGCCCATAATTCCAATATCAAATAGTAATAAAAATATGAACTTAAAAATAATAACGTTCAATGCTAATTCAATCATAAGCAATGAAAGAAGAATAGAAGTTAACAATCTCTTAATAAAAGAAAGACCAAGCAAACTTTTAATACAGGAATCTAGAATTAGCAACAAACATGTAGTCAAAATTAATAATTATCAAGTAGTTAGACAAGACAAAGTAATAAGCAAGAAGACAGTGGGACTATGCATAGTAATTAGGAATAATATAAAATTTAATATAATAAATATTTTAGGAATACGACATGTAGAAGTTCAGGCAGTTGAAATAAATTTAGTAGGAAATAGAAAAGTAATAGTGGCAAACACAAGTTTTGCAGACATTAACCATGATTTTAATAAAATTAATGATAATGCAAAAAATTATTATAATGTGATAATTGGTGGTGATTTTAGTGCAAGACATACTTCATGAGATGCTAAAACAATTAATTCAACTGGCAAGGCATTAAACAAATGGTTTGAAAATGAAGATGAGCATGTACTGTGCATTAGAGCACTACCTATTTGCATAAAAATGGCGGAAAACTCATTTATTGATTTCTATTTAATATCTAATGAATTAATAAGTGAGGGACAAAAATGGGAATGCCAGTCAAAACCAACCTTCTCAGACCACAATGCAGTATTGTTTAATGTTGATTTGACAGAGAACAATAAGCTATTATATGAGGATCCGGAAACGTTCTTCCAATATGGAAAAGTGAAATGGCAAGTTTTCCAAAAAGAAGTAGGGGGACAAATGGAAAGTTTAATAATTACAGAAAATGTTAACTTAAATAATGACCAAATAGATCATTATATTAGTAATATTTCTGAAATATTGAAGGAAAACATTATTAAACATATTCCAAAAGTAGTGCAAAAAACTATAAGTTGAAAAACATTCCAGAGAATATAAGTCATATGTTAAGGGTTAGACAAAAATTAAAAAAAACAATTACAATCAATACTAAAAAGAACTTTAGATAGTAGGTGCTACGAGTACAGAGTAATTAATTCTCAGGTTAGGTGTCTGCCGATAATAATAAAAGAAGTGGTCAATTTACACTTAGACGATCATTATGCACGTAACCTGAAGAAAATAAAACCTGGAATACACAATAGGATACGGGACGGAAAAGATTTAAGGAAATAGAAAATATTTAAAAAGTGGACGGTACAAGTACTCATGATAAAAATAAAATAGTAAAAATATTTGCTGAATAGTTTGCTAGAGCATTTAAAGATAAAATGCCAAATAATAATGTACATTTCACGGATCATGTGAATAGTCAGGTTAAAGAGTTCACAGAGAGAAATAAAGGACATTTGAGTATTTTTAGTGAGACAAACCTAGCACGTTCCTCAAATGATAAAGTGAAATTTGTTTCAACAGATTACATTCATTTCTTGGTCAAAACTCTAAATAATAAAAAATCTTATGGGGTACATCAAATATCTATCTTCGTAATAAAGAAATGTCCGATAGAAGTATTGATTAAGCTTACGATAATTTTCAATAATTGCGTTAACATTTACTACTTTCCAAAAAGTTGGAAAATAGCAAAATTATTGATCATTCCAAAGTTGCCACATGCGAAAAAAGCCATAGACTTTAGACCGACGGTTGCTTGTTGGATGTTGAAAAAGCATTTGACTCAGTATGGTTAAATGGCTTAATATATAAATTAGTATATATGTATTCATAACATTTCAATGGGCATCAGTCGTTTGTTGTGAAGGAGAGAAAGTTTTTCGTTAGTGTGGGAAGAGCGGAGTCAATGAATTGTGATGTTGAGTCGGGAGTACCACAAGGTTCACTATTGGGGCCGATATTATTTAATTTGTTCTCTACGGACCAGCCCATAGGGGATAATAGGGTGACAACACTGTTGTATGCTGACGATTCAATAAAGAATACTATAAATGTTGGGGTATAAGACTCAATGAAGAAAAATCCGAAATAATAGTTTTTAGGCCTCCATCGCAGGAGATAAAACGAAAATAGCAAAGAGAAAAAAAAGTAAAAATAAAAATTAATAATAAGGAAAAAAAAAAAGTATTAAATATTTAAGGGTTACAATTACCAACTTATTTGGATTCAAAATTAATATAAAAGAAATTCTGAATAGAGCAAGATAGGCATATGCAATGATTGGTTCAGTTATGAGAAATAATATTTTAAGTAAAAATACCAAAGCGTTATTATATAAGCAATTAGTGAGGCCAATTATTGCATATGCATTCCCAATATGGTTTTCAGGATCAAAAACTTACTATAAAAAATTGCCAATTTTTTAGAGGAAAATTTTAAGGAATATATTTGGGAAATATAGGAAAATATGTATGGGGATTCCGATATTTATCTCAAATGATGTAATATATAAAAAAGTGAAAAATTTAAAATTGAACCATTAAACAAATATTTAATGGAAAATGGTATAAAAGTCCTAAAAAGAGCCATGGAACATCCAAACAGATTTTATAAAGAATGCAGTTACCCGTGAATTAAATACACTGCATAGATATATGAACGTCTACGTCATCATGTCTGACATGTTCAAAGAATTTTTGGACAAAGACAATAAAGTCAAAATGTATTTTATCGAGAAAATAAATATGAAAAAGAAAAAAAAAATATACATTAAATGAAATAAACTACATAGTAGAAAATTTATTAATTATTACCATTGATGTTTTTATTCGTATTGTTTTGTTCGATAGTTGTTATTATTATTAGTTGTAAGTAATTTTAAATAGAATAAGTAGGTTAAGAAATTTGTCAACGAAAAAAATAATGTCTTGCCCAACATTTTAGTTAATAAGAATTCCAAGTTGAATTGAGTGTCAATAAAATGTATTGAAAATAGGTTAAGCCGGAATTGGCAACTTAAATGAATTAAAACAAATGGGTTAAAAAAAATAATAAGACGCAATAAATAACCTTGAACCTTTAATGGAACCATAAACCCAATAGTCCTATAATTCTTGAATTTTGAGTTTTCTTTAGTAATGAAAAAAAATTATTAGACATAATGTTTATTCTACAAAAGTACTCTATTAAAGGTCTATTAAAGGTATAGATTTAAATCGAATCGATTCGCACATCCCTAAATTTTTTTCTCACATGATGATGAACAAAGAGCAAAGCCCCATCTCTGCTATTTTCCATCTTTATTGGCCCAAATTCGGCCTCCTTCCAAAAGTTGTGTTGTAGTCGACCAGCAAACACACGAATTGACATTATTATTTAGGTCTTGTAAACTGATAGTTTAATTTAACGTTGAACAATTATATTTAAAAAAAAAAACACTATTTAGAATAAAAACAAATATTATATAGTTCTATTTGATGTCAGAGGGTCGAATGGAAAAACACAATATTCAACCAGCAAGTTTTAAGAAAGACATACATTTTTATCTGAATTAAGGGGACATTTGCAAGTATTAAATGAACCTGGTTCAAGTTACAATATTTCTTTAATGAATGCGTTAGTATATTGGTACAGAAGCAATTGCACATATGCTTTCTACAGATTCTGTACCAAATATTACAACAATTTTGTATAGTGTACATATGGATATTTTCCTGAATCTTTCGGTTGATATAGATAATGATGGACGGTACCTATTTTTAAATGCAATTGCTAATCAATTACGTTATTCAAATAATCATACACAGTATTTTAGTTGTGATCTTTCGTATTTATTTGTTAAGGTTAACTCAGAAGCCATTCAGGTAAATATTAATTATTCATTTATTGTAATAAAAAAAACTAATTTTGTGTTGCTTTTTATCGCTGTCTTAAGCGTTCGGTTTTTGAATCCCGTTTGGAGCCTTGTTGTCCCGCATCTTGTTGCATATGGTCAGGATCTCTTCTGCAGTTACCTCTGGTATTGAGTATTGACTCTGTGTTTTCGACAGCTGTGCTCCTTCCAAGCCTTAACGAATGATGAGGGAAAAGTGTTTCAACGATGCTTTGCAGTTTTTCGGGGCATAATTCTTGAGTAGTCCTTAAGCCCTTTATTTTCAATATTACCACCCCATAAGCATTAACTTCAGCACTGCCTGTTGTCGTGTAGACATCCCAACTACTACTAAATCTGTTTTTTGTTATATAGAAAAAAAATTCTTCTTCTTTCTTTTTATTTTCATAAAAAAAAATAATTGATGACAAAAGAAAGAAAACAAGAAGAGAAAATTTAAATTTTCTTTGTTCAATTAACACAGATTCTATTCTTTTTTTCTGGCTCATGATTTTTTCTCTTAATGTATTTTGTTTTTCTTATTTTTTTTTTGTTTTACTTTTGTAAAATACAACCAGAAATCAATTCATCTGCCATCCCAATTTTTTACTTTATGGTTTTCAAGAAATATGTATATTTTTTATACTTTTCATTTCTTTATTTTTCGTTTTTTTCCTTCTTTAAAGGTCGTTGTGTTACCAAAAAAAATTGGTCTCAATCCATTGTTCATTCAAGGGATGTATTAGCTTCATCGTTGGATGAATATATCAAGTCGTCTTCAAGTGGTTGAAACAAATTCATCCTGTCTGAGGAAATCATGCCTTTGAATTGTCGTTAGGTAGTTGGATTTCCTGGTAGTTGGATTCTCTGGTAATCCAAGAAATGGGGAACTGGATGATAATGGATTCTTATCACTTATGATAATTTAAATTCGAATTTAATTTCACTGTTATTTTATTTTATTAGTAATTTTGTTTTAAATCATTAATATATACGATGAAATTTAATAATGAATTTAATTTAACAAAATTTTATTTTATTTAATTAACGATAAAAAAAAATTTTTTTTTTGTTTTTATATTGATTTTTTTTTTATTGTGTTTCCTGTATATGTTGGCGGGTCTTGATTTTATTATTTTTGTTGTTTTTTGATCATTTTCATAGTTAAATTCACTTCCACTTGAGGTTCAGAGCCATTTTTTTCTCCAAAATCACTGAACTGAAATCTCTAGTTAAAGTGCGAAAATTTTCGAACGTTAGTTCAACTAACGAAAATTCACTACCTATCCATTTTTCGTTAGTTCAACTAACCAAGAGGTGAGATAGAGCTATACATTTTGACGCAAGGCGGATAGAGACAAAACATAACAAGTTAACTATCAAACGTACGTTAGATAATTAGCTATATTGCGGTTTCAGTGTTGTGCTTTTTGGTTAAAAATCCAATGAAGTTTGACGGAGTGATATGTTCGAAATGGTATTAATCGTATTTTTCATAGGATAATAATAATAATAATTAATTAATAATATTTTTAATGAAATTTTTGAAATTGGACAAAAAAATTTAAAATTAGTGAGAGTTAAATCTGGAATTATTAATCCAGCACAAGTGAATTCTTACAAATATGACTGATTATTGTATGAATCAAAAAATATCTGGTAGGTATCTTTAACGTAAAATTTATCCAGATTTTCTTTTATAAAAACAATTTATTTTTTTATATATTTTTAGTGCCTTTGAATCAATTCGTGAAACACTTTCAAAGATAACATGTTCAATTTATGCTACAGAGAGTATTACATATTTAACAACAGGGTTAATTGATGGATGTGAAAATGAAGATGTTGATCTTGATACATAAGAGCATTTTCCTTAGAAACACTATGGAAAACAACTGGTGATTTAGATAATAATAAAGGGCCAGAATCTTTATTGCCAGGACAAGACACTGATATAATATTTATAGATGCAGCTCAACTAAGTCAACCTGAAAATCTCGTTTGAGTAAAATGATTTATTGGATTATCTGGATTACAACACGCTGGAGTTTGTTTATTTATTTTCTGCATTATTTTATTTATTTATTATTATATTTCTTTTGTAGATAAATGTGAATGATACGATATAGATAACGATATAATTTTAATACATAGATGACATCATGTTAAATAGCTTTGAAGAGGAAATTTCTGAGGAAACAATTTCTATATTAATGTATATATTAGGTGATGTTGGAAAGAAATAATTGTAATGATTGTAAACAAATATTATTAGCTGATTCACACTGAAAACGCAATATAGTTAACTACTTAACGTGTAGACTTTAGTTGAACTAACGTGTGGGTCTACACATTTCAATCAAATATATTCTTTTTAATATTTATTTTTAAATTTTTTACTTATATTTATTATTAATAAATGATTTAAAAATTAAAATCACAATTTTTAAATTTTTATTTTAATTTTATTTTATTTAATTAGAATAATTATATATTATTTATTTTTGGCGGGTCTTGGTTTTATTATTATTTTTTTTTTTTTGATCATTTTCATAGTTTAGCTATCTACTACTTGACTTTCAGAGCCATTTTTCCTCCAAAACCACTGAACTAAAATCTCTAGTTAAAGTGCGAAAATTTTCGAACGTTAGTTCAACTAACAAAAATTCACTACCTAACCATTTTTCGTTAGTTGAACTAACGGAGAGGTGAGAAAGAGCGATACATTTTGACGCGAGGCGGATAGAGAAAAAACATAACAAGTTAACTATTAAACGTACGTTAAGTAGTTAACTATATTGCGGTGTCAGTGTCAGAGTTTCAAATCGAATTTAGCTAATTTAAGTCGTGGTGGTTTAGAATATCCTTCTGAATTTTTAATAACAATTGGTACAATAGCCAATCAAATTTTTCAAACATTAATTTCAGCCAATTATAAAAATATTCTAGTAAATTCATTAAATCAAAATCATTTTGTTAAAGCAGATATTTTAGAACGTATCGAAACAGAAAGTCTGAGTAATTTTTCATGTAAATGTGAAACTAATTCACAAACCATTATTGATAAATGTGTTGACACTTGGTGCAATATCTTATTAAATAATTATTCTAAAATTAAGCGCGATACTATTTGTACACAATCAGTAAATAAGAGGAAATTGTCTTCTTTAACTAGTCAATAAGTTTACTTTTTTATACAGTAGTTTTGCTTTATTATTTTAAATTCCTATTTATATGTTTGTGATAATGAATTATTTATTTTGATTTTATACTTCTATTATTGAATTGATGTGATATGAATTTTTAAAATGTTGAATTTTTACTCTATTATTATAAGAGAAAACTGTGTTCTTTAACTACTCAATAAGTTAGCTTTTTTATACTAGTCTTGCTTTATTATTTTAAATTAAAATTAACAAGATTTGATAATGAATTATGTCGCTTTATTTTATATTTTTACTATTTTATATTTTTATTATTGAATTCACATTGATGTGATATGAATTTTTTACATGTTGAATTCTTATTTTTTTATTTTTTTTTATGTTATTATTTTTTATTTATTGTTATTTAATTGTTCTATTTAATTATATTTATTTATATATTTTTTAAATCCATTTCAGAGTGTGGTTCGGATTCCATAAAAAAAGTAGGTCCTCTAAGTTTAACGAAATGATGATAAAAGCATATGTTTCTGATTTTTTTTCTAAAAAAAAGTTTTTTTATAAATAAAAATTTTAAATTTTTTTAATATTATTTTAATAAATATTTTATAATTTTATTTAAATTGTTTTTTTTTTTTATTACCAAAAAAATTGAAAATATCCCATCCATACTTTAATTTTCATTTAAAAAGGTAAATCGGCTTTCGTGACGTCATCATTTGAGTATTACTGCCTGTAGATCCAGAATGCCTTGGTTATGGTTGAACTAACGTTCGAAAATTTATGCACTTTAACTAGAGATTTCAGTCCAATGATTTTGGGGACAAAAATGGCTCTGAAAGAAAATTTAACTATTAAAATAATCAAAAAAAAACAACAAAAATAATAAAACCAAGACCCGCCGTTTTAGCGAGGAAACTTTTGCCTGACGCTAAACGGGAAAAAATTGTTTTCCAAACTTCTTGAATATTTATATTTTCATTAGACCATGTATTAGAATTTTATTAAAATTTCCGATAGGGTAAATAAAATATTCCCAGTAAGCAATAATAAGAAATGCGATCTCGTTCGCTTTCAGCATTTCGTATTCAAACAAAAAATTGGAGTTCAACAACATAAATTTTTACTATCATGTATTTTTTTTTATAAATTTATCTTTTTTGTTTTATTAATTCAAATGATTTTACGCTCGTCTTCTGTGCATCTGAAACATGCGTCCAAACCTGGAATAATCAAAAATATCTGAACATATTCCATCACTATGCAGAATATATCCGGTCGAACGGAAAAATTAATTAGGGAACAATAGAGTTACCCAATATGTAAGGATTTCCCTATTTAGTTATACTATTATCCGCTGCAAATATTAGGTGTGTTACAGTATTATTATTTAATTTTATAATTTTAATTGCACACTCACAGAACAATGTTTTTTGACGGAACAGTCGATAACTAATAAAGTTATCCAAATTTATAATATAATAAAAAATATATAGTAAATTACTACATTTTCTATATTTACTACATTTACTACAATTTTCTACATTTACTACAAATTTCAAAACGGAAATGTAGAAATCGATTTTCTACATGAACTTTAACAGCTCTGCTTGTAGGTGACAAAAATATCTGTTATGTTATTTTAGTTTGTGCTATAGTTAACTAGTAAACCGACTATTTTAAAGGAGTCGAAAGCACATCCAAAATTTGAAAATTGATATTAAAAATAATCAAATTAATTCAATACTACATTTATAATGATGAATATTTAATTAAATAAATATATCTATGAATTGAATTGATATAAAAAAATTTATATTTGTTTTAAATACTATTTTAGTAAAAAATATAGACGAACAAATTTCAAAAGAAAAAAACCAACAACATATTGCGTAAAGCCGTTATGGTTTTTTAATCGAATTCCCGTTTAATTATTTTTATCCTTTCGTCTATTTATTGTGACACCAATAGAGATTCTGACGTGATATTATAGTAGGAGTGAAGTTTTACCTATGCAATAAACAAACAACGAGAAGTTAATACCGTGTCATAAACGAAAATGCCATTCGACTCAAAATCGAAAGCGCCTCACGAAACGAAAACACGATTTAAAATCTGTCAAAATTATGTCAAAACAAAATTGTCAAAAAAGTTAAAAGAAAAAGAAGAAGAAAACTAAAATTCAATTTTTGTTTATTACAAATGTAACAAAAACAATAACATAAACAAAATTCTGTGCAATGTATTTTTTTTTGTTTTTTAAAATAAATGAATTAAAAGTGTAACATAATTATGTCCGAAATATCATCAACACATTATAATAATTTTCAAAAATCTGAATTTTGTGATGAAATTATTACAGATACAGATTTTGAAGCCCCCAATTATATCTTTAAAATAACAGACTTTACGACAAATGATAATTCAAGTGATAATGATAATGAGGAAAAACAATATTTTGAATTAAAACCAGCTGAACCAATAACATTTTCAGTTGAAGAT
The DNA here is from genome assembly GCA_963082725.1 of Pedicia rivosa. Taxonomy (NCBI): domain Eukaryota; kingdom Metazoa; phylum Arthropoda; class Insecta; order Diptera; family Pediciidae; genus Pedicia; species Pedicia rivosa. Next base: position 31,941,053 of record OY720152.1, on the reverse strand, counting down.
GATTTTCAAATAGAAGAAATTATTTCAGAAAAATCTGTACTTGATTATGACCATGAAATTGAAACATCTTCATATGAGTGTGGTTATCCAGATGATAATTCATGTGATGATAATTGGGAATATTTTGAAGCAGAAAAAGAAATTGAATCACCTGAAGAACAAGAACAAATAATCACGGAAAATATTATTATAATTGCACCATATCAATGCTCATCATGTAGTGAAACATTTCACTCTTCAAATGATTTGTGTCATCATTTACAGGACTGTCAACGACATGATTTATATAAATGTGTTATATGTGATGAACAATTTGAGACTCCATCAGACATGTCTAGTCATATGAAAGAACATAAAGATATAAAACGTCCTTACGCATGTCACGAGTGTAATAAAAAATTTAAAACATTTGAATATTTAGAAAATCATCGACAAAATAGAATGTGCAATCAAAGTCATAATATATGTGCTGTTTGTAATAAAGAATTTAAAAACCAATTTAATTTAGTAAGACATCGGACTGTACATACAAATGAAAGACCATTTAAATGTGCAATATGTGGTAAAAAATTTAAGCAACAAGATAATTTAAATGTACACGTTAGATGTCATAATTTAAATCGTCCATTTAAATGTGATAAATGTCAAAAAACATTTAAAGACCAAAGTTATTTGATAAGACATCGTAAATTACATTTAACTGATTTTATGTTTCGTTGCAGTGTATGTGATAAACCATTTCGTTTATTAATACATTTACAAAAACATATGCGTATACATACAATAAAACGTCAACATAAATGTTCACATTGTGATAAAACATTTCGTACAGAAGAACAATTAACAGTACATTTATTATCGCATAATGGTGGTGAACAAAAATCATTTAAATGTCATATTTGCAATCGTGAATTTTCAAATAACGGCTATTTAATACGTCATATAAAAACAGACCATAAAGCAGATGATAGTCTTAAATGTGAATATTGTGAATTAATATTTGATTTTCCGGAATTATTAGAAAAACATCGTTTAACACATAATAATGTAAATAATTTAAATGTTGAAAATCGTAAAATACATAAATGTACAATATGCAATAAAATATTTATAAACTCAGATGATTTATTACATCATATAACAAAACACAGTACAAATGAAAGACCATTTAAATGTAAAGTTTGTTCAAAATCATTTAAAACAATTGGATATTTAAAAAAACATGAACGACAATTTCATACAACATTGATAACAATAAATAGTAAAGACACAAAAGAAAAAATTATTAATAATGATGTGAGTGAAATAGTGGGAAAATTTGTAACTAAAAATAGAAGTCTATCTCTTGGTTTGAATATTTGAATAATAATCTATCAATTAATAAAAAAAATATCTAAATTGAATATAACTTTATTTATAAATGATTAATTTATTATTATTAAATTGGTATTTTGTTAGTTATATATAGAGAAAAGAATTTAATGTGTTCGAAAATAAATTCAAAAATTAATATTATGTATAACAGTTAAATTAAATGCAATTAATTTTTTATAAGGAAGAATTATTTAGTGAAAAGTAAACAAACCTTTGACAAGTTTTAATTGTTTATAATATGGATCCTTTTTATAAAATGATCATTGTAATGTAGTGAAAGTCTACAGAAATATTACATGTATTCTACTGGATGTTGTTTAAAAATGAACAGACTTTAACAAAAGAAAACAGTACCTACCAACACGCAATTCTAAAGTTAAACAGTTTTCAAAATAAACAAATGAGTATTTTGTATTAAGGTTTCCATCGTATGTAATTTTAATAAATCTGAAAACAAGTAAAAAAAATAACTAAATGACAGGCTTACCTTAAATTATTATTGATGTTGTATCGATCTTCTTTTACTTTTGCGTGTGTGTGTTGTTTGTAATAAAATAATGTAGTTTTTTATTCAATAAATTTTTGTGTGTATGTATTTATTTACTGGTCAAATTTAAAAAGACGCCTTTTTCGTCAAAAAGGGCAAATTAAAAATAATAATTAAAATAAATTATACATAAATTAGATTTTTTTTTCTAAATTAAGGATGGAATAAAACAAAATGTATCTTGTAATCTGTAGACGATAGAAATAAAATGAAACTGAAGTAATGAATATTTTCTTAAATAATGTAAAATAATTTTTGGTGAACCGAATAAGAATATATTTTTTTTATTTCTTATCCAAAGTTTATAGTCTTCCGTAGTCATGAATTTAAATTAATTATCGATAATTTTTTTTAAGTGCATATTTAAATATATTTTCTTTTTAATACTCATTTATTGTTTAAAAAAAATTAATTTCTAATGTTTTATAATTTGTAATTTATTCTTCAATTATGTAAACCAAAAAAGAAAATTTAAGAAATTTCATCTTAAAAGATGAATTTATATAAATTCAATTTAAAATCAATTAATTATAAGTCGTACCTTATTCAGCCATTTAAATATTTCTACTTAACATTTATTTGTTTCAATTAATCAATTAGATAATTGTTTAGTTAAAAAAAAAAAACATTTACTTAATAATCTCTCTTTGAATAATAACGATTATATATTAATTCTTATATAAAATTCTAAATGAATTTAAATCTATTTACCAAAAAAAAAACAATGTACATAATAAATCAATATTGTGAATTTATGTTATTTCAGCAGTCGAAGAAAATAAAATTGAACCATCAATTTTTTTTTTTGTGAAAAATAAAAACCAAAAATAAATTTTTTTAAATAAAAATTAAATGTGTCATTATTTCGTTTCCATACAATATTCGTCTAGTTATTTTAATATAAAATTTTAAGATAGAAACAAAGAAAGCCAAGTGCCAAGTGAAGCTGCAAAGCAAACTCGTAGAATACGCTTATAATTTGTATATCGAGGGCTTATATTTCTCACTTCCCTTCCATCCCATAAAACCATAATCTTCAGCAAAAACAAATGGTCTACAGGCTCAGTAAATTTAGTTCAATTTTAATTCTTTTAATATCTTTTATCGATTGTTGTAGTTTATGAAAGTCGGGTATTGGCGATAACTGTTTTTTTCTGTGTAAATAATAATAAAACAATTGTTAATTTTTTCTGTTTTTTTTTTGTTTATTATAATCTTTTTTATATTTTTTTCTGTTTTTTTTTTCTTTCTTCTTTTTTAATTATTGTAATTTTTATTGATAATAACTAATATTAAAAACACTTAATTATACACAATAGCAACTAATTATATAGTAAATTTAATTTAAAAAACAAACAAAAAAAATTGTTTTTCTTCATTTTTATTTTTTTTTTCTTATTTTCATTTCTTTTTTTATGCTTGAAAATTCACATCTACAACTTTTCTTCCTATAATTAACATTTTATCATTTGTCAAATGCATTATTACATTATTTCGTCTTCGCATTTTATTTTCTTTATGTCACAATAACTTATTTGTTTTTCGAGAAAACAAAAGAACCAAATATTATGTACAGTACAACCTGTGAAAATGGAAAACTTTAAAGGATTCGCAAAAAATAACCCATTTTAGTAAAAATGTAAAAACAAATTTCATAAACAGGACATTACATTTTCTTCAGCAATCACAGGTATCCCGGTTCCACAGGTTTTACAGCATATATTTATATTTTTTATACGCAAAAATTAAAAAAAAAAACAAATTAGAAAGAGACTTAAATATTTTTTTTATTTATAAATTTGTTTCTTCTTTAAATAATTATTCCTTTTCTTTGCTTCACTTTTTAAAAATCTGAGACTCTAGTTTTTTCTCTGCTTTAATTTTTATATTTAATAAATAACTTCATAAACTGTAGCTTTTTTATCACCAGATCCAGTTACAATATATTTATCATCTGCAGAAATGTCACAACTAAGTACTGAAGAGGATTCTTTTGACTAAAAATTAATATGAAAAAAAATATATTATTTAAAGTAATTTGTATGAGAATTTTCTTATAGTTATTCTGATATCTCTATTGTTATTTAGTAATTGAACATTTGTGTTTGACTGGTAAATAATGAAAGCATAGTTCGATAAGTATAATAACAAATAATTCTTAGATTTTCAGTGCTCACCTGAAATATTGATGCGCCATAAGGTGTCCTCCATGCATTTAATAAATTATCTTTACCGGTTGAAACAAACCATTTACCACAAGCGGCAAATCTTAGACTAAGTACACAACTTTCATGTAAATGTAATTGATATTTATCTGGTTTTGTTGCATGTAAAACTTCTACATTAGAATTTTCCATACCAACAGCAAGCCATTCACCAGTTGGACAATAACCAAGTGAAAATATTTGTGAACTAAAATCATGTTGTTGTAATTGACGTCCTTCACGTAAGTCCCATGAACGTACTGTATTATCTAAACCACCAGTCCATAATTTTGTACCATCAGCACTTATATCAATACAAGATGCACCATCTGTATGCCCTTGAAATTGTCGAACTAATGTTTGATTTTGTAAATCCCATACAGCTATATTACCATCTGAACAACATGAAAAACATACTTTTGAATCAGGACTTATTGCTAATGCATAACATGCTGGTGCACTTGATGTTAATTCAGCTTTTATTCTAGGTGTTGGACTAGCTAAATCCCATATTGATAAATTTGAGGCTTCACCACCAACAATTAATGTACGTCCATCTGGTAATAACTTTACTGAACGTATATAATTATCACGTTGTAAACAATCTAATTGACTAACAGGATTTTTATTACCCGGTTGTGATATATCCCATGCTTTAACACAACCTTTACCACCTGTATAAACATATTTTGTTGGATTTGATATTGTTACAGCGCATACAACTTCACCGTGACTTAGAGTATTTATTTGTCTCGCGTGTCTAATTAAAGAAATTCAATTAATAAAATTCAAATAAATAATATTCTTTTATTCTGAAAATGCTACCTTGGTATACCCGGACCAATCAACGCGTCTTGCGGAAATGGCACCGGTTGCATTTGTCCATCACTAACATGGAATGAATATGCAGGTTTACCGCCAGATATTGCACCTAGAGTTGAACCAATTGGTGCACGCATTTGGTGATGGGGATCAAAACCAACTTGTAACGGTGCACGTGGATAATTATTTAAAGCTGGCTGTAAATTATTATGAACGCCGGCTGCGTAGGCAGCTTGAAGCTCATGAGGACCTGCACCTGAAATTTGAAAAATTTTGATTGCTTATTTAATTTTTCTTTATTTCTAAAACATGACGTTGTCTAATAACTTGGATAAATCTTACACTCACCATTCATTGGTCCTAAATAATGTGGGTATCCAGCATTTAAAACCGGTGGCTTAGCGACTGCTTTAACAACACCACCTAATCCATTACTAGGGTTTGAACTTGTTGGTGTTACGGATTTAGCAATTGGTGTTGATGGTTTCTCTTCCATTTTTTTATTTGATGGTGTTGATGCATTTGATGATGTCCCAGAACGAGGTGAATGTGGTCCACCAACACGATCACGGTCTTGGAGATCCATCTTTTTAACAAGCATGCCATTTTCACGTGGTGATGCCGTACCATTACTATGTATCTGATTTTGGGCAGGACTCATTGGACTTATTTCTGATGCATCATCAACAACTAAATCTTGATCAGATTTTTCACCATCCGATTGCTATAAAAAATAAAAACATTTAATAATTAATAAAAATAAAAAATACTTTCTATTTTTATAGTGTTTATTTTAATTTATTTATATTTAAAATTCAGACAATAAACTCACATGACCCAAATCCTTTTCCTCCTTTTTTACTTTTTTTAATTCATGTTGTTCTGGTGTTCGTGGTCTATACTTTTCACGTTCTGTTGGTGATATTGAGTTTCTCTAAAAAAAAATTAAACAATAAAATTCAAATTCAAAGAGAAACTGAAAATAAATAAATATACATGTCTATCTTCAGGAACACTCAAACCTGCGTTAAAAAAAAGAAAGAAAAAGGATTATTAGAAAAACAAAAATTAAAATTTAGGCTCGATTGAATGAAACATACCACTACTACTTTTTGATTCTTCTGGTCGATGTATTTCTTGCTTATTCAGTATTGCTAAAGCGTGTTGACTCGGTGTATTTGGTAGTCCACCTAAGCCACCTCCTCCTAAACCTCCTGGAGCTAAACTGGGATGTGGCATGCCAATTGGCATAGGTGGTGCTGCATGTCCTGGTAATTGTTGTGCATGCATTTGTTGTAATAAACGTGGAAGATCAGGACGCTGTTGCTTAAATAAATAGGAAATATACAATTAGATAAACATACATGAATAATAAAAAAAATTAAAGTTAGCAAAAGTTGAAATAAAAAGTTAGATAAATAAAAATGTCAGACTTACTCCAATAACCGCATTTAATTCTGTCATTGTTATTTGTTTAGCACGTTCAACAGCTGTCGCCACCTGTTGTTGATGTTCTTGTGATAAAAATGGTACAATCTGTGCAATAATTGCATTCAACCGTTTTGTTATTTCGGTCTAAAATAAACAAAAGAAAATAAAATATTTCATGTTTTTTTTATTTTATAAATTATTAAATTTTAAAATATTTAAGTTCTGGATTCAACATTTAGATTAATAATATCATAATCAAAATTCAATCATGTGAAAGAAGTTACCAATTAACAAAGAATAAAATAAGTATACAATAAATAAATTCATATAATTTTTTCTCAGTCCCTAAAATTATTCATCTTTTTCTACTATTTCTCTCTCTGTCTCTTTTGTTCATCCTCTTTTATTAATCATACATATATGATCATTAGATTTACATTAAATACAAATTATTATAATTATTATTTGATCAATATAATAGAGAAATTTTCTCTAGTCAATACCTAGTGGTAAAAAAAAAATAAATATAAACCAAAATAGTTACACATATACACGTGCAATATCACAAACAAAAACAAAATACATTTTGACCGATAATATTAAACCAAAGTTTTGTGGTTTTAAATGTTTAACCATATTATTACACCAGACCTATACAAAATATAGTATATTTTTCTATCTCTCTTTTATATTGTTTTATGTTGAACACAAATAGGATTGTCTAAATTAACTTATTATTTATTGTATTCTGTAATTATTTATTTTATAAACATTTATAATTGTTGGACATTAAAAAATCGATTCCTCTCTAATAATTTAATTGCTAGCTTCAAAATAAAGAACATTAGAGCCTTATATAGAAGATCGGTGTGTAGCACAAAGTTGATTAATTATTTTATTACTATATCCAAATATCTAAGTTAAAAAATTTAATCAATCGATAACTTTAAGTACATTTGTATCAGCGCCTCTGAGTTTCAAGTTTTGCGTGAATACACTTTTTACTCTAACGACAAAATAGTCAATACTTATTTACTTTATGCTCTAACAAATCTTTTAAACCATTTTTTGTTTCTCTAAATTTTTCAAGAACAATTTTTTAAATGACTAGCAATAAATATAACCACTTGGCATTATTACATATGATGCCACAATAATTGTATTTTCTATGAAAAATATAAGCACTTCCTATATTTTTCCACTTAAAAGCTTTGTTTTCTGGCGTCTGTATAGTACAGGTACAGATTTGAATTATTGTACATATGACACCTTACGTTGATTATAAATTCTAAAACCTTAAATTAAATAAATAAATTTAATGAAATCTTACCTGTTTATGCATTTCAACATTTAATCCATAAGACATCTCATAATACTGAAATAAAAATAAAAAGTAAAGATTTGAATATATAATGATGTATATAATTCAATCAATTCTGTTCTGCCATTTTGAAAAAAAATTATGTTTGGGTATTCTAATTAATTTAATAATAATTTAGTGCAATATTTTCCGTTTGACAAAAAAAATTTAATTTTAAGAAATTCGACAAAAAAAGTTCAACAAAAACTCACCATTACATAATGTCGTTGCATTTCTGTCTTTTCCTGTGCTAATTTTTCACATTCCATTTTAAGACTAAAAAAAAATTAAAAATTAAATTAAAAAACAAAAAATTAATAAAAATTATTAATAGAAAAACTCACTTGTGATATTGTGCTTGTAAAAAATTAAATTCCTCTTTTATACGATCACAACTTTCAACAACTGTAAATTTAAACGGTTGTCCTGGTTGTGGTGGACCCTAGAAATACAAAAAAAAAATGAGATTGAGGGAAGAAGCAGGGGGTATATGGAATAGTGAAATAAAAATTAAAAAAAGTAAAGAAAAACCCCTCTTTTTCGTTTTCTCCTTTTTTTTAATTTATGACATTTTTGATTCATAAATTTATCCCTTCGACAATCTCCTTTCTACTTTTTCTTTACCATAATCCCAAACATATAATGGCAATCATCATCAAAATATGAACATATAAAACTGAAGTTGAAATGAAGGGAAAGAGAAGAACAGAAAAAACAGTATTTCACCCTTCTATCTGTGATAAAAAAAAACACTTTCATCCCTCTCCCCATCACTGCTTAAACAGATCATCAATCTATCACATCGAATAACCTCCGTCTCTTTTTTTTGTTGATAAAAAAATTGGTGACTCGTCATCCTCTTTGAATTTACATTCTACACTTATACACACATCATATTCTCCAACCCCCTTCTTTCATCTTTCTTTTTCAATACATCCACCCACACTCAAATAACAGCAAAAAAAAACATTCCCTCTTCTTAGCTTCTCCAATTCAACGACGCGTGTACATACGACTATAGGATGAGAATGGCGACGTCAAAAATCAAAGAGTAAAGAATATAAGGAGAGACAACGTTAAGAGAAAAAAAAGTGTTTGACAGAAAGAATGTATTTATTATCAATATCATCATAATAATTGAAATACGCCATGAACAAATTAACAAAAAATGAAATGTGTATGTTTCATACACGTTTTGTGATTCTACATTCAATTTGTGACTAAAATTAGTTTTTTAAATAAAAAAATAGCAGAACTGTCAGTTGATGAATAACAAAAAACAAATTATTTTTAAATAAGTAATTAACTTTATTGAGAAAAATCAGGCAGTTAATGTGATAAATTTAATCTTGTATGGTGAAACGGAAAACTGACTTGTTTAAATAAATATACTTAAGAGAGCCAATGAAAAGTTGGTTATAATCATTATGCAGTAATTGTTTGATTAAAGTTAACTGATTATTATTTATCAACCATTTCAAATGAAAGACAACATAACAACTATCCCGCTAAATAAGCGATCATTATAAAATACATCCATTGTATTGCACTTCTTTCAAATATTATTTACTCTCTGATTCTAACACTCCACTTTTCATCATAAAACATATGGATATTTATATTGAGTTTTATAAGAATGAATTTTCAGAGTTTTTCTATATACACTTTTTTTCATAATATTTAAGTGAAGTGAAGGAAGTGAAAGAAGTGAGAGGCGTAGAAACAGTAGTATATATATATATATATATATATATATATATATATATATATATATATATATATATATATATATATATATATATATATATATATATATATATATATATATAAATGGGTGGAGAAGTATGAATGGTATGATGATTTAAGTATGAACATTTTTTTGGGATGATTTACATCCCTTGAGGGTTTTCAGAAAAGAAGAGAAAAAAAAAACGAAAAAGTTTTCTTCTTCATTTTTTTCGTTTTTATTTGATAAATTATTCACGAGATTGCCTACCCTTACTCACTACACATAAACAAAAGTATATATACGCGCACCCAAAACACACTAGGCCCTCTCCTTCACTTTTGTCGTTGTTGTTGGTATTATTTCGTATTATAAATGTTGCATTATAGAATTTCACCCCTCTAAAAGAAGCTCTTTTTAGTTTCAGAATATAAAAACAGAGAAATAACAAAAGATTGGCATAGGGGTGGAAAAACGAAAGAAGAGTCAAAAAAAATCGCGTGCGTTTTTGTTTGTTAAGTTTAGGTGTGCTTTCCAATAGAGGAATGGTGATGATGGTGATGTAATTGTATTCGATAAGTATATTTTTCTGAATTTATTTATGGCGGAAAGAACAAACACTACTAGAGACTTTTTTCTGTTTGTATGTCTTGTACTTACTTAATTTAAGAACAAAAAATGCTAGAACCAGGTCTTGTCCATTTAAAATATTTCGAGTTACATTCAATTGCATTTTGGTCAATCATAATTATGTCTCTGTTATAATTTATTAATAAACTATTTAAAAAAATTATTCTCACACCAACCTGTTTACTATTTTTTTTATTATCTATAATCTATCTCCGAATTCAACTCATTCAAAAATAAATCTATTTTATTTAACTTACTTAATCACAAAAAATAACCCAAAAAATGTTTTTAAATATACATAAACACACAAAACAAATAGCACCCCAAAAAACTTTAACTTTAATGTCACAATATGTTAACTATTATATGAAGTAAATATCACAAACACAAATGCAAACAAAAATCTACACACGCATAAACAAAATAATAATAATAATAATAATAATAATAATAATAATAATATACCGACTAAAATCTAGACGACTTGTAAGTATAACTACATTCAAATAATACAGAAACTAAATATATATGACTAAAAATATTGTTAATAAATTTTATGTAATATGATGTGTAATCTATCTATTCCTATAATAGGTTCTCAAACTGTAATCCACGACCACAATTTGTATCTTCCACAAATTATAATTTATTGGTGTGAAGGCGACCAATATATTTAATACTTTTTTTTTTTAAACTGACCAACCACCAAATTATTTTATAATAAGGTAAAGTTCGTGTTTCTTAATTACATGGGTCGCCTAAATTTGTAAAAAAAACTAATAGGTTAATAGGGCTAGGGTACTGAAAAGTTTGAGAATAATTTTACTCAAGTCATAAAGAAATAGTAAAAGTATAAAAGAAATAAAATAAAAACGAAAGATAAAGGAAAGACGAAGAAAATAATGATGATAATAAAAAAAAAAAAGAAAACAAAAGGAAACATATAAAATAGATAATATATGTTCTTAAGAATTAATAAAAGAACAAAAAAAAACAACAAAAGTGCAGAATTGTATTGATATATTTTTGTATATTATTTTGTATATATGTATATATTGTGTATATATTATACTTTACTTATGAGATGGAGAAATTATAATGGCCACAAGTTAAACCACTACCGCGGTCACCACAAATTGTTACCAAAATAATATACAATATATGTTAGTATAAACAAACACACACACATGTACACTTAAAATAATATGTATAATAAATATATATAAATAGCACACATGTAATACATACAACCTGATATATGTAGCCATTCAAACATTATATAAAAGGACATATAGACAGTTAAATAGATAACTATAGTGTTATGTTACCACCATCCCTTCTTAAAACATACAAAAGTGTAACTTATACATATTATATGATGGTACCAACATATATGTATAGTATATAGGTTATTATATAAAATGCAATATTACACACACACTAACACATTCACATATTCACGTCATACAAATATATCTACATAAATATACATAAACCACCCTTATCTTTTATACTTAAACAACCTTCCACTTAACCCTACTTTTATATACTCACTCTCTTTCTTTTTCTTCTTCATATCCCTCTATATCTTTTCCCTCTTTCTATCTTTATTCCTGAAAATCAAATCTCATACTCTTCTATATTTTCATTTTTGCCTCTACTAAACCATTTTCTACAACCACATTTTCATGGGAAAACATTTCCTATCTTACTATTAAAACGTACAAACATACATATACACACAACTTTCATCCCTTCACCACCATCTGTACAATCTACACCCTTGCTTTGAAAATATAAACACACACATACACAAACACTCATAGAAGACCCTATTAAAGAAGGAAATATGTTAAGTTCAGAGGCGTCGGTTGGATTAAAAAGCATAATAATAAAATGGGGAGTGTAAAGAGGTGTAAAACTAGAGATAGAGAAATGATTTGGGTAGCCATAAGCCAGCCATATGTAATGGATTCTCTTAATAAATTTTTCACAAAAATTTTAAATTCTCATAAGTCAATGTATAAGTACTGTCTCATTCTTATTCTCTGTTCTTTTCTATCTTTGTATTACCAAAATAAAACCACATTTTGGCAAACCAAAAAAAAAAATTGTTTCTCTTTCTCTCACTACTAATTTTCTTCATATTCATTCTTTTTATTTTCTATAAATTTAACAGAGATGGCGTTGTGGTTATTTTGTGTGTCTTGACTTTGTTTTTGTTTTGTGTTACTTTTCTTATTTTTTTGTATACAAATGTATGTTATTTTTTGTTTTATGTTTTTTGTGGTTTAAAAAAGAAACATTCTTCTCTCTGGAAGAGGAAAAAAATAACAACAATATCAAACAAAAAATAAAAGTATGTAATATATTTTTGGAGGAAAAGAGGAGAAGCAGTTGAAACTCATTAAACATGGACTAGGGGAGGATAGAATAATTTCAGAATGAGAATTATTTATATACTTATACAAGCATACACACACATTTTACTACGTATATGCATATGGATGAAAACAAATGTAAATACAAATACATTTGGTAGGTGTTTGATGATGATGACGACTATAGTGGTTCTTATTTTGTTGTTGTTGGTTTGCAAGAGCAAAGTAAGTAAAATAATAAGAAAGAGAAATATAGAGAAATAAACGAATGGAATGGGATTAAAATGGGTTGGTTTCGTAGAAAACAACATCTCCACTTAGTTGAGATACAAAATACATAAAATATGCACACATATATATTTAGACAATTTTCCTATATATATTTATATTGTAGGGAAAAGAATTCTATTTTTTCATCATAACCAAATTGGGGGAGTAGAAAATTAAGGGATGTAGGAAACAACTTTTTTTCTTCTTATGAATGATGCGAAGAAGAGAGGTATAAAATTTTACACCCTTGCCAACTACGATTTCTATTTCTACTGAACTGAACTGTAACTGGGTATATATATGTTTTTCGGAAATGGGTAGGTAGTGGATTTTCTGGATATATAGAATGAGCTGAAGGGTTGCGGTCGGGATATGAATAGCGATATACAAACGTCTGTCTATTCTATACTGTGTTGATGTGAGTATGTATATTATGTGTGCGTATACACCTACTTATATGTTTACGATTGGTTTGAGTGACGATTTCCGTTTGAACTGGTTTAAGGGCTTAGAAAATTTTCTCTATAGGTTCATACCTACATATTATGTATAGAAAGATTGTCAATAATTATAAACCACAGTAGCCAGCACCTATATTAGAAGAAGACTTAACAATCAAAAATGTGAGAAAACTAAATAAACTAACCGGTTTAAATCGGTTATCTAATACATATTCAAAAATAAAGGAAGTTTGTTATCTTTTATAAACGTGAATAAAAAAGAAAAAAAAGCGAAAAAACAACAGCCTTTATATAATTATTGCGGATGAAGAGACAGTAAGGAAAAGATTGCGTTGTTGGAAGAGTTCGATGATTTCAGTTTATTTGGTAAAATATAAACGTACCTACGTACCAGGGCTGGTTTATATATACTTCTCGTCGAAACCAAAAAACAAAAAGCTGGAAAGGGACGAAGATTTTGTTTCAAAAGTAAACAATTTCAAAAAGTTGATGTTTATTTTCACTCCAGAATTAATACAAATATTTGCTTGATTATAAAATGTTTTGTGTATACACGACAAATAAATAAATATACAAAACGCATACACATGCCCACAAAAACACATACACATTCATGTAACAAAAATCCCGCAACGTAACAAAAAAATAAAAAAATATGAAAATAATTTAAAAGAAAAAATAATGAAAGAATGAGACAAAAAAAATTCAAACAAACAACAACACTAAAAATACATAATAATAAAATAAACAAACACAAATATTTGATTGTTCAATTATTATCGTTTTTTATTTTTATTTTGTACTACCTACAAACGAGTAGAGTAGGACAAAAATAGTAAATAGAATAAAGAGAGAAAGATAACAAAAAAGTAGAGCAGAGTTTCCATATTTATTTATTTATACACATATTTTGTTGTTGGTTGTTGTGTAAATGTTTGGAGAGATTGTTAAATTGTGAAGAGAGAAGAAAACGAAAACAAAAACAACAAAAATGTACAAATTTATTATAATATTTTGTAAACAAACAAAACAAAATAAATAGAAGCAAACACCCCTCCTCATCCTTAAAAAACTATGAAATAAGGTTTACGGCTGTATTTGTATTTTACAGACACATACATATACAGGCCCACACTTTTACAATTTCTTCTTTCATATTTATTTTGTTTATTTATCACCCAATAATCTTCTTCCTTAAATAAACCTCATACCAGCACACACAATCAATGTAACATCTGACCAAATACAGTTCACTCTTATACCCTTTACTCATTCTCTTATCAACAAACCAGCCCATGATAACCCACCCCCACTATATAACACCGCATATCAACAACTCATACCCAAAAAAAAACAAAAAAAATTCTCTCCAGAAGCAAATATTTATTCACTTTTTTTTCCTGTTTTGTTTGTTATTTCTTTTTTTTTCAACACATCATTTCCATATTTATTTTCCTACACCTCCTCTATCATTTCCATCATACACAACAACCCTACTCTACAAGCGCTACCCATCAAATATAACCAAACCAACCCGACTAACCTTATCACTCAAACAATATTCCATATAATTAATCCCAAAAAAAAAAAAATAAATAAAAAAAAAATGTAAATAAAAACTCATTCCATTTTGTTTGTTTAATTATTACACGTGATGATGATATTGAGTTAACAAAATCTACCATCACACACCCTTCCCACACCTCTTTCATATTCACTATTGTATTAATCACCCCAAAATAACAATCACGCTGTCTCTCTCTTTCTCTCTAAATACACCTAACCGACCAACAACCAACCGAACCGACCTCTTTCGTTTGTTCTATACTTTTGTACGTTTGTTCGTGTAGGTACACAAATTTATATATTTTCCTTATATATGAACCCTAGACTACCCTATACACCCATCCGCAAACCGATTCTACCCCATCCCTCTGTTTTCAATACACTAATAAAATAATAATAAGTATAAAATACATAAAAAATGTATAAGAGTAAAAGAGAACTGTCAAACGAACAAGTAAAATAGAGTGGTAGTGGGTGATTGAAGTGGAATGAAATGGAGAAAAGGTGCTTAAAAGAGAGTATAGGATTATTGAAATATATAGAAGGATTGAGAGGAGAAGGATTCAAACAAAAACATAAAAAAAGTAAACATAAATTTAGTACAAAACTAAATTGAGTTATTTTGTGTTTGATTTGTGTCCGTCGTCCATCAAAATCATGTAAGAAAAAATAATGTGATTAGCAGATATAAAGAAAGAGAGAACGAGAAAGAAAATATTTTTATTATGAGAAAAAAAACCTTATCGTTTATTGAATTAAATGACTAACTTTTATTATGAAGCCGCCACCATCATCATCATTCTCTTTCCTCTTTAACCCCTCTAAACTCATATTTTATGAATGTGTGTATGTGTATTTTTTTTATCACATTCCTCATCCCCTCCACCAAATTATAATCGTAATCATTATGATTTTTCACTCTCCCTTTAACATTTTCTTCTAAAATATACATACATACATATAGATTTAGATTTTTAAAGCTGATTTTCTTGACTAAATCGAAAACCATAAAACATTAAGCGAGAAGAAAATTAATGAATGAAGTGTAGGGAAAATGACAATAATATGAAATGAACGATGCAGAAGGGAACGATAAAAATGGCAACGGTTAAGAATTGTGATACAGATTTGGTATTAATGTACACCCCAAATTTCTTTAACACTAATAGGTATCTACTACCTGCAAGTTGATGGAAATGACGAAATAAAAAAAACTAATAAAAGAAGAAAGAAAAAGAGGAAGGAAGCAAACTTTTTATTAAGTATAACTAATTAACAGAAAGACGAATGAAGTCACAAAAATACTTTAAGATATTTAAAAAAATTAAACAAATTAATTTCAGTTTCTGGAAACGAACCAATAGTGAAACTAAATGATTCGAATTAGTTAAGACGCAACAAAAAATTAAAACATTGAAAAAGAAATAATTTTAATAAAAAATAACATAAAAAAATTGGTAAGTAATTAAATGAAATAAAATTATCATCGAAGAAAAAACACAAAACAAAAAAAAATTAATAAATAAATTAAGTAAAGATTTTTTTGCCACCATTTTTTGTTGATTATTTTGATTTAAGTAGTCAAATAGCTAGATTAATTATTATTATTTTCCATTTGATTTTAGATTCCACAATTATTAGCAAGAGTTGCGTAAATTATCTTGAAAATTTAACCATAACAATGATGATTTAAAAATTCAACTAAACAGTAGACTATATTTTGAAAGGCTCACCCTAGATGGTTGTCCAGACTTCATAATTTTTTGGAAATAAGAAGCAATAATTATGAATTACACTTTATCTTAAAAAATATTTTTAAAACTTTCATTTCATTAGTTTCCATTATTGATGAAAATTAATTTTATTAATTAGTGAGTTAACTTAGATGTTTTGACTATATTATCGCCAAGTTTAGTGAGCGAGTAACTTTCCGACGCTGTTCGAAAAGTTCAGAGCGAAGTTGAACCTGAACTGTAATTTTTTATAGATTGCTTAATGATACTGAACTAAACGACCAGTGTTATTTGGACCATACTTTTTTCAACAATAAAATTTGTTTCAATTAGACAAGAAAATATCCGGATAAAGGTTTATATTTAGAGAACAAGTGCTTATTAAAGAGACGAAGGAATTCAGAATGTTTAAATTTTTATTTGTTGAAATTCTCGATTTCTGGAGTTTTTTTCCATTTAGTTATAGAGTAAATTAATAATTCAGGTGAATCACGTAAAGAAGATGGTGGGATTCTTTATTTTTGTTATCGGTTGAGACTTACCGGATGTCTAGCAGCAACGGCGGCCGCATTTATTCCTGCACTAGTGGGATACATAATTACAAGAATCGAGTATTTTTGGGTCTTTATTTTTTTTCCTCAAAAATATATAAAATTTGTAAAAACCAAAATAAATCTTGAATAAAAATAAAAAAAATTGTAACAAAACTTAATTTAAAAAAATGAAAACTCAAAAACTTAAAAAAAGAATTTTCTTAGCAAAGAAATTAAAAACTTAATGTTATTTTTCTATTTCTTTTTTTTGACACTTTTTGTTTTCGTTTTGTCGTCTCTATCCTTTTACGTTATATTATTCAATCCAGCCTTTATCTCTTTTTCTTTATTTCCCGTTTTATTTATGTATTAATATTCACTAATTCATCACTTTTTTATTCACTAAAACATAATCCATTTCTGTGCTTTCATTGTTGTTTTTGGTCGAGTTGAAGCCATTATTGTTGCTTTTGTTGTTGCTCTTGATTATTTTTTTTGCTGTTATCGCTTGTACGATGTAATTGACCATCAAGTGTGTCCAATTATCCATAATAATCAAATTCATAATTTTTTTTTTATTATAATTTTAAAACAAAAAATGTTTTAATTCAATTAAAAAAAATTTAGAACAAAAACAAAAATCTGAAATGAAATAAAAATAAATAAAATAAAATAAAAAGAAAAAAAAATATGAAAATTAAAACAAATTAAAATATATTTTTATTTAAACAAAAAAAGTAAATCAGTCGAAAAAAAATGTTTCCAAATTAAAAAAAAAACAACCCATCAATTTTTTTTCCGACATCATAAATGGAGGGTGAAAAGCAAAGTAATACATACACGTAAACATATGTACCAATACTAATATCAATATATTGAATTCCAAATTAACATATTTTTCTTTTCTGTTTTGAACGCGTGATTTTAATTTAATCACCTTTTAGATGGTAAATAGATAAACCAACCTCTCTCTCACTAAACAACCAAATTTTTTAATGCTTTTTTCTCTTTAATTTTATAAATATAAATTTAAACATTAATAAATGTTGTACTCTCTGCTGGCTGTAAACAACCACATTTCAATACAGCCGGTTAATTACCGGTTGTAATAGAACAGTCGAAGTAAAATACTATTATATTTTGTTTGTGTGGTAAATTGGGGTAGGTGAATTATATTAAGGAGGTAAGTAGAAAACTGACTGTGACTGATGAATGTTGTGGGTAGTAAATAAAGGAGTACGAGTAGAGATTTTGAATTGGGTTTTAATGTTTAAAAATAACAACAACAACAAAAAACAACAATATTTTCTGACAAAAAGGGATCGAATAAAAATTTGATGAGAGAAGGAAGAAGAAGTAAAAAAACGTTAAAATATATTATGTATTTCTCTTCACTTTTCCAACATCACCAACCGCATCATTAGCCACGATTCCATTTCACACCACACCAGTAAAACCCCAAAACCAACCAAAACCAAACTTCTACATACACACACAAATAAAATTCTGAAATTCTGCAACCAAAAACCCAATTCACCCCAAAAAAGAAACACCACCACCCACTTACTCATACTACAAAAAAAATACGCCTGATGATTCCATTTTCTACATTCTACCAAAATCCACAAAATTTTGTCGTCCACAAACACAAATTACAACTTGTTTCCACTCTCACTTAATTGATTTCAATCTTTCTCTCTCTTTCTGTCTTTTTATGAATCATTCTCATTCTTTCTATCATACTACTAAAACTCAATTTCTATCATCTTCTCTATTTCTCTAACGGTTTATTTATTGTTCATTCGACAATTTACAAAAAATATTGCTTTCCCTCTTTCTTTATAATCAAAATATATCTACGTGTGTGTAAATTTATTTATTTTGTTGTGTTGTGTTGTTATTATTGTTTCTTTTCATTAAAAGTCGTGATCTCTGTTTCACTTCATTAAACCGAACGAAAAAAACATTATTATTATTATTTTGACGCCATTTTTTTGTTTCTGTTGAATCCGAGTAGAAAAAAATTCGCACATTAAAATTGTTTCCGTTAAAACAAAAAAAAAAAAAAAACCTAAAATACAAAACAACAACAACAAAAACGATCATCACCGGCAACTGTTCAAACAAAAAAGAAAAATAATAAAACACCCAAATATTCACATATACACATTACGCAAACACACGCATAAACACTCGCAAATGCTAATAACAACCAACAACACACATAAAAAAAAAACAATATTCCTTTTTTTTATGATGATGACATTTCAAAGTGGGGTTAAAAAAATGTATTTGGTTTGTTTTTTTTTTCTTTTCTTTCTTATCATCCAATTCATCCATCCATCCATTTTTTTCTGCTGTCTATTTACAAATAATATTTATACAGAGCCCAAGCCAAACAGAGAGAGAGTCAAGTGTGTGTTATATTCTATTTTTTTCATCATCATCATATCATCGCATCGTATAATAATAATCATAAAAATGTGTGCATCACTTCTGTATGAGTACGTGTTATATGTGCGTGTGTGTATTAACTGCGTATGCATATATGAATTTGCATTTATGCATGTATAAGAGCATATATTTGCTTTATGTTTTGTTTGTTTATTATTTTTTGACTATTTGTTGTTATTGTTGTTGTTAATTAATATTCATTCAACAAAAAAATTCTTTAGTTCAATTTTTTTTGTTTTTTTTAAATAAAATTAAACGTCAAAATAAAATTTTTATTGGTTGGTTCGGGTGTTTTAATGTACGTCACGTGCTTTGGTTAGAGAGTGAGTGAGAAGGAGAAAAAATACTAATATGTTTGTGTGTTTGCGTCTAATTTACGTAGTATAAAATTGTTAGTTCCGTTTTGTTCCGATCTTTCTTTTGTTTCATTTTATTTCTTCTTGCCTTCTCTTTTGCGTTTTTTTATTGTAAAATTTTGAAAACGTTGACATTTTCTGTGTTTCTTGACTTTATCGGTATGTCAATTTTTAAATATGCATGTGTATATTTTTATTTACGTGTGTATGTATGTTTACCAAGTATATTATAAAGATGTTTATTTAAAAGAGACTTTGAAAAAGCAAATAATAAAAACGTTCAAAAGTATAAACAAATATTTGTTCAATTTTGTGTTTTTTTTCTTCTTCGTTTTTTTTTTATTTAATCAAGAAAATAAATAAATGAAGGAAAAAAGAAGAGAAAAAATTAACGTTTTTATTATTGTGTAAAAACACACAACAGAGAAAAAAACGACGACTACAAACACGAGAAAAGAATGAGACAAAACATGTCTGTGTAAACTATGTGTTCCTGTTTGATTGATGTTCAAAGTGCAATAAAATAAAACAAAAAAAAGCAAAGATGAAATATTTTTACGTGACGTCAAATAGCATTGTAATTTGGTAGCTACTGAATACACAATAAACACTAGCACACCAACACTCATATAAATACCAACAAATCAAATATAATTCACCAAATTTACAATGGAAATAAAAATGCAATAGAAAACATGATACCAGAATTCCCCAACATTTCTATTCATTTCATTTGTATTGTTGTTGTTGTTTGTTATAACTGTCATTTTCTTTAATTTTTTTGAATTTATTTTCTTTCTTTCTATCGCTTTTTTTACTCGCTGTTGATGGGTTGTTTAATTTACTGTTTATTTTATAAATGGTTTCAAATTTCTGTTGTTTTAGTTTTTCTTTTATTTTGTTTATTTCCGGAATTCAGAAAATTTGTGTATTATATTTTTCTTTTTGCATGATTTAACAAATTTTATTCTAAGTATAAAATAATAAAAAAATTTGTTTGATTTTCATTTTATAAAGACTTACTTAACAAAGATTACTTTTTTAAAAATGGGAAAATAAGATCACAGAACGTTTACGACAGGGCATTGCTTTTCAAATTTTGATGAGTACCATAATATTTCATATCAGTAATTGTACATATACTTATTGCCCGAATTTTTAATTTAAAAAAAATTATAAATATAAATACCTACTCATAAACATTCATACATACATTTGTATTTGTATTTTGGTATATCCAAGAATAAAAAATCTGTTCGTTTTAAATGTTTCCTTTTTAAAAAATATTAAATTTATTTTTCCCCTTCTTAAAATTCAAAAACCCTAAATAATAGGCAACAACAACAACAAATAACTTAAATAAAAAGGTCAATTACAGTGAATACCGACCCTAATTGCAATAAAAAAAACCCCCCGTGAAAATCGGCGAACAAAAATAATATGAAAGCAATGCGTGCCTGTGTGTGTATGTCAATATGACTAACGTGCAACATTAAAAAGAAACGGAACGGCACACAGGAGGAACGGAACTATCTTTTGTTACTTATCATATACACACATGAGCATATCAACAAACATTGAATAAAATGCGTACATCACACAAATGCATTGTAGAATGTATTTATTTTATAGTAGTTCTATATAAAAAAAATTTATGTGGATATAACAAATTTGTCCATGTGTGTTAGCACCAGTGCGTGTGTGTGTATTTAAATGTAATCGAAGACAACATTTTTGTGCATAAATATATAAAACAGCTGTTGTTCCGACAGTAAAAAAAATAAAATATAAAACAACAAAAATAAAACAAGCAAAAAAAAACACCAACGACGAAAAAAAAATATAAGAGAAAAAAAACAGAAGAAGAAATCCGTTTTTTTTTCTTCTTTTATTTCTTTTTGTTAGTCGGGGATAATCGAAACACGGATAAAACAAACGAGATGGAAGAGAGAAGAGTGGTGGGTAAGATGATGATGATGATTATTATGATGATGATGTTTGTGTGCAAGAAAGAGAGAAGAGATCATAAAATTGAGAAGAATACAAAAAAAAATGACAGAAAAGAACAAGAAAAAGAGGGAGAGAAAAATCGAAGTTAATTGACTGAATTATGCGATTTTTTTTTTCTTTTTTTTGTCGATGATTCGTTGAGTGAAAAGCTGGGAGGGGAAAGAGAAAGAAGGGAATAGAAATGAATAGATGGATGAACGGACGGATGGGAAAACGGGGCTTTCAAAATAAGAAGAATAAAAGTACGAAAAAAAATTATTTGTAGATTTTTGTATTGTTGTTGTTATATTTTTGTTTGCGATAAAAAGAGAAACAAAATAAAGCACAATGAAATAGTGTGAAATCAGGGAATTGTTGACTTATATTTACAAGGAACTTGCGGGGTTGGTTGGGGAAACAAAATTGCCGTTATTATCAATTTATTTTAAGGGCTTATTACCATTTTTGTAAAAGTTTGTCTCTTCGTGATCCAGGAATAAAATATTTAATTTTTCTGTATTTTTTAATCCTTCACTGAAATCCTTGATTTTCTTAATTTTCGTTCTTCGTCTATTGTTTTTTTTTTTTGTTTAAATAATGAAAAAACTTTTTCAGGTAATCCTTGATAAATCCATTGTTTTTTTATTTTTATTTTTAAAATGTTAATCCGTATTTGAAAAGAACAAAATATTTAAAATGAAATTTTTAAATAAGAAAAACAAAAAACTTAAATTCTTCTTTTTATTATTTCTTCTTAATTACACTTCTTAACACTAATGATTTTATTAGAAAGAAACAAAAAAAAACCACCAACAAATCGGTATTTCCTTTTATAACAAAAAAAAAGTCGCGAAAAAGTGTTTTTTTTTTCTACTGTTTAATAAAAACAAATTAAATTTAATTCACGCTTTTTAAAATTTTTTGTTTTTTATCACTCTTTTTAAAAAAAAATAAAAAAGAACAAAAAAATGTTATTAAATAAAAGTGACGCACACTAAATACACATTCTGTCTCGTTTCTTTACGAATTTTAGACAGTTTTGAAAAGAAATACTGAATTCAATGGTTACAAACTCAACACACGAACGTACCGATGAAGACTGAATTAAAAATTCTTTTAGTCAACAGAAATGACGTATGTATAAAAACACAAACTCTATAATAAACTTGTTAGAATGAGATCACTATATTTCATTCTCCTATATAGCAATTATATAGAATAGAAAGAGATGGACTATAAATGCGAGATTACCAATGAAGAATAATACCATTGCAAACAAACGTAAAAAAAGAAAAACTTGTATAGCGAAAATTTTCAAATATCATAGCAAAAGAGGCACATTTTGTATGAGTGAGAGAGCGCGGTAATAAAGTTCTCAGCTTACTATAGTAGAGATTGTTGTTTTTGTTGTTCTCTTATATTTTTTTTTGTATTTTCAAGAGTAAAACGAGTGGTCGATTGTACTTAATGGTTGTATATGCAAGAGTGAGATAGAGGTTTATATTTTGTCTTTAGTTGTGTTTTTGCTTTTTTTTTTTGTTGTTTTCATCAGAAACAGGGTTGAGTAATAGAAGAAAAAATTTCTAAAATTTTAATAAATGTATTTTTTTAAAAAATTTTAGAAAAATAATTTGAAAAAATCAAACATTTATTTTTTTTAAAACATAAGCCAACCCTGAAACTAATGACTAAGAGATTTCAATACGGTTAAATTGTCTCTTCCACTTACTCAAATACTCAATGCACAGCCTCATCCAAACGCACACTCTTGCATGCATATTCTCAATCCCATATGAACATTATATTCTCTCTATATAAAATAAACGATATGATAATCCCAACATGCGACTATCTAAATTACAACTAGTTAGAATGAGATAGAGAAGGCGCAGCCAGAACCCAACAAAACAACCATTTTTTTTTTGTTTTTGTTTTATTCTCCAGCTTGAAGTGTAAAAGCATGGCTTGCTATGATACACAAAAACCGCTAAGTGCAATATAGTTAGAGTGAAAGGAAAGAAAGATAATGATTTGAAAGTTAAACAAGGATGGATTCTAGACTCTAGAGTAAAAAAACAAAATGTTATATTGAAAAATTTAAATACGAGTACATACATGAAGAAAAAAGATGAAGAATAGAATGAGAAAAATTGTATGAGTTTCTTTTTTATTTTAAAATGTAAAAAATTTTCTCTCATTTTTTTCTTTAAAAAAAAACTCTCGTGCATAATAAATATTTTATAAAGGAAAAAACAAGAAAAAAATAAAAATATTTTCCCAATATTGACGGTTCTGTTTGCTTTTTTTATGTGATGAAAGAAAGAGATAAAAATAAATTTATAAAATATATAAAAAGAAAATAATTTATAAGATCAAGAAGAAAAAATAAATGAATTTTAAGAAATTTCACTATATAAAATTAATTTAGTTCAAGGTCATAAGAAGAAGATGCAAAAGAAAATAATGTATTTAGAAGATTATCCATAAGAGTAGGATTTTAGTATTGATAAAACAATTTCCTAGAAGAAAATAAGAGACACAATTCATACAAAAATACAATAGCCGAAAACAGTATTATACATACACACAATATAAAAATAAAATGTCCTCCAAGAAAAATGCAACCTTTAGAAATTGAAAAGAAAAGAATGAACAGAAAAAAATCCTCTTCGTTTTTTCTTCTTCTTGATTTACCCTTAAAAACCATCAAATTCAAAATCACCTCAGTGCCCCCATATATACTCACGAAGAAACACACACAAACACACATCTCATACCCCCAAAATCCAACCCAACCCAATTCCACACCCCTCAACAAAAACATTTCTGATGCTTCTATATTATTCCATCTACACAAAAAAAAAAAAATAAGAGAGAAAAAAAAATAACAAAACACAGAGGGAAAAAAAACTCATCCAATCCAACTGTGTGTTGTTGTATTAGTGTGTGACGAATAAAATGACTCCACGTGGAGTCAGAGTATACAAAATGGTTATGTGGTTAGAGTGAGATACTTTATATATGTCTATCTCTGTTTGTCATACACAGTGTTAGTTCGAATTGAGTTTCAAACCAATTTTTTTTTTCGTAATCCCAAAGCAGGCGGATTTTTTTTTTCTCGTCTATTTTTTTTTATGTTCGTTGGTTGGTTATTTATTTATTTTTTTTTTGTTTTTTTATTTTATATTGTACTCTCTATCTTTCTCTGTTTTATCTATGTGTGTGTATGACTTTTTGTTGTTGTTGTTGTGTTGTTTTTTTTGTAGATGGAACTAACTACTAACACTCTTTTTTTACCCTCTTCTCACTCTTTCGAACAATTTTTATATAAAATATAAAACATAACACACACACATACACTACTTGCATTACACGTTTTTGAACATGGTTTAAAAACAAATGTTGTTGTTGTTTTTTTTTCTGTTGTTTTCTGTTTTCGGTAGTTTGGTAGCAATGTTTCTTTTACAAAAAAAAAAACAACAACATCAAATAATACATACGTTTTTTTTCTCTTTCCTCTTTTTTTCTTCTTTTATTACAATGTTTTTCTCTTCACCTCTTTACACCTTCTTCTATCTTCTTCTTCAATCTTACATTTTATATTTTCCCATTTTTTTCTTCCTTCTCAACTTCTACTTTCTTTCCATCCCTCTTACCAAGCAACCCAATGTTTTTTATTTTTCTTGTTCTCTGCTTATATTTTTTTCTTCTCTCGTCTTTTTATGTTTATAAATGAAGAAAAATATTTTTTTTTTCTTTCTTAAACACAAAACACACTAAAGTTGTTGTTGCTGTTGTTGTTGTTTTCTGTGTTTTTCAACGTGACTTGAATTAACAAAAGGAAAAAAATTAAGAAAAGAAAAGAAGAAGTAGAAAAACACCCATCGATGAAGTTCCCAGTTCCCACATCAAAAACATACATACAAGCAGACAAAAAAAAACAGACAAAAACATAAAAAGATAAAGCGAGAAAGAATAAAAAAAGGAAGAAGATATATAGACCCCAAAGATCGTATATATTTTTAAATATAATATTTTGTAAGATCAGTCAGAAGCCTCCGGGAAAAAAATACAAAAAAAGCAGAAGAAAAAACAAACGAAGGAAAGAAAAAAGCAAAAAAAAAAATTCGATTTCTCGGTTGCTTAGGTTTTTCTCTTTTTTCTCTCTCCACACACCGAAGAAAAAAACAACACATTCATTCTCTCTAACCATGCCGTGAACGAGTATCTCTCTCTTACTTCTATTCAAACACATACACACAAACTCACACACTAGTGTTCACATTTATATACTTTTTGCATTTGACTACAACAAATAATACGACATCGTTCTAAATGCTTTTGATTCGTCAAGAGACAAAATATACGTTCTCTGATTGGTTTAACCAAAAATTTTACTGTTGTTGTTTTTTCGATATCCACGTGGAGTTGTCCGTTTTTCTCATATAAATTTTTTTTCTTCTTATTCTCTTTTTCTCGTTCTTTTTTTATTATTCTTTTTTTTTTCTTTTTCTTTTTCTTTTTCTTTTTCTTTTTCTTTTTCTTTTTCTTTTTCTTTTTCTTTTTCTTTTTCTTTTTCTTTTTCTTTTTCTTTTTCTTTTTCTTTTTCTTTTTCTTTTTCTTTTCCTCTTCTTTTTCTTTTTGGTGTTTTGTTGATTTTGTTAAGGATCAAAAAAAAGAAGAGAAAAAGGTATGGGGTTTGGGTTGGAGGTTATTCTTCTTTTTTTTTCATCATCATGAGTAGAGTTTTTGGGGATTGAGTGGGTGATTGTGGAGGGAGTTATAATGTCGATATACAAAAGAAAAGAAATGAAGAAAAAAGAGAAGGTTTGGTAGATTTATCTTGAAAAAAAGGACAAACAAAAAAAATGGACGAAAAGAAGATCCAAAAACCAACACAACAAACATAATACAGAAGTATAAAGAAAGAGGGATTGTGTTGTGAGAAATGAAGTTTTTTTTTTGATGGGGGATACGATGAAACATTTTTTCTTGTTTTTTTTTGTTGACACTTTTCCTTTTCTTCGTCTTCTGACAGTTCGATTTGAAGCGAATAAATTTTCAACAACGGAATATTTTGATCATCTTCATAATTCAACTGAGCGGTAGATTTTAAGTATTATTGTTGTTGGTGTGGTCGCAACTGAAAATGTAATTGTTTTTTTTTAATATTTTAGATTTGAGATTTAGGATGTACGTTTCATTTGAATTTTTATTTTATTTGAGCAATTATCAGATAATATTCAAATATTCCATTAATATACTAACCGTTCTTTTACATGAACAATTTTAACTTGTTTGAAATTTGTAATACTGCGTTAAAGTATTTCTTGGATTGACATTAAATAGAGATCGATTCTGGTAAAACTCAGAACTTTTATATTTTTGATAAAAATTATCAAAATCGGTTTTATACATATACTTAATCATTAATAATTAACAGCTATATACAAATACATATACTATATACATAATATTCAATAACTGACCAATGATGCCTGATGCATGTAAGAACAAGCAAAGTATGTACGTTTGACTTTACAAGAAAATCATTATACTAGTAATGTATAGTTTTGAAAAATATAAGGATACGTTCGCATGTTTCCATTTCAATAAAATTTTGAATAAAAAAGTTAAAAACATATTGTCGATATATTGTAGGTATCTAATAATGGTCAACATACAGTTCCCATAAAAATATTTCAATTGCTTCTATTCAAGAATGGCAGTCATATTAGAAGAGGTCTCATATTAAGCGTAAATTTGACTATTTAGTTTTTGAATTATGTTTTAATATATCAAAATCAAAACTTAGCAAAAACATTCTCTATACTATAATCTTTGTGCTGATTGGGAACATGCGATTCCAATTTATATAAGGCAAACTTTTACATAGTACCGCGATTTAAATTTCAAGTTAAACTAATACACAAACGTATGTTGCAAAAGCAACTTTTTGTATTTATAATTTTCCTTCAAGAAAGCACCAATGATTAGTAGATAACCACTATGTATGCATGTTGATGCATATAAATTGTTCAAATATAGCAACATAATGAGGAACTCATAAAAATGTACCTATAGTGAGGGTATAAAGAATGTATACAATAATTACATCTGTGTCAATCTCATCAGCTGGACTAATATCGTTATTTTAAAATTATACCAAATTATTATATACTAATTTTCATATCATTTCAATTTTCAAATAATCTACAAAATAATAATAAATATTAATTTTATATCGAAAGAAAAGTGACATTTTATCGTTCATATTTTTCATATTTATTCGTTTGATATATTGTAGATATACTATATTTTTGTATACACTTGTATATATATGACGCGTCATATCTCATCCTAATAACTTAATCATAGAATTGTGGGGAAAATTATCTATATATGTTTTTTTAATTATCTTCCTAACTAAAATCTTGTGTTTGTGTCTCGTCTCGTCTTAGATATTGTGAAAATGAACCAAATTCTATACACCGATCTATCTGTTTATCCATACAATCTATATTCCATACTGTCTATTATTACCTCTCTCTCTAATTCTCTATATATTACTCTTGTTTTCGCTTCTGTGATGTGTAAGCACTCATCCCTACTTACTTTCTATCTTTCTTTCTCTTTCTCTCTTATCACTTAATATATATATATACAATAATATACAAATAATTTATCATCCACTCGAGTGCTTAATTGGGAATTAATCTGTCACACCATCCAACTTTATCCACACACACACCCCCACCCCCCATTATTTCTTCTACATATTTTACACCCTCCAGCATTTTTTTTTGTTTTTGTTTTTTGTTATTTTCTTCTTTTTTTTGGATTATATTTTTTATGAAGCGAGACCCTTTTTTTTACTTCTTCCTTTTTTATTATAGATATTTGGTATTCTTATGTATGTGTGTGTGCATATGTATGCTCTTTAGAGCCCCTCTACTATACCCCCTTCAAATCACATCAACCATATACCCTTCATCTATTATATGAATTATCTCATCCTACGAAATTCTCAAATAAATATCTATATATCTCGACACAATTGTATATAAGTTTCTTATTCATCGCATCCATAATACATATACATACTACGTAGATTACATATATATGTCTCTTCATCTTCTTCTTGAGTTCCATTGCTATATTTTATATAACTACTTTATATGTTCGTCTTTTAACAAGATAAAGAAATTGTGAAGAAGAATAAGAAGAAAAGTATAAAAAAGAAGAAAAAAAAAATAAAATAAATGAACGAAAACGAAACGAAGAAAAAATATATAAGAAAAAATTATAATCGGTGACGTCACCACACCCAATAATATTCCCCGAAATAAAAAATTTTTTAAAAAGAGCACAATATAAAGAAGCAGAAGAGAAGAGCAAAAAAAATGTCCGCACTTTTATCCAGAGCTTTTTTTCATATTATTTTTTATAATATTTGTTAGACTTTTTTTTCATTTTTTTTTTCCATCTCCAATCTTTCCGCCCGCATCATTCTCCTTCCTCGTATATTCAACACAAACCGCTTTTCCGTCCTTTCTCATCGTCTCCATTACTCATACTCTACCTCAGAAGACCACCTACCTCCTTCTACCCTTATTTAATTTCGATGCACACAAAAAAAAGGCAAAAAAACAACCGGTTCCGAACACAAAACAAAACAAAAACAGAAAAAAATAAACCTCCCGATTTTGTTTTTTTCCATTTTTACGAAAAAAAAATAAATAAAATACAGAAAAAGAAAAAAAAAGGAAATCCATTTTATTTTCCCAACTGAATCACCACCATCACCCATGTCTCACACAAAAACACAACCACTTCACTCATACCTTCACACTATGCTTTTTTTATAAATAAATGTGTTTGAGTTTTGTGTGTGACTGTGTGTATGTACTCTGTATGTTCTGTGTTGTGTGTGTACACAACCAACCAACCAATTCAACCGTCGATCAGACCCATCACACAATCACCTCAAACTCACCTAACCCCATTCCAGATCTTCATCTTTCAAGCCTCATACACCCAACCATTTCTATCTCTACACTAAAATGAAACCCTCTCATGATATAATCAAATATAAATACACTCTCTTGCCGTCATCCCCTTCAATCCTCCCTTGTTCCATTGACACTTCGACCCTTCATACACACACACACACACACATCCCTTTCCGCAACTCCATACCATTTCCTAACTCAAACTCCATCCAAACAGAGTTTTCTATTATTCCATTTTTTCTTTTTTTTTTTGCCTTTCCACTCGAAGAACCTCAGTCTCACACACACTCACATCCATACTAACACTTCTCCCACTCCTTTTCCTTATTCTCTCTGTATATCCGTGAATCCAAATCCATCGACCAATCTCTCAAACTCCCAACAACTACCTACTACCACCCCAAAACAACAACAGAAAAAAAAACACAAAAAAGAAAAAAAATATTCAACTTCTCATACTGCCATTCATCTTTACACACCCCACTACCACCTCCTTCCGACCAAAAACACATCTTTATTTCAATGGGAAAAAAAATAATTTTTTTTTGCTGCTGCTACTCCCATCACATCCCCAATTTTTCCCATTCTCTCACTCTTGCTCTAGCTCTTCGCTTTGTGTACTCTTTTAACGCATTCGAATTTTTTTTTTCCGTTTTTTGTTTTTTATTCCGGTATTTTTTTTCCGTTTTTTTCATCATTCTAGGTATAGAGTAGCATAGAATTATACATATATATGGAGAGACTGAAGAGAAAAAGGGGTTGGTTTTGGGTGGTTGGTTGGGTATAGGATGTTTGTTGTAATATGGAATGCGGAATATTATATAGGAGATGTGGAGGTTCAGCACAAAAAAAAATCGGAACACCAGAAAAAAAAAGAATAAAATAAAAAATAAAATAAAATAAAAAAAAACAGAGAAAAATAAAAAATATCATCACAGGGTGACACAATTTTTCTCATAAATTGAAAGATAAAAACATATCTGTGTATGTAATAAATTTCTGATCGAATTCGAAAGGAAAAAAAAATACCAAATATGTTAAACAAGAATCACGTGGATAGAACACAAAGTTGAAAATCATAGAAGAAAAAAAAACAACAAATTCGTTTTTCATTAATGCATAAATAATGCCAGAACTACACAAAAAAAAAATGTGAGAAGAGGAAGAAAAGAATTACTGAAAATATGTATTTATAATAATGTGTGAATAATGTCATTTTATTTATTCATCAAAAATTCAAATATAAAAATTATGAAAATATATACACCTTCATTTGAATCAATTTAATGCAGTAATACTAGGAAAAAATACTCGAAGAAAACTACATATGTATATGCATTAATTCTGAGCCGATATTATAGTTGCCTTAATTCGTTCAATGTGTAGTATATATTTATGTCCGAGTTTAATATCTCACTTTTAAGTCAATTTTAAAAATTTGGTCATTTCTACATAATTTCGATGATTAAAGTTATGTTTAGGCTTGAATTTGGTTGGCTACACAAATAAAAATATTATAATTTCTTTATAAATTTCATAAAATCGAACAGTAAATTTCTAAGCTCATAAAAAAAATCACTTAATAGTGTAGTGAAATAAAAATAACGTCTCTCCAAAGCAAAGTTGTCGTTAGAAGTTCCAGTTCATTCGAAGTATCAAAAAATTAAATAAATTAAAAATAGAAAAATATATTGACATTTTTGTAATTTGCAATTTGCAATTACTTAATTTTATCAAATTGGAATCTGTAAGAATCTTTACTTTAAGAACATAATTATTTTGGCAAAATATAAAAAATAGAAAATAATCAGAATATATGTGTGATTTTGAAAATTAAAGAAAGTTCAAAATCTTTACTTTAAATTTTAAGTTTTATTTTATGTTGTTATTTGAAATATCAAAATCAAAAATTTGAAACACAATTTTTTTTTTCAGTAGACTAAACTAGTTTTTGTTATAGTTTTAGGTAAGTACATAAATATGTATATACTTAGTATTATGAGATGATTTCATTTTTTTCAAATTTAAAATTTTTAAATAATTTTACCCATCTGAATGGGTACAATACTATACAGTAACAATATTCGTATAAGGAAATTATGTTAACAATACATGTAATATATTAACTACAGATATGATAATAATATATAAATATAAACACTGCAATCGATAGTCTGATGTGAAGAATATATGTTTTAACTTAAAACCATGACATAGAGAAGAAATTTAAGGGAGAAAAACAAAGAGATTTCGACATTAAAGCTATAGGCAGAAAAGAATAATGTTAAAAGCTTCAAGGTTTTTTATATTATTGTTGTTGATTTTATAAATATGAATTTAGTTAGTTATATCTAAAAGTAAATGCATTCAGATTTTATACTTATAAATAAAATCAATTATATTATTAAATCTAACATACAATCGAAACGTAGCAAATAAAAATAATGCATCTACAATTTAGCGCTTATTGGAAAGGTACGTTGTTTTTTCATTTAAATAAAACAAGTGCGTGAACTGTTGAAGAATAAAAGTGCATACATGGTATTTTATTTTAAAGAAAAGTTCAAATTTAAATAAAGTTAAATAAAAAGAACGTATTCAAATGTTTAAATAGTAAGAGTTAATAATACATATAACATTTGTTTTAATTTTTAGAGAATATTATATATGTATAAGATATAAAATGGAATCAGAAGCCTTTATTTGTTTTAATAAAACAAAAGGTAGGTGTAATGTAAAAAATATTCTAAAAGTATTGGATCAACAAACGGTATGATAAAACACGTTGAAATTGAATATTTTAAAATTGAACAAAAAAAATGAAATTAATTTTAATCATTCTTTCTATGGCTTCAATAAAAAAATTCAATCATTAATTTCGAAGTACACTAAATAGTAAACGCTTCATCAAATTGCAGCACGATTGGCAGTTGTTTATAAAATCTCGATTCGTATACTATCACATATTTTCTCATATAGAATTAATTATTAGCAGACTGATATAAAGGATATTTTTTCTCAAAATCAAAATAGTGTCATGAATATACAAAACTTTAGTTCAAATTCTACTGATGAACCAAATATGTTTTTTTCAATAAATTATTTTGAAAAATTCAGAGAATAATATTTATAATGTGTTTTATTTACACAATTCCCGGGATATTTCAAAATCTTTAATTTTGTCTTCCTTAAACTTTCAATATATTCTATAACGGTATTAATTTACTGATATGCATGAAACAAAAAGGTGTTATGGTAATACTATTAGCTGTAATAGAGAAATCTATTGTCGGTATAACCGATTTTATAAAAATGTATACGAAAAGGTTTGCTGATAATATAGTATAGAATAGAGCATATTCATTTGAGATATTGATCTGCATAAAAATCAGGCGAACACTCAGCGACAATGACAAAACCTTTGACGCCTTAAAATTACATAAAAGTCATACTATGGATATAATTTTCTTTCTATTCGAGCTGATTAATATTATGATTTCTGATTTTTAATTGGTATTGTATTTAAGTTATTATTTAACTAGTACATCAACTAATAAAGTTATTAATAACTAAGAGACCTATACTATTTTTAAAGCAGGTTCTAAACCACCTAGTACCTGCACATACATTTTAATAATTCGATTCGGCGCATTGCCCGCTCTATACAAAATCATGCAGATTTCCCAAGAAGAATTGTTCAGATAAAACCTTGTTCTGCACACCGGCCGAGGGTCATATATTTATATATGTTATTTATGCATTGCACATTACCTTTATAGTGTCAGTATATACATAACCGAACACAAAATTCCATCCCACCTCGGTCGAGGTACGAATATATATTATGGTGATGATCAGAATTTTGGAGAGACTATAGATAGACTGAAATCTAAAAGATTTTCAACTATACGTATTTTCATCGTAAGTAAAATTTGTTTGGAGTCGACGAAACTTTAAATGTGGAACACCGAGTAAAAATTGCAATGCATGATTTGAACATATTTCCATTAGCCTTTGTTTTAAATAAAAAAATATTTGTTTTGTGTATTTGTGTATTAAATTAATTTTGCAATTATTAAGAGGGTTTTTCAATTGAAGTTCACTTCTTCCGATCTGCGAAACTAACCATGAAGAAAATAGATTAAATGGTATTCCCAATTTACCATAGATTCTTGATCAGTTAACGTAATATGTATTTATAAACCATTTTAAAAATTTCTACGAAATAAAAACAAACAACTTTATAGATATCTTAACAAAAGTTATTGTATATATATTAAATTATCTTGGCGCGATCAATGTTTCATAGAACAAGTATACATCTTTTATAATTTTCTTTGAAGTTCATAAATGCAATTACCGTCAACTAAATAAACCTAAATAAGTGTAACAAACTCGCAAATAAAATAATAATTATTATGTATTTATTTAAGCTTAATTTATTCTATGATTAGTCTTACTCTCTCTCTCTCTCTATCTGTCTCTGGTATATTGCTTATTCTCTTTCTATGATGATTACAAATTAATATACTCAGCACTTTATAATAATAAATAAATAATACAATAATACATAATCCAAAATAACCGTGTAAAAAGAAAAACAAAAAGAAAAAAAATTCCACATAGTAAAGCGATGTGGCGGCGACAGTGACAGCGACAGCTTTTAAACAGAAAAAAACAACATGAAATACAACAAGAAGGAAACAAAACAAAAAAAAATCAACAAAAACCGAAACAAAAAAAAACGATCATGCGAATCAAAATTACACTAAATCGATCGCCTATAACCTAACACTTGTCTGATGTATGGCTGTTTTTTTATTATTATTAAGAGATGTGTGTTCAGCAGATGGGTGGGCGGTTTAGAGGGGCGCGGGAACAACAGACCGATATTATATTATATATAATATTGAACCGACAACCATACAGACGTACGTACAGACAAAATAGTGTAAAATTGGATTAAAAAGCCGACTTAGCGTGTATAATTTGGTTGTTTCCCTTGTGTCATCGTCTTTTTGTTATACATAACTATCTCTCTCAGTCTATCTTATATTATTCTTCTTTTTCATTCTTATAAGAAAAAAAATCATTTATTTCTTGTTACATTACCCCACCTCCTTAAGAGTGTATGTGTGTGTTTTTTTTTATGTCGTTCAACGGCTCAGCACGACGTCAACTAAAATCATCTTATTTCGTGTAGTTTTTTTTTTCATTTTGCTTTCCAAAAAACAAAAACAACACTGTAAAAAAATTATAATGTATAATTTACAACGTACCAAAAAAAATGTAAGCATGACCCTACCCTGCTCTTCACCTTCCAACGAACACACAGCAAGAATACGTACTCAGTATAAACTCCTCATCAAATATCATCTTTTTGTTGTTGGCGTTGTTGTTTATTTTCTTTTTAAACATTACTCTTTTTCTCTCTATCTTTTTCGCCTTCTCTGTCTTTCACACACTCAACTCACTCCTTACAGAGCAAATAGACATAAATATCCGCTTTTTTCCGCTTCAATAAAAATAAAATAAAAAGAAAAAAAATTATTATCGAAAAAGAAAGAAAAGAAAACGATAGAATAAGAAGAGGAAATTTACACACACAATCAAAGGTTTTTATGTTTTCTTATTTTTTTTTGGTTTGGACGACGAAACACATTTTTATTCTCTAACCATGCATGGATTCATATCCATTGGATATACTTAGATGCATACATACATGCATTTTCAAATGGATGCAAGATTGAGTGAATACATATATATTATATGAAGTATATGTATAGGATGCATAGTCATCCGTTGCAATGGCACGGCGATTACATACACACCAACCAGGGCATTAATACAAATGGAAAAACAAGAACAAAAAAAAAATGTAGAAAACACAATTTTTCATAATACACACGCAGCTACATGCACACACACTCACTCACATATATTTATTTTTATTGTCTATGTGTATATTGTTGTCATGAGAAACGCCATCTTTTTTTTTGTGTTGTTTTTTTCTACTTCTTTTATTCTATTTTTGTGTTATTTCCACTACTACTAACTCTTCCTATATTAAAATGTTTATATGTGTTTATGTGTGTATGTTTTCAGAATAAACGTAAAACAAAAAAAAAAATTGTATATAAAAATTGTGACAGCCAACCATCAAAATATCCACGTGGAGTCAAAATGATGGAATTTTATTTTATTTTTTTTTTTGATCTTTTTTTCTGTTTCATTCTAACAACAGTAGTTGGCGTTTATGCTTTATCTCGTCAGTTTTTTTGTTTTGTTGTTTCCTTGTGTGTTTGTGTTCCAAGAAAACCGAATATAATTTTTTTTTCTTTTTTTTTTGTTAAGTTTTTGTTGTTGGGTTGTATTGTATTTTGAATGAGGAACGAGACAGAGGTGGTCAACTTTTTTTGTTTATTTATTTTCTTCTTTAAATTCAAGCCTGTTTTTCATGCTGAGTGTAAAATGTTATATGTGCAAAGAATTTCTTGACATGATTTTAAAATTTTTGTAATGTAAAATAAAATAATAAAAAGAAAGTTTAAAAATAAAAACGGGTAGGTTTTCTATCCCTGAACCAAAAAAAAGAAAAAAGAAAATAACACATTCCAAATAAACCGCATTCCTCTTTCCCTTCTTTTACCGCGTCAACCCCAATCCCACACACAAACCATTTTCATCGTTGAACAGAAAAAAAGGAATAAGTATAAGAAGAAGACGACGTCGACGATGTAAAAAAAAGTGAAGAAGAAGAAATATATTTTTGGCTGTCTCACTTTAACCAATAAATATCTGTTACTAGACGAGAGGATATTTTGTTCACCCCCACCCCAATGTACTTTTTTCCTCGTATTCGAAGACCGTTTTCATTTTTATACCCCCTGCTCAGCCCATGTCTTCTCGTTAGAACATAATAGAAAAAAAGAACCAAACACGCACACATATACATACACTCACACATAAATACAAAAAAACACGAAACACCCGTAACACAACAGAAAACAGAATATATTTTTTGTCTCGTTTACACTAACTGATATTTTGTATGTCATGCTTTTTTTTCGGGTGATTCTTTTTGTAATTTTTTTTCTCCATGGGATCATTTAATTGTACTGAATTCATGCTGAGCTGAGAAGAAAAAATAATAAGGGTGGCCAAATTTTTAACATTACAATAATGTATATACTTTCTTTGACACTTTTATTTAGCCAAGCCTTCATTTTCTATTGTCGTCCTCAAAAAACTGTGTTGTTTAAGACATAATAAATACTGTCTGTAAAAAAATCTGCTTTCGTAAAATATTTAAAAACAGAAGGCAAACAATGTTGATTTCCAATAAAATAAATAGTTTTCTATTAAATCTACAATCCTATTTCTGAATCTATGTAATGTTGATCTTCTCGTTCATTATTTTTGTGATAAATAATAGTAGGATCAAATGAAATTTGAATGCATGTATAAAGAAATATTGTAATTATCATTACATGTAAATAATATATATGTATTTGGGCAATTTATTTTATTGTAAAACTTTTAAAAATTGTATTAAAGCATAATAATTCCTTTTGTTGATTTGATATTATCAATATAAAATCGCCCCTATCTATCGAAAAATTAAATTAAAAATTTTATTTGGAAAACAAAATATTACCGAACTAAATTATATCTATGTTCATAGAATAATGACATCTGTTAAAATAAAAAAATTAAATTGAGAGAAAAGAAAAAGAAACAATTGAATTTTGTTTCATAAACACTAAATAAAAGCGGTTAATAAATTCTGATTCTGATTCCGATTTGTATTTTGTTTTTTGGTTGAGATTTTTCATGATACACATCAACGGCCGCCGCAGTATATTATATAAAATTTATATAAATAAAGTGGCGCCACAATATAACCTAATTTCTCCTCCCAGTTAAAATCGTCAATTTGTTAATATTCTAAAAAAGAAAAAGCAAGAAAAAAACAGCGAATAAAAAACAAAAAAAAAATCCCACCGCCTTCTGAGTTGTGTTCGTACAATATTTTTTTTTTTTTTTCTTTTTGTTTTTCCTCTTTTTGTTGTTGTTGTTGTTGTTTTTGCTGTTGTTTTTGTTTTTTATTATTTTATTTTTTTTTTGTTCTCACTTTTTCGCCTCGAAAATTAATGTACCTACAATATAATTCTTTTTTTTCTTTCTTTTTGTTCATTCTTCTCTTCTCGTTTATTATAAAAAGAAAAAAAAAAAAAGAAAAAATCCACATCCTCATCTTCTCTAGACACAAAAAGAAGAAAAGAAATAAAGAAAAAAAACTTTTGGTTCTTTTCTTGATTCTTTTGTTTTTCTTTTCTTATTCTTTTATATAATAATGTACATGCATATACATATATGTATATGTTATATTTTGTTGTTTTGGTGGAAATTTTGGGAAAAGGTTGTATAATATAAAAGGCAAAAAAAAAAAGTGACTGAATAAAAGAAAAATATTATTTAATCTACAAACCTTTAATTTTATTACAAGGAGAATACCATATGCGTACATTATTACATCTCCATTTTGTACTTTAAATCTAGAAAAAAACCACAACTTCCTCAACCTCAAAAACATCAAACTTCCTCATCATTGCGGTTTTTTTTATTCATTCATACAAAATGCAAATTAAACGTCACTTTTAGGTCGCGACAAAAAAAAAATAAATAAAAAAATAACAATAACAAAAATACTTGTGTGGGAAAAATTACTTCATCTCACTCTAACTCGATTATAATTTGCTGTGTGTACCTACTCTTTCCTCTTTAAAAAAAAGTCCCCCAACCCTCTAAAAATTTGAACCTAACCACCTAACTAAATTCTAACATATATCTATATATCATACTTCCATATTTTATCTCTAATATCAAATTAATCTGTCTGCAAACGATTTACCTCCCTCTCTCTAACACTCTCTTCTCTTTTCAAATAACCACCATTACCCCCCTCCAAAAATACTACTTTTGCTACTTTATTCTCATTTCCCACATCGCTCTTGTATTATTACGACAATAACAACAACAACAATAATAAAATGTGTTATGTGTCTCTTTCTAATCCATTTAGTGGTTTTTAATATTCTTCTCCAAATTTTTGTTTTTTTTATCTTTTTCTAATTTTTGGTTTGCCATCTCTTTTTTTTTATTTCTATTTTATTTTATTTTTGTTTTCTTCTTTTTCTCTCTTTTGTATATTTTTTTTATGGTTGAAAGAAACGAAGACGACAATTTTGCGGTATTTTTTTTTGTTATGTTTATTTATGTGTGTGTATGTGTATCCATGTATGTTTTTTAAAAAGAACATATATTCACGTACGTTAGATGTCGCTTGTGTCGTTTTTTTTTTGTTTTGTTATTATTTATATTCCTTTTATATAACGAAACTTTTTCTTTTCTTTTTTGTTTTTTCCTTTTATTTTTCTTTTTTTTCTTGGTCTTCTTCTTTTTCCTTTGTGAACAACTGATATTGAGATATTTTTCTTTTTTTTTCCTTTTTTTTATGTGTAAAGAAAATGGGTTAACACAGTGAGATGGGTTGTATTATAAAAGGAATGAAAGACTAGTAGAAAGAAAAGGATGTGTTGGAAGTGTGAGTGAATGTAGGGTTGGGTTGGAAAAAGAATGTACTGTCGTTAAAAGTATATATATATATATATATATATATATATACATATATACCTATATATATTCGAACATATAGAATGGAAGGAGGGGTTTTTTGTTTGCGGGGTTGTGTTTTTTTTTCTTTTTTTTTATTCTTTCTTGTGGAATGAGAGTAAGAAAGAAAAGGAGGATTTTTGTGGGCGGTTTTATTTCCTTTTCTTAAAGACCAAAAAGGAAAAGGAAAACGAAGAATATGAAAGACGAAGAGGTATAAGAAGTGGTATATATATATATATACATTTGTATATGTATATATCAGCTATATATGGATGTAATGTGGTCTTGACGGTAGTTTATGTTGAATGAAGTGGGTCGGTGGGTGGATATATGTATAAGAAAAAGTTAGGAGTTTGGTAAATATAAGAAAAATGAATGTGGGTCTGGATGAGGTTGTGTTGATGTTATATATATAGATACATATATACATTTATATATAGAGCCAACCCAAGCTACATTTGCTCTTAGGAAGTTATAAGACGAAAGAAATAAAAAAAATAAAAAAATAGAAGAAGGAAAAAAAGGAAAAAAGGTATCCCTTAAGGATTGGAGTTAGAAGAGGGGTGGATAAATTTTTCCTTCTTATAAATTCAACTCTTAAAGTAGATCCCAACGGGGCGATGAAGGAAGATACTGAATTGGAAGGTTTTACGTTTTCTTACGAGAAACGAGAGGGATAATTTCGATGAGGTTTTTTTTTTTCTTTTTCTTGTTCACGAGGTGGTTGAGTTTTTAGGGTGGAAATGGTAAGGATGAGGAAATGATAAAAAGGTTTGGTTTTCATCACTTTGACTTGTTTTTCTTTTCTTTTCTTTTCATTTTTTTTTTTTACTTCAGAAGTTTTTCTTC
This sequence comes from Pedicia rivosa, assembly GCA_963082725.1. Lineage (NCBI taxonomy): Eukaryota > Metazoa > Arthropoda > Insecta > Diptera > Pediciidae > Pedicia > Pedicia rivosa. The sequence goes on along the minus strand of OY720152.1, from coordinate 31,900,677 downwards.
CCTTTTTCAATTTATTATTCATACTTTAGGGTGGATTTTGTATTAGGCGTAGAGTAATATAAAATGGGAAAATACTTAATAGAAACTGATGAGTTAACGGGAATGGAGGAGAAAGGAAATATGAAAATGTCTAAAAAATCGTTTTTAAATTGAATTTTTCTTGAAAATAAATTATAATAGATGGCGTAGTAATATTTCTTTTTGAAATTAAAAACTTTGAAGCCTTATGTAAAACACAAGTTTGGCAATACTATACAATATCGCAATGTTATTGTTTTAGAGTTCAGTGTTCACCTTTTTTCAGTTCAATGTACAAAAACACGACCATTTTGAATGTCTAAAAGTTAAAAAAATACAAAATTTGAAGCAAGAATTTGTATTGTGTATTGTTTTTATTTGTTTTCATTTCATTAAAAGTGAAAAATGCCTTTCGCTAATCAACCGTCGGTTCAAATCACGGAATTAACTGATGAGAATGTTAAATTTATACTGGAAGATACTGACTTAAGGTAAAAATTGAGGTTATGTTATATTATTTGATTTAAAAAAATTAAGTTTCTTTTTTCAATTTTCAATAGCGTCGCAAATAGTTTACGACGTGTGTTTATTGCTGAAACACCAACATTAGCAATTGATTGGGTTCAATTGGAAGCAAATTCAACAGTATTATCTGATGAGTTTCTGGCACATAGAATTGGGTTAATACCATTAATATCCGATGAAGTTGTTGATCGTATGCATTATACAAGAGATTGTATGTGCCTTGATTTTTGCCCAGAATGTAGTGTTGAATTTACACTAGATGTAAAATGTAGTGATGAGCATACACGACATGTTACAACAGCTGATCTGAAGAGTAGCGATTCAAGAGTATTGCCAGTAACATCACGTCATCGTGAAGATGAAGATAATGAATATGGTGAAAGTACAGATGAAATACTTATTATAAAATTACGAAAAGGGCAAGAATTAAAACTGAGAGCATACGCTAAAAAGGGTTTTGGTAAAGAACATGCAAAATGGAATCCAACTGCTGGTGTTTGTTTTGAATATGATCCAGATAATTCATTGAGACATACATTATATCCAAAACCTGATGAATGGCCAAAAAGTGAACATACTGAATTGGATGATGATCAATGTATGTGTTTAGTGTTTAAAAGATTTAATTTGTCCGAAAATTAAGTTATACATTTTTTATATATTCTTATCCTAAAATTAACAATCTAGAAAAAAATTATTGAAACAATTCAAAATTTAATCTTATATATCTTTCTTTTAGATGAAGCTGATTTTTTATGGGACGCAAAACCAAATAAATTCTTTTTTAATGTTGAATCCTCAGGTGCATTAAAACCAGAAAACATTGTTTTAATGGGTGTTGAAGTATTAAAACATAAATTGTCTAATTTACAAACTCAACTGCATCAACATGAAACGCAATCGGATGCTTTAACTATTGGATAACAATTTTACAAATATTATATAAAAATAAAGAATTAATAAAATACAATTTTAAGTAAAAATAATAAGTTTTCATTTTTATATGTTTATTTTTAATAATCATCGTCTTCATCGTCATCCTCTTGAACTTTCATTTGTCTATGAAGTAGTTCAACACTTTGTTGAGCTGCATACCATTGTGCTTGTTCTTCGCGAGCTTGTTCTTCACGTGCTTTTGCAAATAATTCTTGTTGCTGACGAAGTAATTCTTCCTCTGGAATTCCTAAATTTTCTAGACGTGTACTTTGACGACGTCGTTTTGCTGCGACTGCTTTACAATCACTTAATACAGCTTCTGCTGCTTGCTTATAATCTTTAAAATCTAATTTATCTAATGCTTCTAATATATGTTCTGCGTTTATTGTTTTCTTATTTTTTTTATTACAAATATCGTTTGCCTCCGAACTTATTAAGTGTATAAATTCAGTACAACAATTAAGTATTAATTCACGACTTTCATTAGCAACACGCACTGATGGTACCTAAAATAGATAAATAAAAATATTAATTATTATTTGATCAAAATGTAAAATATATCATATTCTTACTAATTCTTTTATCATTTTATTGATGCTCGCTCTAGGCAATGTCAATTCACTTGTTAATTCTTCATCATCGCTTGGAGGACAAAGGTCATCTTCTTTTGACATTTTTTGTAATTTTTAAATTTAATAAATTCACTTTTCACTTATGAAATATTAAAAAACTTTTTAGGTTAATTTTTCATGTTTAACTTTTAAGATGTCATAAATAGTTCAATAATTTTTTGTAAAGATGGCTTCCTTCAACAAATGACCACTGAACCGAAAACTGTATTGTTTAATCTCTATTACAATTTGTATAGCACTACAATTAATATTATTGAGGGTTTGTTATTGTTATTATATATTATTGAATTTTTTTGACGTGCAGTTTGTTTAGTTTGCATTTGAAAATAGGTAAAACTAAGTAAAAGCAAACATGATTGAATGGTATAGTGGCTTTAAAACGGATTGTTCAACTTTAATTCAATCCTTTGCTTCAAAGAAATCACCAAAATTTTCACATTTTTGTGTTCAATGGAAAAGCAATAGCTTTCAGTATGTTTTCTAGTAAGTTAAGTTCCAATTATTTTCTTTAAATTTAATTTTGTTTAATTTAATTCTTCAATTAAAACAGTGGACATGCGTCGGGAATTGAATTAGTACAACACATTCAAGAATGTTTTCAGATATTAAAACAACTATTTATTCAATCAACAGATTGTTTAGAATTAATTGGATTATTATATTTATTTTATGCAATGTATTTTAAACAGCCACCGAAGAAATATTGCAAAATGAACGTAACACAAGAAGAATGGACTAAATTTAAAAACTTTTATAATAGAATAGATACAGATAATCAATTTAACGAAGTAAAATTGATATTTTGGAAATTATTAACAGAAGATGCATTCCATTTTGTACGTTCAGTAAAAGATTATGGCTTAGATTGTGAAAATCAAGAAACAATAGAAGATGAAGATGATACAAGTTTTCCATTTCAAACAAAATATTTTCATAAATTAGTAAATAGTGAAGTAGATGTACTGAATGATAAAAAAACTGGTATTTTAACCGCACTTGATATTCTTGAATGTGGCTATAATGAAATGAAAGATATGTTAGACACAACACCACGAGCAGAATCAGACTTATCAAAAATATTACCACCGTCAAATATTGTTAATGAATTAAAAATGGGTCTAGAAAATATATCAAAAATTTATGAAAATGAGTCAGTTGAAATAGTAAATCCAGGCGATAAAGCTTGGGCTACAAAAACAACAAAGAATAAAAAAACAAGAAGACAATTAAAACGTAAAGCAATGATGGGTATTGTAAAAAATGAAAATGAAACTGTAGTGAAGGAAACAGTAACAAAACCGATTAAAGTTTATACTAGAAAGAAGAAAGTTTTGCCAATAATGTTAGAAGATAATCCAGAGTAAGTTAATTTTTAAATTGATTTGTAAAATAAAAGAATAATATCGATATAATTTCTGAAAATCAAATTAAATTAAATTTTTTGAAACTATTTATGTGGTCGATTTTAATTTTATTAACCTGTTTCGGAATTTTTAATATTTCATCTTCAACTCAAAAACAGACTTGAAATTTTGCTGTTCATAAAAAAATTATTTGGTCTTATAACATTCCATTTTATTTGTTGCAATTACAGATAATTTTATTTATATTTAACAGTTCATAAATGATTTTAAAACTTTTCGTTTTTTCCTTTTAGGGAACTTTTAGATGAATTCATAAATTCTACGGCAGAACATATTTCAGTAGAACCATGCAAAGATCTTGAAATTATTAATTAATAAAATTTATATATAATGAGAAACAACCGTTTTTTTTCCATTTTAAATATACGAAAACACTAAACATAAATAAACAAAACAAAACGTAGAGTTGGATTAACAAAGGAAAATAATTACGAATGTTATTAATATAATTTTCTAAGAAGAGTTATGAAATGTTTAAGTAATGAACGAGTAAATTACGATTTTTTTTTCTACGTACAACAAAATAAGACGTTTGATCTAAGCCTTTTTTGAAATTTAAAATCGTACTGTTGCTTTATTTCTTTTTAGTTTTTTATAATAAAATTTGGATTTAATTTAATTTCTCTTTTAGTAAATTGATTAGCTAAAATAATAACATATTCTTGTAAAGAGTGTGTCGCATTGATGCATTTATTGCAAACAATGCAAATGAGGTCCCAATTACAATTTGCTTATAAAAAAAATTTCATGTTGAGAAAAATTATACTGAATCGTTGGTTATTTATTATAGTCAATAAACTATATTATGTAAATCTACTTTCCTTTGAACCGCATTAAGAAAGATCACTTAAAAAAAAACTAAACATTTTTTTCATTGCCTTAAAATTTAATTACAAACTGAAAAGATTTCGTACTACAAATTCAAACATTTAAGTTGGGATTTTCTTATAGGCATTGTTAAATTTGTTTGTAGTTTTGGATAATCTTTTTGAAAAATGAATTTAAATTTTTTTATAATAAACATTATTATACCATATATTATAACATTATATTGTTTTAGAATCTTTTGGTTATCAATTTTACTTATCTAATTATCCATCTCTTTTCTCATAATGTGAAATGTTTTCAACATTATCAGTAATTTCAAAGGTTGTTTTGAATTATTTTCAAATTATATGAAGTATATTTATTCTCTTTTCTAATTTTTTCAGTATATCTATTTTAAAATGAATCATCAACTAAAAAAAGACTTTATTCCATCCACATAAATGTTTTATCAATTACAATATACTTACCTGTACGTATATTTTAATTGAGTAATAATGTAATCCCTTTTTATTAATAAAAATTTAATTTTTTTTATTCACTAAAAATGATCTTGAAAAAATTTATTACATTTTTTCCATTTTCTATTTCTAAAATCTACGAAAGCACCAAATATAAAAAAATTGGAAAATGGTTAAAAGTGAAGCTCCAAAAAATAATCCAATAACTCCGCCAACTGAAACTGATAGAAGAAAAAAAGTATGAAATAATTTGTAATAATTAAAATATAATCTAAACAATAACTAAACAATTAAGAACTTCAGTGTATCCATTTCTTTGGATAATATAAATTAGACGGGTTTAATTTAAGAAATTTAACAATCTTCTAAAACTTTGAAATTTAGAACGAAAAACTTTTAAAAAAACGAGACTGTCCTTCAATATTAAGGACATCTTGAATTCATACTAAAATGTTACTAATTGATTTACATAATATTTCAATGTTTTATTTTTAAGATTATTGATGCGTTGTGTTATAAAGTACATATGTATATGAGAGGTGACGGTAAAATAATAGACGTATGTACAGTAAGAACATTTTACAATAAAATTTAAATTTGAAAATACTAGATACTGATCTATTACATTTAATATCTAATATTATTTACCTACTAAATCCAAATATGATTTAGCTACTATACGATTATAACGCAATAATGGAGCATTAATAATTTCAATTGTTACAGATGCTGGTTGACCTTTTGAATCGTAAAGATTTTCAATTTCACTTAAAAAAAAAAAGTAAATAAATTATACCTGTATTTTGTGAATTTAAATTTAAAACCTTAGACCTTTATGTAAAAAAAGAAAGAAAAAACAATTTACCCAACATTAATGATATCCATTTCAACACAAGATTGTAAACATTGTGTTTCTTTTTGATAATGTAATTCTTTCGTTATTGCGTTGATGCTTGCTGTAATAAAAAAAAAAAAACAAAATATTTATTGCTAAAGAAATTTTTCATATTTAATTTTTTTTTTAATATTTATTTTACGGTTACTTTCAGGAAGTAATACAAAAATCTATTTAATTTAATCAAGCCTAGTTTAATTACATCAACTCTTGACATAAAATACATATTATTGATTACTTTATTTGTTCAAATTTTATGTTTGTTTAATCGAATTAAGTTTTTGGGCAAAATTGATGGTTTGATTAGACAGATTAAACTATTTAATTCCAATTCATTGTAGAAATAAGATATTTTTATTGGTTTTCCTTTTATTCAGATAAGTATGAGTATGAGTGTAAAAAAATTGCAAATATGCATTTGTGAACATAAATTATATATATTTAGTGACTCAGAAATTTTTCTTGAAAATTGAAATTTAATTAATTTATCCCAAATTGGAATGATTCATTTAAAGAAGATAAGATTTTTATAAACTTGACATGGTCAAAAATAAGACACGGAGGATCTATATACTATTATAATGGAATCCATAAAACGAATATTTCGACTACACTAATGATAATTATGAAATCGGAACTCTATTGATGACAGGGTGGTTTTTACCTATATAGTTTGCAGTATTAAATAGTCAGAGGCTTCTCAATGAAATATTTTTTTACGAAAAACAGTTCTTGAACAGTATTTCAAAAATTTATGAGAAAATAAATTACAAGAACAAACAAATATTATCAAACACTTTTTTTGTTAATAAATTTTCTAAAAGTACATTTTTTTATATTTATAATTTAGGAAAATTAAGAAATAAAACTTACAAGATCGAATACATTTTAATCCCTCGTAATCACAGTAAATATTTTCAACTAAAACAATATGAAGAAGAAAATGATGATGATTGAAAAACAATATTTTATCTAATACATATACTTACATTTACTTGGTGATGTATGAATTGTGCAATTACATTCTTTAATTTCAGATTTTATACGAAGATTTAAAAAACATGTTGAAAAACTGTTTAATGGAAAAATATTATACTTAATTTACTAATAATATTGCATAACATATTCATATATGCTAAATTGTTAACTTTGATTAAATCAATCATCAATATTATCACATTATATAAATAGAAACAATTTTCAGTTTTGAAACTTTAGTGTTATTTGTTCCGATATAAATTTTTTAATTTTTAAAAAATAATGTATTTTTGTTTCAATTTTGTATTTATAATTACCGTTTAATCATTCATGTTTCTAATGGTGTCTAAATATTAATTTTTTTTTTGAGAATAGGCCATTAGTAATCCGTTATTAATAATAATCATAATAAAAGCGCAATAATAAATTGAAAAAGAAAAAATAGTAACAATAATAATAAAAAATAAATAATAACCGCAATAATAGAAGAAAAATATAAGCAAAGCAATAAATATGTAATATAATATACAACAGGATAACGTAAGAATAAGGATATTAATAATTTGAAATTAGGTAACATGTCTCATTCCCGTATCATATATATAACTACGGTCAAGAAATACGTCAAAAACCTCAAAATTTTCAAACATTTTTAAACATTTGTTTATAGGCCATCAGTCCTATTAGAGATGGAAAGCTGCCTCGGCTTTGTGGAGGTCCTTTTCTCACTTTAATCTTGGAAAATTAATTTATTATGCCAATATCTTTTTCATTTTTATCAGGATTGGCTTCTTCATTTTCATTAAATTAAAGATATTGAAATTATAGACTAATGAGAACAAAAAAGAATATCGAAAGATAATTCTATTATCTGATGGGAAATTAGATTTTTTTATATAAGTTTTGAGAGCCTTTATATATAATTGTGATTATTGTTATTATTATTATTATCTGCCACTGTTGGCAGAATTTTGACATAGAAAGATATACTAAGATACTTGAATTGTGAAAAACGGTTATATTTAATTTTTAATTTAAAAGAACGTATATGTACTAAAATATTATTAAACAAATTTTTCTGAAATTGTTTCTATATATAAAATGGTTTAGAGATAAAAATTATGTAATATAAAAAGCATTCATAAAATTTTACTAAAAGTTTAGTTCGGAAAGTTCCACTAAATTCAATCTCTATATAAATAAAAAATATTTAAGTTTGAATTTGACCAAAGGATGTTTAATAAAGCACAATTTTTAGTAAACTTTTCGGACGTATCATTTTAATTTTTTTTTATTTATTACCTGTAAGCTGAATTTATTTCTTCAATTAATTCAAATGGAAAACGACACTTTCGTTTCTTAATTGATATTGTTTCTATCTCTTTTGAATTTTTTACTTCAATTGTCTAATAAACGAAAAAAAGAAAATTGAAATTATATTAATTAACAAAATATAAAATAATAAATTAAAAGTAAATCGTTAAGGTTGTAAGGATTTCTTAAACATATTTTACAGTTTTTAACATCTTATGCTTTTAAACAATTTTATCGCAAATTCAGAATTTTAAAAGTATACTAAAATATTATTAACGAATAGTTATAATAATACAAATTTCTTTCATAAGAATAATTTTTTGATATAATATAGAATTCCATTTACAATATTTTTTTTCTATATAATTTTAATAAATTACAATTTTGAATAATTCTTTGTATTTCCTAAGAACTCTTTCATTAATTCTTTATTATTTTAGTTACCACATATATGGTGGAATCATATGACGCGGACTGTGGGAATAATTTTATTACATATTTAATTTCAAACTAAAGTCTTATTTTTCATTATTTTCATCATAATATTACTGAAATGATTCAATAAAATTTAATAATTGTACTAAATTAGTCTATCTGAATTAATATAATTCTTAAATCAAAATTAATTACATTTCAGTATAATTCATGTAATTTAAAAATAATAATAAATGCAAATATCAATTATTCCTTTGAGTTTTAGTATTAGCACCAATTAAAGTAAATAAACAAATTAACATTTCTCTCATATTTGTTTTTTTACTTACATTAAAGAAATAGGTTAGGTGTGCATCTGACTTTCTTAATGTAAAACTATTTGCGTTAAAATATGGAAGATCCTCTGGACTGTGCACATAAAGCTATAGAGGTACAGAAAATAAAATTAATTTAAACGCGACTTCATTTTAATTGTAATTAAAAATTAGTCCATAAAATTTTGTACTAAATATTTAAATATAATTATTTTTTTTTAATAGTATTTTATATTTTTTCTGTCTTTAACTGCTAAGTATCACTTAAAATTGTCGCTAGTTATATAGAATTAGCCGGTGACAAATTGTGATTAATTATGATAATCAGATAATCACACAATATTTAAGAGACATAATGTAGACTTCAAGAAATGTTTGTTATGTTCTGCTTCAGAAATTTATATCCTTTTATTCCCACTCACACCATTTTTACCAATGATGACAAAATCTGTGTTCATATTTACAAAAAAATCCATTAAACTTACCATAAATAGACTTGCCTCTAGATCTTTATAACTGAATTTAAGTGTTCTGTCAAAATTAACTCGATTGTATTTTAAGGGAAGCTTTGATGCATCTAAATTGCTGTAAACAATAATAATATTTTTATGATTTTTGTTTTATGTAAAACAAAAATCATTGTTAGATTTAGAATTAATTTGAGGACTCTATACGTTCGACAATATAAATGACAAATGTGTAATGATGTAATGACAAAAAATAATAATAAAATAATAATTGGAAAATTTAAGCTGAATAGAATGAATTAAAACTGATATATTTTATTTTGTCTTGTGAGCTACTATTGACGAAAAATATAAAAATGTAACGGTGAAGTCGTTTAGTGTAATAAATTTACACATTCTGGAATTTAGTGAATATAAAGAACTTATTATACTTACTAGGATCTAATACTATTTGTAATAAAACAAAATCCCATTTCAGTTTCATGAAATTTAAATAAATCTTCACAATTATCATAAGTCACACCCAAATAAGTTACATTAAACATAAAATCTTCACACGAATATGGTAAAAACATTCTTTGTAATATTTTTAAATTCATGCCACAGCTATTATTTTGTGTTTCACAATATTGATCAAATAAATCAATTGGTTGATTTGGATTTTGGAATAAATAACTTTGTATTAATTTAATATAATTCATTGATCTTTTAGGTGGTTGAATATTATTTTTTGCCCAATAATCTGTTAAAAAGTCACGTATTTTATTTGTACTTCGTCCTTTTGTTATACATATTGAAACAGCTGGAAATGTATGATTCCAATGAAGATTTAATGTATCAATTTGTATACTTAATGCATCGTCATTAAAATTTTCATATGTTAATAATAAAATTCTGGACATTTGCCATGCTGAAATGAGAACTGCTATCAACCAAAATAGTCTATAAATATACACAAAAGAAAAAGTTATTAAAATTTAAAAAATTCTCATTTAAATCAAAGCTTTCAAATTTGATTAAAAAAAATCCAATTATTCTAATTTTTATCCTTACGTCAATTTTTGAGCAAAAAACAAATTTTATTTTAAACTTACTTTCCTTTAAATCCACAACGTTGTCCCAAATAACGTAATCCATGAAGATAGCCATTATCTAAAAAATAAAATAAACGTTTTCTTGTTATATTTCTTTTTCGGTTCTTCTCCATGATTTCAACATTTGCAACTGATCTGAAATTATAACTTGCCTGACTTTTAGTTTAATTTTCATATCTGTTAATGTGATTTTTTTAATTAATGCAGCATTTTGATTGAGTTTTTTTATAGTATTTTTCATAAATGAATAGTGAAACAAATACATATTTAGTTGATACAAAAGAAAATTGTTTGTTCATTTTTTATTCTAAATTGTCAAAACAATTAAAGTTTTCTTTATAAACAACGGTTCTAAATAGTATTTTAAAATCATCAAATAATTATCTTGGAATTCTTAATAAAAAAAAACATACAATCAAAGTTAAATTCATATACATATTTATATGACGAAAAAATGTTAAAACCATTATGATTAAATAATGAATTGCATACAATTATGATTAAAATGAATTAAAATAGTTGAAATAAAATGACCTTCTTTTAGCTCAAAATAATGCATGATTTTTCAATCATTATAACAAATGGTACGTTAAACGGAATCTTAATAGGAAGCTCTTAAGTAATTATGCGTATAACACTTTGTTATCCGTAAAAAATGTTTTCAATTAGCGGAGAACTATATAATGATTGAGTGAAACCTATAATTAATTGTATTCGTAATTCGTGTAATACAATGAATTATTATACCATTTTATTATAAAAGTATTTTAAATAAACAAAATTTGTTGATTCACAGCAGACATAATATAAAATGATAAAATAAAATTAAATTTAATTTAATTTAAAGTGAGAGTGTGAAAGAGAAACTTATATATTTATTTTCCAACAATATTGTCAATCAAAAAATTATATAAAATTCAATCTTCTGGAAAAAAGACTATATTATAATTATAATTAAAATAATGATAATCAATTCTATATAAAAAGAGTAATTCGTGTGCCATTTGATGAAATTTTGATGACGAACCAGCAATAATAATTAAAGTGTAACACGCAAAATAATAAATATGTACGACAACTATGGTATATACGTCACCTATTGACTGATACTATAAAACATTATAAATATTTATAACAATGATTAATATTTGAAATATATAAAATAATAAGGGAATAATAACGGTGTAGATATACCAGTTAAAGCTGAATAATTGGTGTTTGATAATATATTTTTTTTTATCAAAGTTTGATATATGATTGACTCATAATTGAATCTTCCATCAAACTAAGATATTTGTAAAAGTGATAAAATGACCTTGAATTTTTTTTCTATTTAACTGTTTTTTTTATATTCAATGTGAAATGATGTTCTTATGGAAAGGAAGTAAACACAGTGGATTAAAAATATTGTTTTTTTTTATTAAAAGTATTTATAAATTCACAATTTTATATTCTATAATCAAGATGATTCTGGTCCCTGAACAGAGTAACGTCTTCGTCGAAATGATTGTACAACTGGTCCTAAAGTATTTTCTACATATTTCTGGAAATCCATACATTGTTGTCTGTGAAAAATAAATAAATAACATTTATTATTAAATTCAATTTCAAAGAAACAAAATTTCTTACTTTGTTGAAAGATTATTAGAACTACCCCAAAGGATGACACCTTTTGATCCTTCTTCTTTCATTGCACGTAATGATTCAAAAAGATCAGTTTCTGTTAAATATTTTTTTGGATTATCTGAATAAACATAACGAATATATGTTAAAACATCAGGTTTTATTGATGCAGGTACACGTTTTGATAGTCTCAATGCTTCTTTAACTCTTCCTCTAACTATTTTATAACCAACTTTATCAGTTAAATAAACTGATGGAAATATAATATCAGATGAATTCCATAACCATTTTATTTGATTATTTTCATTAATAACATTATCTGTACATTGATCTTCACCATCATTATTAAAACAATAAGGAAATGCATAATATCCCCATTTAGCTGATGGTCTAATCTTTTTTGCTAATTCAATTGTTTGTTTCATAAATTCTTTTCCAGATAAATTAAATCTTCTTGCTGCCTCTACTTCCAATTGTTTCGGTGTCCAAAATAAATGTAATTTACGTTCAATTTGTAATGATAATGTTTTATAACCAGATAATGAACCAAAATTTTGACGAAAAATTGGACGCCACGATTCAAAATCAATAATAGCAAGACCATTATAATTTTCATCTGGTATCAATTCATTTACATGTTTTTTAAACATATCTAAATGTGCATTAATATCACCTTCTTGTGGTACACCATTATTACGTAAAAAATTTTTACCTTTATTATCTTGTAATATTGCTGGAAAAAAACCAGGATCATATAATATTGATACATATTTACCACGAAAATTATCATTATCATTTTGTATAATACCATAATCATTTGTTATATTTGTAAATGTTATGTTATAACGACGACACATAAATGATGGTATATTCCAATACGCTTTAAAATTATTATTATTATTATTATTATTATTATTATTATTATTTGTCCATAGTGCAAAATTAAAACCTTTTACACTAACACTATTTATTATTAATAAAACAAACATAGAAATATTTAATAATAGTAAATTCATTTTTACTAAAAACAAAAAATAAATTAGTGTCAAATTAGCGGGAATATTTAATTTAAAAAATAAATAATTAAAAACAAATGGACTTTACACAAAATTTAAATTAAGAAAAAACTTTCGATTCAAAAAATCGTTTATTTTTTTTTTAGTAATTTTGCACTTTGTTTATTATTTTTCCTCCTTATTGTTTTTATTTTTAATTTTTACATTAATTTATTTATTCGTTTCTTCTTTTTTTTTTAAATTAATGGATTTCAGTTATTTTTTTTTACTTTTTTTTTTTGATTTTAATTAAAATAAGTAAACACAAATATCGATAAAATAAATTAAGAATTAATAAAAAATTTATTCATAATATTAAATCAGTAAATGAAAAGTAAATGAAATAAAAAAAGAAACACAATAAAAAAAAAAAGAATAACACAAAATTTATATAAAAACACAATAATAATTCGAACTTAGTATAAAAAGTAAAGTAAATAAATAGGAAAAAAAAAGTTACTGTAGCGAAAAACAAACTAACTAAAACTGTAGAATTTATTTTTTTTTGTTGTGATTAGGAATTTGATGGTGTTGTGGTTTTTTTTTGTTTATAAATATAGTGGATATAAAATTAATTTACATAAAATGTATTTATTTATTTTTTTTTAAATATATTCGACGGTGTTAACACATCAACACAATGTACACTAATGATAATTTTCATATTGTGTTCTATGGTTTTTATATAGTGACAAAATATAATAAATTTTATAATCATATAATGGAGATTCAATCGTTGACGCGACGACGACAAAATTAAAACCATATACAATAATGGAAATATTAAATGTATTGCGACAAGAAAATAATAATAATAATAAATAATAAAATTTAACAGAAAAAAAAACTTGCTCTAAATATAATTAAATAATAATGATAATAATAATAAGAAAAACTTAACCAACCAATTCAACTGACTTAACCTTGACTATTTTTATTTTTTATGTATAGTATTTTGTTTAATATTTTTTTTTTTACTTTGGTGTACATTTTATTCAAGGTTAAAAATTCGCGCATCTGAAAATTCTGTAAAAGTTTAAAGTTTTTTGTTGTTTTTATTTTTAAAAACATGCGGTAAAATTTTATGGGATCTGTTTTTTTTTCGGGTTTGTGTCCTTGAAAAATGTCATGTTAATATTTGTTTTTTATGTTTTTTTCAGAAATAAAATAGAAAAATATTAATAAAAAAAAAATCAAACCTAGAATTAAAAATTCATAAACCAGCAGTTTTTTTTATATATGCATTTTTTAATCTTTGTGTCAGCTTCCGTTTTTGCGGAAGAAAATTAAAGTTCAAAATATTTTATACGGAAAATGTTAGTGTTATTTTTTCCGTTTTTACCCAATATGATTTATCATGTTAATATACTGTCTGACATTAATAATTTTTTATTTCGCGATAATGACAATGACATGACACATCAGACATCCTATTATTTTTTATTTTTTTGTAAAGGTAAATAACCTGAAGAAACTTTTATATTTATAAATATAAGTAAAATTATTATTGTTACTTATTGTTACACTTTTACTTATTTAGATAAAATAACAACAAAAAAATAGATCGTGTGAAAAAAATAAATAGAAGAAGTGACAGAAGGAATTAGGTCAGTTTATGGCATAATTTTTTTTTATTATTATTTATGGTTTGTGTTTGTGCTAAAAAAAACACATGCTATCTAACATGATTTATATTTGGCTAGGTCAAGGTTTTCATTTTTATATTATTGTTTATTTTGTATATTTTTCTTTAGTTTTTTTTTAGGTGAGTCATAATAAGACGGCTTAAGTGCAACGTTCTTTTGAGGTTGTCTAATCTAGTTGATCTTGTATGCGGGATTTTTTTGTTTATTTTAATTTTTGAAGGTATTTAATTGAAAAACATCATATTTTATTAGAGAATCTTTGCACTGTAATATTTTGTGGTTACCACCTTGTGCAATTCTTATGCGGATGGCTTTGGCATAGAATAAGAATAACACCATTTATATATTACATTTATCTAATATAAATAAATAAAGAATGGATGATACACCCATTGAATATTATAGTTATCCTTTAGAATTAGATTATTTCGTTATTTTATTAGAAATTAAGACATAAATGAATGTGTTACAAGGTCATCATCATAACATATTACACGGTTACACCTCTAGAATTAAACATAAACTGATACACATATTAAGTACTTACAAAATAATTATCCAAAAATATAAACAAACAAATTATATTATAAATTTTTTATTGGTTCATCTATACATATTTATGTATGAAAAAGAAAAAACATAATCATGATAATGCGGGCATCAAAAATAGTTATTTTTGTTTTAATTTTTTTCCAAAAAAATAATTTAATAAAAACAAAAGCAATTGTTTAATTAATTTTTTTAACTTTTTTAATCTTAATTGATTTGAACAAGAAAAATAAAAATGTTGACTATATTTTAATTTAGTTTCTGTGCTTTATTGACATTTTTTAATTGTATATATTCAAATTAAGTAAATAAGTGGTTATAAGTGAAATAAGCTAAATAATGAATTAGCATCGGCCAAGTGAATCCTCATCCTTACCATAAAATGGTAAATCAAAATATTGATAAACTTTCGGTTTTGTTGTATCTAAAATGTATTCACTACAACGTCTTAAAAAAAAACGATAATCATATTTTTGACATTCAATTATTGGATAATCATTTTTATAACATCGATTTCTAACACTAAAATAAGTGTAACCAATTTTATTTGAAATTGTTGTATGTGTACCACGTAAACAACCACTAAATTCTTGATCACATTTACAATGTAATATTGTAAATACATCATTATTAACAAGTCCATATTTTTCTTCACCTGAACCAATATTATCACAATGATCATGATCTCTACAACATTTATCTGTATCTTTATATTTTCCTAATTCATCGTATCCAGTTGCCGTATTTCCTGTAATGAAAATTTAACTTATTTAATTTCGAAGCTTTGAATTATTAATGAAATGTACGAAATAACAGAATAGTTGTATACAAATACAGGTGTGGGTACATTAAATAGAAAAGTAGGGATAAGCTAAAATAAGAATTCATTACAAATTTATTTTATGTTTTTATAATAAATAATGTAAAATGATAACAGAGTGTCTAAAATGAAGAAACGACGAAAACTTTTCTTGATGACAAGATCTTATATCATCCAGATATATTTTTTTAACTCTTACTCATTTATTCCTCGAAAGCTTGTTCGATATTTGAAAATAAATGTAGCTAACGAAAAAGGGTTTTTACATTTATATTTTGTAATTTAGATTCTTCAAATTAAATTTATTTCAATTAAATTCAATTTGCTTAGATACTTGCTTTTATTAATACTAATTAGTAATTATAATTCGAAATAATCGTCACTGTTTTTGGTAAATTAACATAACAAAAGAGGAACGAGAAACAAAATTCCTAAGTTCTTGATTATATACATAAAAAAAAGTGGGGGTATTTTTACTGTCGTTTTGAATGTCGATTTTAACAGCCTTTAGCTTATATATTTATTATAATATTTCATTGAAAATGCCATTTTTAGACATCAACGAGGCGCTCGTTTTATTGGAAATATAGGAAGTATATATTGTCCGATTTTATAATAAGTACATTACAATGATTACGATTACATAAATATAGTCTAAATTAAATTTGACATTCTTTGCTTATAGAATTGATATGGTATTGAGTTTTCTCCGTATTTTATTTATTTCAATATCGTATAAAATTCACATCGTTATTAATTATTTTTATTCACTAATTTTTAAGAATACACCGAAATATAATAAAGATGAATACATTTTCTATGTGTGTGTTAAAATGTTTGTTTTCAATTTAACTATAAATTATTAATATATGTATATATGTATTTATTATTACCTGGTCCACACCATCGTGTGCCTGGAAAGCTCAAATTAATACGTTCGTCAGATTTAGTTCCTCGTTCAATATCTTCATCATCGTTAATTTGGTTTGTATCAAACACTGTCGTTGATGTCAGAGTTAATTTACAATCAACTAATGTTAAAAACAACACAATTAATAACAGGTCTATTATCGAGGACATGGTTTATAAAATTGTAATTTTTTTTGCCATTTCTTTTTTATATATTATACCTACTTACAGTCAATTAGTCTCAATTTTTTTTATCAAGAAGTAAATAAAAATTCGTGCTGTTTTATTGAATTTCTTTTCTATTGTTCCTTTAATTACCATTTTGATAAATAAAGGTGTATTTTCCTGATTATATTTAACCGTATTGTTTTCTTTTGTTTTGACATAATTTTAAAAATAAATATAGATTATACTTTTTATTCAAACATATCCGAGACACAAATTTAAGAAGAAAAAACGCCATCTATGTATAAACACTCTAATATTTTCCAAGAAAATTGCATTACCCAACAAGATATTAACATTTTTAAATAAATTTTATTTTAAGAAGAAGTAAATATAAAGTTTTTTAGACATAAATCTAATATTAATTGTATGACAAATAATTTAATTAAAAATTTGCATTATCATAAAATTATTTTAAATAATAACAACATCTTTTGGTTCCATAACATATATTTTAAAATGTCTAAGTACTTCTCCGCATCTTCAGTAGTTTATTTTATAGACAAACCGTCAATTGTCCGATTTATACAGTACCGAAAGAAGGGCTGTTCTAATTATTTTGTCCATGTAGTTGAATGTCTATTTCTATGGTTTTTTTTTTTTTATAAATTGGTCAACTCTATTGAGAATGGGCTATTTTCTCTATAATTAATGATTAATGAAATGTATTACAAAAATTGATCATAAATACATTAACAGTATCTATATGACTGGAATAATACATCAATAAATATCTTTTTCAATATTTTTAATATGAAGTTCAAATATTTTTTTGTTTTTCTTTTTTTTCACCAAAATTCTAATATTTACTGAGCATAGAATTAAAACAAATGCACTGTGTTATTCTTTTTTTTCTTTATTATTTAGATTTTAAGATTTTATTGTATTTATGATTACGACGAATCGGAGGTATAAATCTTACTATTAACATCATATTCGTCAAATCCATATCCATATTAATAAATTCTTTTGGGGTATTAATCGAAGATTAATACAAATATTAAAAATATTAAATATTGGGGTATTAGTTGTATGCAGTTCTACCTACTCATGTAATTCACGTATTTGTTCATCCGCTGAAATATTTAAATGAAAATAAGAATTATAAAATTACAGAAAAAAATAATTAAATAAATTTTAAAAGGTATATAAAAATATACGCCTGAATATTTGAATATAAAATACAAACATACTAAAAATAATTTATTACCGGTGCTTATTTTAGAATTTTACAACCGTGGTTAATTCTTAAATGAAGACGTAAAACTTATATATGTACATAGTTTTGAAATATAATTTCCGACAAATTATTTAGTTTATATAGTAGTTTTTTTTAATTGATTAAATTATAATATAAAAGTGAATAGAGTAATTGAAAATGTGTTCGCGCATAAAAATTGAATATACTTAAATATTTACAATGCTTTTTTAATTACATGACGAATTCATCTTGAGTTTGAAAGTATTGAAAGTAGCTCAGATAAATAAAAAATAATATGCATGAACATTCCATGGTTTGATAAAAAAAAACACAAAACATAGAATTAGTCACTGTAGCAATAATAAAAATAAAACATCGTATTATTAAAACATAGTATTCATAGTAATTATCATTCACAGCATATTAGCTCTATATAGCATTGAATTTTTGACTCATTTCTGCGTCGATTATTATTTATCATCATTACAAGCTCAAATAAATCCATAAATTCAAAAGAAATACATAGTTCAATTTAAACACTGAAACACGATAAAAAAATTTATATTTTATAATTAATACTAATTAAAATATAGAATTTTGAATTATCAATTAAATATAATGTTTAAGAATTTATTCTTTCTATTTTTGTAGCATTTCCATTATTGACGCAAACCTAAATGAACCTGAGAAAAATACGACGAATCGATAATCTAGCCGTGACACAATATTTTTTGAGTCTATGATAATTAATTGTAAACAGCCATAGAAGAAGGCAATTTGATTTTGGAATGAAATTTTTATTCTTGAATGAAAATCGAATTATTTATAATATGTAAATATGTGTATGTATATTGTATGAAAAAAATTAAATGAGAAAATTACTGTCATTCATTTTATTTTGACGACGGGGTGGTCAAAATTTCACTTTTTTTTACATGGTCTCGTTTTTGTTCCTTTTTTTTACTTTAATTTTAATAAATAAATAGGTAGGTATATACTAAACTAAATTCAGTGATCTGTTAACTGATGTTTGATTGTTTTTTTTATTTTTCGTTCTAACAGGGTGACATCATATTTTGTGAATTTTTTTAAACTAAATGCAACCACCACATTCTGAATTTTATATTTTACCTCAAATAATTTTTAAATGCACAATCTGTTTTTGTTGATCATTCATAAAATTATTATGTTGGCTGCAATCAAAATAGAATACAATTTAAATAGATCTTTAATAATAAATAAAAGTTTAAATAAAAAAGATTTATATGGTCTAATTTACATTTATCGTCACCCTGCTAAACTCACTCACTCTTATATTTATACCTACCATTTTTTATTCTTACATATTTTATTTTACTTCTTTTTTTTTTTTTGTTAAAAATATCAAATTACCATCGTAAATCTACCGTCATCGTTTGTTCTTTTTTTTCGTCTTTTTTTCACAATATATGCGTGAATTAAAGTAAGAAAGAGACAAATAATTGAATAGTAGTATGGATAATATGTATATGGAAGAAAAATAAAATGACATCAAATTCAAGAAAGAATAAAGAATAATAATAAGACGAGGGTTCTTTTGTCTTTTTTAATTTTCTTTCTTTACAAAAAATTTTTTTTTTTTTTATTTGTTATGAAAAGGAAGAGAAGAAGCGCACCAAATGTTTAAGGGTGCGTTATGAAATCGGATTAAGAGATTGAATTTTTTTTCTCATTGTATTTCTTAAAATTTTTCTATTTTTTAAACATAAAATTTTGTTGTTATACTTAATTTAACATCTATATACTTTTAAGAGTGTAGTAAGATTAGGCTACATGGCGTCAAGGCCATCGAACCTATGTATACAATCATATGCATAATAATATTTGTTTATTATACTTATATAAAAATAAAATCAAAATATAAAAACCACCCGCATTCTGCATTATTTTGATATTAGAAATTTTAACACATTAAAGACCCACATTTAAAATATTTCTCGCGTTTATGTTTTTGGGGATTGTCATACACGAGAGGCATTCAAGATGAGCAAATCGCGTTCAAACACATTAATGTTTTTTTTTTTATTTCCAATATAATTTATTGTTTTATAATCTCGATCTTTTTAGTTTTTGTATTTAAAAAAAAAATTAGTATTTTGTCTGTCTGTCCGGGTCCGCGTTGTGTCCGTGTGCGCTTAAATTACCATAACAAATCGATTAATTTGATTTTTTTTCCATTTAATTTATTGAAAATTTTAGATTTTTTTCAATTTTTAAAATTTTTTTTCTTCGGAGAATTGGATTTAAGAATTAATAAGACAAGAACAACAACAACAACAACAATCATATATAATAATATGTAATAAACACCAAAGACATTAATATATATAATCAAATCTTTTAAACATGAGTATCACTTTTAATCCATTTAAAATATAGCAAGCAGTGTCAGTTATCATATTATACATAAATAGCAATACATATTTTTAAAATTCTTAATATGCTTTTACTTATAGCAAATTGAGCTTAATTTCCTAGATCACAACTTAGAATATTTTTAATTTCATATCATTTTATCTAATATGTGGTTTATTTATAAATTATGTATTGAAACAATTTTTGGACACACCTTTTGATTTTATAGTGTAAAACTTTTATTAATACTTTTTTTGGCCTCACATATATAAACCAATGGCATAATTAGTTTAAATTTTATCTCTTTAAGTTTCGGCCTTTTTGTTTAAATTTAATATTAAGAAATTTAATAAATTAGCCGCTATATAGTTTTAGTACGTTTTAGTATAAGATGATTTGATTATAAAATTATACTTAAATTAAATATGAATCCGATCACATATTTTTGTATAATTTTCTATATAAAAAAATTTATATTAAGTTGATGATAAAAGTAGATTTATGTATATATTAGCAAATGTATAAAGAAGAGTGTGCATATTATATTGAAATTTTAAATAATTCAATGGAATGGATCTAATAAATAATTTCTTAATTGAATGATCCCAAGATAATATAATTATTGTCAATTTTCAATGCAATATTTTAGTGCTTTTTAAGATAATAAAATTGAATGTAAAATTCTAACAATAATAAGATAATAAAATTGAATCTAACAATAATAAACATTATCAACTCTATATCTATAAATCTATATACATATATATATATTGGATGAGTGTTAAAGAAAGAATTGTTTTAATTATAATGTTTGCTCATTTTTAAAATAATAAATAATTTATAGTTTTATTTGAATGAATATGTTTTAAACTGATTATTAATGAAATATGAATCACTTACACATACAAAACACTAGAAATTTTAATCACACAATTTAATGTTTATTTTAAATGTAATAAAATTACAAATGACAATACAAAAGGATACAAGTTATATGTAATATGCATACAAATTATAATCATATGGATACACACAATTCAGTACATAAAAACCGTGTAAAAAGAGTTTGGTGTATTATCTTAACTTTTTTCAAAAAGTTGTGTGTTGTCTATAGGTTGTTTTTAATTATATTACATTTCTCTTGCAATTGCAAATTAGGAAATACAAAATAAATATATAATATTGTTATTATTATTTTATAGGCAATTTGAGTTTTTTTTGTTTTATATTTAAATTTTTTTTTCGTATGAAATTATAATTTGCAAACACATTTTTATTCATTGAAAATAAAAACAGTTTATTTAAAAAGAATTTTTCGGTCATGTTATTTTATGTAATTAATCATCACTGCCATAATCCTCGAAGTATTTAATTTATATATTTGCACTCACCCACAATAATGGTCCAGGAAATGTGATCCAATAAATTCATCAAAAGAACAAAGTTAAAATTTATAGAATTAACTTACTTTATTATGCCTCTGGCTCAAAAACATTTATCAACAATTATAACAATATCATAAGTTTAATGAATTTTAAATTATTTTTTGGCCATTTAATTCAGCATACACATATGTATATATATATAGACAAGATAGATCGATTCAAAAATACCAATTATACAAAATACATGAATATAACAGATATGTAAGAGGAAGAAAAAAAAACCTCCTTTCCAATATTATTATTTATGTTTATATATGTAGATATCTAATTCAAATCTATTATAATAAATTTCATTTCAATATAACCACATTATCAATTATATAAATGATATCTGTCTCGTTAACATTATGATTTATTCATTTTTGTATATTAACGCAGCAGAGATGAATAACATAAAAAAAAAGAGAAAGAAAGAAAAAAAAACACAGATATAAGATAAAAAATAAAACAAAATATAGACAAAAAAAATATTCAAACAGATAGACAACTTAAAGTTCTAATTGAATATTAACACAATTTCATTAATTTCGATTAATATCGAATTGAACGAACACCCGGGGTAGACTAAAAATGAATATACAAAATACTCATACACACACAACACATAAATAAAATACTATGTAAAACAACAACTATACAACCAAAAAAAAATTTTAAATGTGACGAGAAGTGAAGTGGGAATTTAATTTGCCTCACACCTCAAAAAAAAAACTAACCTCAAATATCAATAAATTATTTTTAAATTGGTAAAGAAAAAATTGTGTTTATAATAAAAAAAAAAAAAAACGGTCAAAAAGTGAGAAACCCAAAACGGTGATAAATTTTCCAAAAGAAAAAAATACTTCTTTCTTCTCTATATAAATACACATTTTTTTCTCTATCTCTTTTTTACTCTTTATATTATACACATTTTGATAAATGATTTTCAAAATCAATTTATCGATGATCAATTTGTACAAATCGACAAACTATTTCTCGCCTTTCTTTCTTCTTCTTATTCATAGTCGTTTGTCTTTTATATAAATACTTCTATATAAAAAAAAAAAAAGAAACGAGAGAAGAAAAGAAAAGAAAAAATAACGTTTGAAACAATTTATTTATTTAAATGAATACGTGAGTTTAATGTTAATTTCAGGGATTGATAATCAGCGCCTTTAATCTAAGATCGCAGAAATAAAGGATACCTTAAGGATGCCGCCTTTTATTATATCATTTTCATTGTTAAAGAAACCCAAACCATTGGTTACAATCACATAAATGGTTAGTAAAAATGGTATTTTCACTCCCATATAGAATCGGAAGTTGTAATTTGAAACTCTTCTCCTAAAAAAAAATTGTAAGAATTGATTAATAGAGAAGTCAAAAATATTAATAAATTAGAATATTTTTTTTCGATGGTTTATGCATGAATTTCTGTTCAATTAGAATTTAAAATAATGGAAGAGATTTACACTTAGATCGTAAGCCATACGAAACTACAACACTTATGTATGTCTAACGGCCCACCAGCCATATAAAAAGTTATCAAACAAAAAGATGTTATTTTTATTTAAACAAATCTATCCGAGAATTAAAATTTCTGTTTTATAGATCTCAAAAGTTCTAATTAATTAATTAACTTAACAGTGTATTAATTATTCATAGCTAGATATATATTTACGATCTATTCGCAATATATTTAACGATAGTTGGGTTGTAGTAGTTGTAGTAATTAGTATTCCTAAAAAACTTCTGATTTCTGATTTTTAATTAAGGATTATCTAAAGATAAGGAATTAAGAAACTGGTATTTCTAAAATAATATTTACTTAGTGAATATCTAAATAGAAATACTTTCTTTAGTTCAACAAATATAAGCCTCCACTTTAACTTAATACTGATAGATATACTTGTGGATTGATTGTTATTATCGATCAGATTTTAATCTAAAATCCGAATCGCATAAATTTAACATAGAATTTATGTGTTCATAGGAGGTTCGACCACCCTGATCTTAACTTTATATATATTAAAAGATAAAAAAGAGTAAAGATAAAAAAGAGTAAAGAGAAAAAGGAGTAAACTCGCATTTCTCTCCTACATTTTCATTATTTATAGTAAACAAGGGTCGGGTCCATATCGACAGGTGTTAAAATAACAAGAACAACAAAAAAACGCGTGTTAAAAATAATCGACAGATCAGATTTAAAAGAAATTGAATATAAAATGATTTGTGTATATAATATGTTTGTTAGAAAGAGATAAAACAAAATTGAAATATACTTAATTGTTTTGTTCAGATAAAAATTTTCTTATTCTCATATATTCTTCTTCTTAGAATTCATTTATTAATTTTATCTCTTTCATTATATTTTCTGTTTCTTTTAAACATATATAATCAAAAACAACAAAAATTATTTTATTGAAATTTTATTTATCGACTTTTCAGTGTAAATTTATCACCGTTCGCCTCATAATTTTTACTATATACAAATTGTTGATGTTGTTTTGTTTTAAAACATAAGACAGAGGAGAAGAGAAAGATGAAAAAAAATAAATAAAAGGTGTTGGATTGAAGATATTTCAGTGTTAATTTGACACTGTTATTTTAATAAATTATTCAAATTTTTAAGAAATTTTTTAAAATATTTTTGTGAACATTATTTTTTTATTATATTTTTGATTTGATTTTTATTTTTATGAAATGGACAAAAACAATATATATTTAAATTCATTAAATGCTACAATAACTTCTTTTCAATTTTGTTAATATAATAATTTTAAAATTTGAAATTTTCAAAGGGTAAAAATAATCTGTCAAACATCAAATTTCAAAATTAATAATAAAAGTGTAGATAAAACTGTTTTATTTTATATATATCTGTCTTAGTCGTTCTCTTATAAATTCTGATTCTATTGAATAAATGAATGACTCAAATATATAGAAAGATGTATATATAAAAGAAAGAGATTGTATCGCGGTCCATATTTATCGCTGTTCTTGGTGGTTGATTACCACACAAGATGAATATATATATATATATATATATATATGTTTATTTCTTTTTCTCTATTCCTTATTATTATAACAATAATATGTATATAAAAAAAGACATACCAAAAAAAAAAAAAAGATGAAATAATTTGCTTTCTATATATTCTTAAATATTTTCTTTCTTTCTCATTCTTCATCATCGTATCATCTTCTTAAAATATTCTTATTATAAGTTTATTTAAAGTCGTTAGTTTGTTTTTTTTTCTTTATTCAAATTTTTATTATCAATAAATAAATTATTGTAATTTTTATATGATTTTTTAAGATGTTTTGAATTGTTATTTTTATAAAGATGCTAGCATAACAATCTATATCTATGCGTGTGTCCTATACGTAAAATATTATTATTTTCAATCAATTTGACAAAAAAAAAACAAAATCTATATAATGGTAATATTATTTTTGATGTGATTGTTAAAAATAACACCCCTTCCAATCAACAAACTATTATAGTTTGCCCACGTTGCGTGTTTGATGCTCATTTATTAAACATAAAAAAAAAGATTCCGCAAAAATTGGTTTTTCGATAATAATATAAAGAATGGAGTTTTGTTTTTCTTGAGTCTCGTCGGTCCCATTCCTAAGTTAATTTTTATTTTTTATTATTATTTAGATTTGATTTTTTCAACTGATAAGGAAAATTGAAAAATTGTATTGCTCATTTTTTGTTTTTTTTTTTGTCTGGTATATATTTTGGAATGAGGAAGTGGATTGACCTATGATATATATTATAGAAATTTTTTTGACTTTCTTGCAGTTGTTATTTTATTATATTTAGTATTTTATTTAAATTCAATCACATTACTGTATATAGAAAATATTCTACAATCTATATATACACAATGAAAAACGGTCGGGCTTTTAAATGTTAAAACTTCGATCCGGACATAATTTCAATTTTCCTATATTATTATTTTTTATTTGGAAAGAAATAAAACCGAAATATACCCACACAAAACCAATAAATCACAAAACAAAAGAAAAAAAAACGTATGGCATTTATAAATTCTATTAAACGCGTCAAAACGTCCCTCTTTATATGTTTTATATATTCAATCGACTATAATCTAATGAGGCTGGTTTTGACCATCTATAAGTCTAATAAATTATAGATAGTGTTTATCCAATTATCACGTCAAAAATTTAAAATTTATTATCATTAAAAGAACATTTATATATATGTAGTTACGTACAAACAAACAGAATACAATATATATTTGCCTCTAGTGGTTGAGAAATTCTATATATTTAAAAAATAAGAAGATAAATAATAAAATAAAGGAGATTATAAGAAAAATAAATAGAAAAAAAAATGTCGCAAAATTTTATGTCGCAATTATTGTTAAATTGTAAATGATCACTAAAATTTTTACTGCATTCTTGACTATATATCTTTATAGAATCCAGATTGCGCTTGTGCAGTTGCAGTTTCTATAAAAAATACTTTTGTCCTTGCCCTTTTGTTCGTGTTGTGAATAAAAAAGAAAAGAGACAAATTGAAAGAAAAGAAAAGATATGTCAATTCATAGTAATAAAATGAAAAAGATGAAGAAGGCATTTTAATGGTGTGACTATATTATTTAATTTAAAGGAATACAATAGACGCAATTATATTTTATATTATGTTTTCGGAAAGAGAACATATACAAAAACATTTATTTTTATATACAAAGAAATCAGAATGGGCATGTCAGATTTTTATTATACCGTAACCGATTAATGGATGTTTGTTTGTTTGATTGTTATTTGAGTATATATAGAAGAGAAATAGAGAGTAGAAAATGATGAAAAAAAAAAAATTTCATAGGGTAGGTCAACAATTTTTGAGGTTCTTGTATAATATAAATACACCATTGTTCTTATTAAGTGTCACTTGATCGATTAGACGGCTTTGGATTTGTTATTGTATTGAAACAACTATTTGCCCCCGGCATGTTTCAGTATCGTTAAAAGTGTAACATTATTTATATAGTAAGTTAATTTGCATTTATACCATTCCGGAAATATGTATACTCTGGCCGAATAAATTGTTTCTAGAACTTTTTATTATTGAACTGAACATGATATATTCGGAGAGGACTTTGTTAATTTCCATTATTATTTAATCATATATATGTATGTATCTATATAGATTATAGTACTTTGATTACATAGTAAATGTTTTTTTTCCCTGACTGAAATAAAATTTACTGTGTCATTCTGGCCTAACAAAGTGTCAATTCTGTTTAGCCCAAATAAAGAATATAGAAGTGCAATTGAAACCACATTATATAACATAATAATAAAGCATTTATAACAATATAATTTGGGGTTTGAAATACAACTTTCAAACCTATTCTACCTTTAATATACCTATATGTAGACGATGCCCAAATAATTTTTTTTTGACATTTCAATTGCGGCTCTTCAAAAAGTCAAAAAATATATGAAAAAGTAGGTACAAATCTATTTGAAAAGAAATTAGAAATATAATAAATTTTATTGATTTTTTTGGATAATAAAAATAGAAAAAAAACAATCAGGATTAAATTGAATATTGTGTAAATTTAACGATTATCGGAAATCAGTGTGAAATTTACAATTTCTATTCAATAATATTAATAGCAAAGACACGAACCATCAATTTACTTGCCCCTCTACTATATATAAGTAATATAATTGAATAATAATAAATTTAACAATAATAAATCAACCAATTATGTACTTTGAAGTGTTCGACGCTGGTGGTTAAAGTGTTTTCTTCTTCTTCTTCGTTTTCTTCATTTTATGGGTGTTATATATAATGATTTACGTTCATGTAATTGCCGGTTGGATTTTATAAATATTATATAGAATAGATTATTTTAAGAATAGCGCGCGAGTCGAGTGGAAGAATATAAACAAAAAGATATTATTGTTACATATAGGGTTTATATTCGACAGATTTAAAATGTAATATTGCTTTGAGGTGTTATTCGTGGTGTGAGGCTGAAATATTGATTTATGATAATAATATGTATTAATCTGTTTTAAGACTTTTAAACAGACTATGGATTTAAGAAAGAAAAGGAATTATATACCCGATTTTTATTTAATAATTTCAATATAATTAATTAAAATTGCTTCCGGATCAGTTTAGTTTTGCTTCTTTTACTTATTTTTCTATTTCCATACAAAAACATACATTTATTTCTATCAGCAAAACAAAAAGTGGTGACTTTTGGACCACGTGCGATTTTTTTTGTTCTCTATATATTTTGTCTACTGTTACTATCTCTTTTACACATTTTTTTTATTAGTATATAGTTGTTGTTTCAAACTGCGCAATCACCGTAACAAAAACCGGAAAAAACCCCCAATGAAAGCCAATCATATTATTGTATATTTACCATTTCATTATTTTAAACTCCGCCTATTGTCTGCAAGTAGAAACGAAAATGTGATTGGCGTTTAGCCAGCTACATGACATGACATTATAATATTGAAAAACCGGATGTTCTCTTACAATTTTATGAATGCAATTGTAGTAAAAATATCAAATTAAAATTCAGTGGTTAGCAAAGGGTTATTAATTCAAAATTAAAATATTATTGCCACACTAATTTTTTAGCCAATCTGCATATATTGATCTCTTTTTAACTTATTTTCATTTTTACAAATGCTATAATTCTAAATAAATTATCAATAACAACTACAATGACATAAATCTACAAGCAAAAAATTACAAATTTATACAAAAACAAAACATATAGAGATAGATACTAAAATGCATGACCTTCTCCTTAGTGCCTTTATCTATTTTCATCTCATTCTAATATATGATAACCAAAAATTAAAAAGAAATGAATAAGAATAAAAGAGAGAGATTTAGTTTCTTTTTTGTTTGTTTTTTCTGTATCGGTTCTTCTTTTGCTTCGCATTCGGTTCGGATTTTAATTCCGATACCGATTCCTCCGATCAGTTAATCGTAATTCGTCAAAGAGTAAAGTTGTTGCGTTAGGATTTTCATAATTTTTTTTTATTTTTGTTTAAAGAAGAGGAAAGAAAATTCTAATCCTAACGAAAAGAACAAAAAAAAAGTAAAACGCGCGCAGATTTTCCTTCAAAAATAAATCTTTTCTTTTTGTGCATGGTGTAATTAAAAAGTGTCAAAAAGTTGTTAATTCATTTATGGAATAAAAATGAGTTTTATTATTTATTAGAAAAAAAAAAATAATATAAATAAAGGAAAATTACAGTGATATGTATTTATGTTAAGAAGTTTTTTTTCTAACAAAATACAATAAAGGAAAATACCTTTTTAAAAAAAAAGTGACGTGTCGAAATTTGGATTTAGCAAATAAAAAAATAAATAAAAATTTGGATTAATTTATTGCAGTGTCAACCCCTTTTTTAATGTTGTTATATTGCGTATGTGTGAATTTTTGTCTTAAAATCTTTTTTATTTTTGCTACTTATGAATCAAAAATAAATTAAAATATGAAAATTAAAAATTATACAAAAATAAATTTAACAACCACCCCGCGCAATTTTTCATCTACATTCGGACATTCCTCCATTTTATACTGTCGTCGTTATAACGAAGATAATAAACCAAAATCCGATGATATATCAAAATTCAATTTTAAATTTTTAAGAAAAAATAGAATTTCCACATAATATGTATAATTAAAACTAAACAAATTTCAATCTTGAATTACGAAATAATATAACTTTATAATAGCTTCATACTCACTATCGCTACCAATATAAATTATCCTCTCCATCGCACAAACATATACAACACACAAAGTTTTAATGTTTGTATGTTGCTTGTGATCGTATTTAATTTCATTCCTTTGAAAAAAAAAACAAAAACAAAAAAATAAAACTTTGAAACATTTTGAAAAGCAAAAAATAAAAACAAAAAATTTCTTTGGCTTTTAGCCAAATTGAGGAAAAAATCTATTTTTGTAAAAATTTTCAAATTTTCATTTTATAATATGTATAAGAGTAACATTAGATGTAAAGAAGTGAATACGAGTTTGTTTTACTTTTTTCTTTTTGTTTTTGTTTCAAAAGAACCGAAATAAAATATCCGCGCAAAAGTTCTTTTCTTTCCCTCCACTTCATACTGCGCCAAAATTTATGAAGTGTGTAGAAAGAAGGAAAATTTTTGTACATTATTTTCTATTAAAATAATGTCAGCTGATCGGAATTTGATCTTTTCTTTCTTCTATGGTTGCGTGTGTGTATAATGATGAGATTGTTTTTGGTTTATTTAACTTTCCCGTCGGTATTAAAAATATCTATCTTTTGTTTTTTCTTTTGTATTAATTTTTAATTTCATAGATTTTTAATTATTTTAAGAGATTTTAAGACAAAACAATTTTTTTTCTTTTTACTTTTAACAGTTATTAATGTTTTAATGTCACTGGATCGATGATCATAGAAGAATTAGAGGAAATAAATTTTCTTAAATTTAATGATCATTAATATCCCACAATCGTCCTTCATTTTTTCTTTACTAAAATTTGTGATAATTCAAAGCCAAAGAGAGTAATGGGGAAAAAAATAAATAAATGAAAATAGAAATAAATAAATAATTTTCTGTGAAAATGTGAAATTTTAAGAGAAAAGAAAATGTGTCAACAACGCAATTATTGTGAGGAATTCTAAACACAAGAAAAGGATTTTTTTATTTGATATTATACGGGAAAGGGAGAGAAAGAGAGTTAAATAGAGAGAGTGAGGAAGAAAGCAATTATATTTTGTTTATACCATTCAAAATGCTTCAACATCCATCCACAGATTTCTATGATTTATCATCACCAGCTGGTGGACGTCAAACGCCCCCCTACAGTCCCACTGGAATAATAACAACATCAACATCATCAGCAACAACCACAGCAAATAATAATAATAACAATAATAATAATAATAACAATAATAACAACAATAATAATAATAATAATAATAACAATAATAATAATAATGGCGTAACAACAGTTTTAGATATAATGGGACAAAATGGTAATATCAGTGTTGGTGGTGGAGGTGGTGGTGGTATTAATGGTGTAAGAAATATAAGTGGTAATGTAAATGTTATTGGTGTTAGTGAAACATTACCAAGTTTTGGTTTTACACAGGAACAAGTTGCATGTGTTTGTGAGGTCAGTTATCAAACATCGATTATAAGACGTGATGTAGTCATTGATACACATGTATTTCCTCAGGTGCTTCAACAATCTGGTGATATTGAACGTCTTGGACGTTTTTTATGGTCATTACCACAATGTGACAAATTACAATTAAATGAGTCTGTACTTAAAGCAAAAGCAATTGTTGCATTTCATCGTGGAAATTTTAAAGATTTATATCGTTTACTTGAACATAATCAATTTTCACCATTAAACCATGCTAAATTACAGGCACTTTGGTTAAAAGGTAAAATTTAATTATTTTTTATGTCTTACTACCTTACTAAATATGATCCTTATTATTCCTTGTTATTTAGCGATGTAAACATTCCAATATTATGTTTTAATCGCAGCATAACCTAACAATAGACCGACTTTTTTATGCTTTAAATTTTTATTTGTCTTTATAAGTAAAACATCTATATGAACTATTAATTTGAATGAATATATAGGTTTACAATTTAGTTAGAGGTTATCGTCATTAGTCGTACATGTTAATATTGGAATTCAGATGTTTTTATTGTTGTAGGTAAATTCGAATTGTTGTAGAAAATTCTGATTAAACTTCCAAATCAGAAATTTTCATTAGCTCTAAATTTAAAACTGATATAAAATTCTTTTAAATTTTAACAAGTTCTATATATTTCGAATTCCATCTATACCTAACTTTTGGAAAATTCAATAACAATTCCGTAAATAAAATCCATATTGTAAAATTGGGCTGTAAACTGAACTCGTTTGAACATTGCTGTAAGATCACACACAAATTGCACATTGCATTGCATTAACTATTATTATCTGGGTTAGTATCTGCAAACCGTATTAACGGGAAGGTCAGGTAAACCACCGCGCAATTTATTAAATTATTAATTTGAATAGTTATGTTACAAAAATTTGATGTTCTAACTCAAATTATCTATTCATATTCATTGTATCCAATAGAATTAAAATGAAATTACTATATTAATATATAGTAATATATCGACATGAAATTATATTATTTCCTTACTTTAAAGAAATAAAAACTTAACTAACATTTAATAAAAAATTTTTTTGAAGTTATTTTGAAGGTGGCTGTGAGAAAACCGTCGCACGTGGCAAAACAGATAATACAAATAATAATCGTCAATTATCTACAACCTCCCTTTTTTATATATACAAAATGAATCTACAAAAAAATTAAAATGAACAAAATAATGAATTTTTTTAAATTATTAAAATTTGCTACAAAAATAAAAATATTTCTTAATTACGAAAAGCAAATTAATTATTTTTAATAATGTTGTTTTCGTGGAATGCGCATTGGTAATTCCCCAATGATATGCATAAATAAATTTTTTTTTTTGCAAGAACGAACTATATTAAAAACAATATCGATTAATCGACTTTCTGTTCAGTTAACTTCAAATTAATTTAATTCAATTTTTAATTTCTCGTTTCGATTTGACTCTTTTTCCCGATTAAAAATATTGGAAATAATAATCAATAAGCAATTGTGCAGATTAACTTTGAAACAAATTTCCATCTCTAGAATAGAATCTCGAGTAAATCCTAAATAAACCCACATGCAGAGTTCGTTACTTTTTACCTATACATGTTTATATCATGATTTCTTTACCTTTAAATTTACTTCTTTTTATTTCCATATCCTATTCGTTCTTTCATATTTAATCTCTATTTATAGCCAACCACACCACGAATAAACATACATCCAACATCAGTTATAACAACATTACTTATAAATAGCGACAATCAGTTGCTGTGACAATTTTTTTGAGTCCCATCTAAAGTGAAGTTAAAAATTGCATTTATCGAAAAATAGGATATAACGGACTAAATCTTTCGGTTACTGAAATGTTATTATTTTCATAGTACTTGTTAGGTACTTATACTTATTTTGAATTTTGATGAAATAAAAGCGATAAAATTTTTCGTTATGGAAAATTCAAATTTCATAATTTGGTTTAAATTTAAAAACTTTCTCGAATTCAATTATCAATTATTTATTACATTTTGTTTTTTTGGATCAATACGACAATCCGTCAAAAAATTAGAAAATCGATTCTTCTTAAGAAACCTGCATGTTTCCTAAGTTCTGGCAATGCGCATCAGAATCGAATTAAAATGCATATGCAGATGCTAGGTGGTTCAGAACCCACCTCAAAAATAGTAGGTCTCCTAGTTACTAATAACATTAGTCGTTGATGTACTAGGTTAAGAAAAATTTGAAATACATACATTACAATTTAATTAAAGTTTCTACCGGTCGGAAAATTTTTTTATTGCGAACTCTTTGGAGTCTTTCTGAATTTCGGCCAATCTTAGTAATTTTTGGGTAGTAACTTCTAGGTTATTCTTTTGACATATTCCTGACTTTTCTAAAAGAAAATTTACTGCTTACAAACACGACATTTATGTGTAAATGTGTAATCACGTAATTAAAATATGATTAAATAATTTTCACGAAAATAAAATATATTTAATATTTAGAATCAATTTTGAACAATTAAATTCATTGATAATGTTCACAAAGTTTTGTTACTTTGATGAATGCACTCCAGATTCTTAGTTTTTGAAATATGGTGCAAGTTGATAAACTAATTTTTCTACCTATATGCAAAAGTGTTGCACTTATGCCATACCAATGTACCACAATTGCGACAACTAATTTAATCTAGACACTAGACACTAAAAGTAGAGTTGATTATTCAGACACAATATTTTTTAATATTATATTATACTTAGCAAGCAAAAATCATGGACAATTTCAATTGATATCATTGAAATTGAACTGAAATCATATTGAAATAAAAATGAAAGGGTGAACATTTTTTATAGCGATTATCTCCTCGGTTTGCATTATTTGTTTTCCTCCGAGAAAACACTTTCCATATTGTGATTTTTACAATAATATATCATTAC
Source organism: Pedicia rivosa (assembly GCA_963082725.1). NCBI lineage: Eukaryota > Metazoa > Arthropoda > Insecta > Diptera > Pediciidae > Pedicia > Pedicia rivosa. Next base: position 31,866,379 of record OY720152.1, on the reverse strand, counting down.
ATTAATACATACTAACATTCCAATATTTCGTTTATAATTTATATATTCAGTATTTAAATCGATTAAAAAACTCTCAAAAATTATGTAATAAAATTTACTAATATTATTAATTTACTATTTTGTTACGTCACCTTATCCGAAAATTTGCTTAAACTTTCTGCAATATGTATAGATATAACGTCGAAGGGGTGGTTTTTTTTTGTTCAATAGTTAACTTCTTGCATACTGATTTATTATGTTTTTGTAGTTTTTTAGTAATGTAAATAATAGAGTAAAAATTAAAGAAGTCTTTGAAGTTTTTAAATTCTCCTTTATGAATTAAATTACTTTAAGGCATAGGTACTATCCAAACAAAGAGGTATTTACAAATGAACACATTATTTATGAAAAAGAATTTTATTAATCTCTAATTACTAATAATTCGTTTTTTTTTTAATTTATCAATAATAAAACCTAAATCATAGGTAACTAGACCATAGATTAATTAAAAAAAAATTAATTCCATTTGGAACTACATAAATAGCACCAGATCTAATATACCTATAGAGATAACTTAGTAGCAATTTTTTTAATTGTTTGATTAAATACGTTTGATTATCAAAAAAAAAAATTAACTATTTTTACTGAGAGAAGTTACAAATAAATGTTTTTAAACACTAAATGAGTATTACTTATGTATAATTAAGAAAAAAATCATCACTTATGTTACAAATTTAATTTATTTAAATGCGCTCCTTTTAAATAAATAAAAAAATAATTCGAAAAATTATGCTCAAGTAACTAATCAATATTGTTAATGTAATTTTATGCCTTTCATATGTTATCAAGTTGAATTATTCTTAATTTTAATGAATTGAATAATCGTTTTAATTTAATGTATGATAGAATTTTATGATGTCAGATTTGTTATATCTGTGATTGTGTGTATGTGTGTGTGTAGATATAATCTTTAATAACGAATTAGAAAAGATGATATTATCTTACAAAAACAAATAATCATAAGAAGAAAAAAATTGAATATTCTTAATTATTTAAAGAGAGAAATGTTTTAATATTTTTAGTGGTTTTCCTTGAATTATAGTTTTTTATTTTTCTAAATTTTTAATAATTATTCTAGTTCAAAGTTGACATAAAAAAATAATCGTGTTTTTGTATCATTTTCTATATAAACAATTTAAAAATTCTAAAATGCATTTTTTGCTGTAAACGTTTCTAATTACAAATTTTTATCATTTTTTAAAAATATTGTCCTCTGACCTTTTTTTATTATTGATTTATTGATATGATAAATTGACTCATGTTCTTTACCATATATGTGCATTTTCCCGTTTTCATGTTCTCCCTAACATCTTCTTTTTTTCCCACCCTGTTTTATTAAACTTTTGTTGTATTTTTTCATTTATTTATTTTTCTTTTTTAATTTTTTTGTTTTATATATTTTTTTTATATTGTAGCGCATTACGTTGAAGCCGAAAAACTGCGTGGAAGACCTTTAGGGGCTGTTGGTAAATACCGTGTTCGACGTAAATTTCCTTTACCACGTACAATATGGGATGGCGAGGAGACTAGTTACTGTTTTAAGGTTAGAAATTTTTAAATTTTTTTTTTTAATTTTTACACATCATTGTTAGTTTTGGTCAGTGACGTAGCTTAAGAAAATTTCAATTTTTAAGTCTGAATGTATTTTAAGTGAATCGGTATATTGAAATTTAAAGCATTTTTTTTCTTTGCAATGTTAAATTAGTTAATAATATATATATAATTTTGTTCTTAAAATTGTTTTATACATTTTTTTTCTTGGTTACTTGAACCTCGACAATTTCAAGAAATGAAAAACTAAATCATTATTGTAAGAAAATATTAAATTGTTAATTTATAAATAAACACAAAATTAAATATATCAAACCAAACAATAATTTCTTATTATATTATATTGATTCATTTGTGCAAGAAATTTTTATTAAGCAATTCTAATTCTGATGAAGCCATAGTTAAATATTTTGTACAAGTAACAAACCTATGAAAGACAAAAATAAATCATTTCAAATTTAAAATAATAAATAATCAGAATTACCAATTTCTTATTTTATTCTTAAAAATTTCGTGACATAAATTGAGTCAGATTATATAAAAATTTCTAAGTGAAAAACAAATGGCATAAACTAATAGGACATGAATTTGTAACGTTTTAAGCAAGGAAATTGAAAATTAAAAATTAAAAGAATTAAATCTCTAGATTTTACACTTTAATTTAATGACTTATGAGAATTACCTATTAACTCAAAAGTCATTAGATATATTTGTTTACAAAATATTTTATCATAATTTATTCATTGCTTTACATTTAAAGAAAGTATTTTAGTTTTCAGCTAATCAATAATTTAATTAATTCTAAAGAATAAATAAATTTGTTGTTGTTGTTTATTTTGCTTTTTTCTTTAATTTTGCTAGGAAAAATCACGATCTGTATTAAGAGATTGGTACGCACAAAATCCATATCCTTCACCCCGAGAAAAACGTGAATTAGCTGAATCAACTGGGTTAACAACAACACAAGTAAATAAAATATTTTTCATTTAATTAATTAATTAATCGACAAGTTTATTTAATTATATCTTTTTGTCTATCTTTATAGGTTTCAAATTGGTTTAAAAATCGACGACAGAGGGATCGTGCGGCCGAGCACAAAGAGTAAGTATTTTTTGATTTTTGTTGAATCTATATTTTTTTTTTAAAACGGATGGACTCAAGTGTTGTTTGTTGAGGTTTTTAAAATTTGGAAAAAAAAGTATTCTCAAGGATCCAATCCCTTTGTTGTGAAAGGATTGTGCAGTTGTGTTAAGTTAACTCCTTCTTCACTTTAACTTCGAGTTTTGTTTTCTTTTTAATTTTTAAAATTATATCCAGATGTTTATCAGTGATTGGAATTTTGTTATTGCAAGAAGGACATACATTGTTGCCACTATAATAATTTGATTGTGTGTTTAAGTTCTATTTCTTTCCCTTATTCCAGTAAAATTAAAATATTATCGTTCGTTCTCGAAACAATTCGCCTAAAAACGATTGTGAATTTTTTTCAAAATATATTGAAATAGTTGCTTAAATGACAGTTAGTCTTGTTTATTGAATAAAAATGTTGTGTCAAATAACTTTTTTAATGTTGATTTTTCAAATTTGAATTAAATTTTTAAAAGGTTATCAATTAAACTGTATGGAAATTATTGAATGTGATAGTTATTATTATGATAGTGATTATATGATTATACGCTGTGCATGAAAATACAGAAGGCAACCAAAACAACAAATAATAACAAAACCAACAACAATGAAAGATCCAACCATCAACCATAAAATCTAGAATGAAAGAGTCAGGGATTTCTTTCTGTATATATTTTTTTTTGTTTTGTTTTTTTTTTCTTTTTCGGTGGGGTAAGAGAGATGGATGCAAACAAAAGTATCGGGTTACAGCCACAATATGGTGTTGATATGTTTTGTAATTTGTGCATGTGTACGTATATATGTATGAGCCAACGTATGTTTGTGTTTATTTCGTTGTAATATTGAAAATAAACCATGTTCTCTTTAACGTTTTTGTTAAAAGATAATACAGGGTGATCATGATCTACATAAATTTTATTTATTGGATACTTTTAAACTGTCAACTAATTTCAGTTTTTTATTGGCGCTCAATCTTACAGAAAAAAACAAATAACCAAGGTTTGTTTGATCCAGCAGAACATTAATAAATAATCATAGTATGACATTGGGATAAATGATAACATATTTTGTATGTGTATTCATTCATCTTGTCAAATTATAGAATATAGTCCATTACTACCCTGTATACTTTATAAATTTTGTTTCTCCTTGTGTTCACATATACACACATACTCACACACATAACATCATGTGCGTCGTCTCCGTTCCCTGGGTACACTCATTCTATTATACAAGTTAATGGCATATCAAATATCGCGCGCGCCTCGATTCTCGTACACTCGATCGAATGATTTTCTGTTCTTTTTATTTAAAATTTTTGTTGTTTTTCTTTTATTCAAAATTTAAATAAGAATGAATATGAAATATTGCAAAAATTTAATAAATTCCTGGACATAGTAATTAAATCGGTGAATGACGAATAAAACTATAATAGTAAATTCTTGTTAGAAGGCATCCTTGTTTATAGATTTATTTCAATAAAATCCATACGATTAAAAATAGAACCATAAAAAAATATCTAAAAAGAAAATTATATTAAAGTTAACTCTGTTCTAAGTTTAGAAGTCTTGACCGATATTATATTGACGCTCAATCATATACACATGCACACATCATATACTTATATATTATATATAATAACATAAAATATAATATAAATAAAAAAAAATAAACAAAGAATCCCACGGATCAAATTACTATCCAAGGGATTCAACATTATTCAGTGATGAAATTATGTGGGGTCTACTACTACTCTGTACTATATAATCACCCCATTGCAATCGTACTTAGGGAATTGTACTTCCGAAAACAAAAACCTTAAAAAATTTTCAAGTGAGTAAAATGAAAATTTATTTAATGGCAATTTTTTAAAACCAAAAATAGCGTTGAATGAGATATAGGTACAGTCAATACGCCGTCTCTGTTTTTCTCTTTCTATCTCTTTTATCTAAATTCTGTTGCAATGTGACAGCGCGATATGTATCAATGAGAGAAACGTGAAAGAATTCATAATATAAAAAAGAATTATTCATAATAATTTAATTTTCAGAATAAAAAAAATGAAAACAAATAATCAGTCTCTTTTGTCTCATAAACTCAACTTAAGCTAAGTCCGCAAAAATAATAATAATAATAATAATAATAATAATAATTGTCGCTTGAATTAATTTTTGACGTTAATTTTTGTTATTATATATTTTTTTTGTTTTCTGCGAGCTCAACATTTTTCTCCTCTTTCTCACTCTGTCTCAACTCAACCCAATTAATTTATGTCACAGCCAGCACTCAGCAGGCATAAATATACATCTACAAGAACATTCGTGAATGCTTGTGTTTATTGTTGTATTATAGGCTATAACCAGGTATATACAATTTTTAATCGCCGAGTGAGACTAAGATGAGACAGGTTGATCCACTACTACCTTTATAGTTAATTTTTATATATTATAGACTTAGATGATCCAACGTCTAGCTAGTGAGTCTAGTCTCTATATTATAAGTTCATGTGCCAGCGGGTGGGTTACCCATTTTAAACGCTTGAAATGTCAAATACATCCATACATATAATAACATATATACATAAAAATAGGAATATGAGTGTGTCAATTGGAATTGATCATCAAACTTACAAAAACAAAAAAAAAAGTAATAGAAAGATAGTAGAATGATGTAACGTATAGATATGGCAGTGACGGACCCCCTTTTTTTGCTGATTTTAAAATATATTTTTGGAATATACACTTGTCTTTCTTGAAATGCTGTTCGTATTTTTCTGTCACATACTTTAGACATTCATTGACTATTTTTACATTGCTATATCCTCTGTCAATTGTCATTTTTGACGTCATTTTATAATTTTTATTTCTCATTTATTTCTTGTCTTGCATTGATTAAAAAACAAAAAACAAAAAGTTGAATAAATAACGTAATTTAGCTAAAATTTCTTAAAAATAAGTAGAAGAACTACGGGACGAAAGCAAGGGAAAAATTAAAAATATAAGAAGAAGGCCAGTGGGATTTCAAAGAAAGAAGGCAAGATTAAATTACAACATTGTTTGTTTTTTGGTTGATTTTTATTTTAATGAAATTTGACAGATTTTATGTTCTTTCTTCCTCTCACTCTAGTCATCTCTTCCTATAAACAAAAAATTAAAATCAACCTTCGCTCTCTAGATATTTTCATCTCAATTCACCACCGGAAGACCACAACACTCTAAATACCGGTTTGCCAATTTGGTATTCCTTTTCTCTGTCATACACACGTATACCTAAGTTTGTCAACTCACGAAAAATATATGCACAAAAGAAAGAAAATTCTTCCCTATTTAAATGTCCGGATGTGCTTGTCTGTTTTTTAGTCCCTTGAGAGTTGATTGAGTGAAAGAGATAGGATGATTAAAAGAGTCGATGATGGAATAAGTGGTAATGTTATTGGTCCCATGGGGTGATGCTTAATGGATTATATGGATGGGGTAAGGCGGGTCGTGTTTTTGTTTGGTATTTTTTTGGTATCATAAAGTGACTTATTTCCCCTTATGTGATGAGTAGGTGGTGGTGTTACATGTTGGTGTGATAAGCTATTATTACTTTGAGGTTTAACATAAATTGTAAAATAAAAAGGGACAGATTGATTGGTATGCAATTTTATATTTGACACGATATTTATGTTAAGAAACACTAGACCAGATTTTATTGTTTGATCGTAAAATTTAGATTACAACTGATTAACTTTGTAATCATTATGAAAATAATTATGTATACTTTTTGTTTATATCAGTAGGTACATATATACTAATTGTTATTTTTTTTTATAGTAACGGTGGTTCTGACAAACAACATCTCGATTCATCAAGTGATTCAGAAATTGATGGTCCATTATTGCATAATAGTTCATCGCACAATACAACATCAAGTAGTGGAACACAACAACAACAGCAACAACAAACATCATCACAGACTTCCTCCTCACAACATCATCAATTAAGTTTGAGTTCATCACAGCAACAACAACATCAACATAGCGGTAGTGGTAGTGGTGGTGGTAGTGGTAGTGTTAATCTTAATCATACAACAACAATAACATCGGGAAAAAATGCAACAACTGGACAATTACCATCATCAGGATTATCGGCCGTTGCTTATACACATTTACATAGTGTTATGGGTTCAATGCCGATATACGATATTGCTGATTATCAACACTTATGATTTTAAATTTAAGAAAATGTGGAAAAATTTCATCAAAAATTTTTTTGTTGTTGTATGTTTTTAGTTTAATTTATTAGAATTTTTTTTGTTTATAATTGAATTAATTTATTGAAATTTTTATTGTGTTATATAAAATAAATGGACTATTTTTACGTAAACTGAAAAAAGAAATTTTTTCAATGGAAATGGTAGAGAGTGTAAATTAATTAGTAATTTAATATAGACAGTGATTGGAAGTGTTTTTGAAACAAATTGAATTGAATTGTGTAATTATAATTGTGTTCGTTCATCATTAAATCGCAGATAAATTCATTGTGTTGAACTGTCAAAAAAATTAATATTTTTTCTGTGGTGCGCATGTGTAGAATGTTAATTATTTTTAAAAACTTTGAAAAACTATGATAAGATATGCATGGTTGTGTTTCCAAATAAGTTCAATTTAATAAATCAAAAAAAAAAAAAACAAACAAAACCAAATGGTTGCTTTTTAATAACTGTTTTGTTAGTTTTTAGTTTCTCTTTAAAGTTGTACAAATTTTTAAAAAAAATGTGAATAAGGGAGCCATAAAAACATTGAGAGTATACAACTCAAAAAAGAAATGGTATTGTTATTTTGAAATTTGTAAAGGATTATTTTTACAATTTCTTATATTTTTTTAATGCATAAAAATCACATTAAAGTTAACGTGAATTATCTAATAGGTAATTAAAAATGGCGCCGATAAAATAAATTTCATTATTTAAATTGTAAATATAATATCAATCGATTATTCATCCCTCCTTTTTTTGCTCATAAATAATCCAGAATATAATAATACTCACATTCATCAATCAAAATGAAAAAAAAAACAGTTCTTGAAAATTATTATAATTCTTCAGGTCTAGTCAAATATGACCGATTAATTTTGTATAAATAAATACACCAAAAACAAAAGAAGAAAAATAAGAGAAAAGTTCCAAAATATTTTTTAGGCTGATAAATAAAAAATAGAAACAATAAAATTTGGGAAATTTTGTCAAATATAATTTTATATTGGAAACAAAATTTGCCATTTCCTGTTTTTGAATTTTTATTCTTTTCTCTTCTTTTTTCTTCGTATAATTATCAGAATCAAAATAATAATAAATAAAATAGTATAATTAATTTATATAAGGCAAAATAAAACAAAACAAAACTCAACTGAAGCAAATACTAATATTAGTAATAATATAAACAAAAAACTATATATGTATATATAAGAAGACAAAGAAGAGGAAGAAGAGAAAGAATTAAAAAACACAAAAAAATAAAACAAATATTTATTATTAACAAAAATACAAAATAATATAATTAAAAATTCACAATTCAGCACAATTTGCATATAGGATCTTTATACATAAAATAAATTAAATTTACTGATATATTTTGTTTTTTCGATTTGTTTTTTTTTTTTTTTTGGTATAAAACACTTTTTATTGTTTTTTTTTCTATATTCCAAATGGAAATATCTTTTATCAGCTTATATAAAAAAAAAAAAAGATAAAATAAAAAAAAAACTTCAAAATTAGAAGGAAAGAAAGAAACAGAGATAGAGTATTGAATGATGAAAATTAAAAAATTAAATTATGCAAAAAGTTTATGTGCAAACGCATAAAAAAAACTGTTAATCTCACATCATAACGTAATTCATGTATTTTATATGAATTAAATATTAAATTGTTATTCGTACAATTATATTATGTGTCATAAAATTTGAAAATTTGAAAATAAATGATAAACATTTTTTATACCTGCACCAACAATAAGTTTAATAGAATTTTTAATAAATCCTTTTATTGTAAAATTTAAGAACAGTTTCTCAATAAACTAAAAACTGTTGTTAAATTTAAATTTGTACAATTAATTGTTTAAATTATAAAATTCAAATTTTTTAATTGGATCATAGTACGCAATTTTTTAAGGTCTTGACAGTTAACCAATGTAACTATCTTTGTTTATTTCTTTTTTTATTATATTCATTAAGATATGATAATTATGATCATAAGAAGAAGAAAAAACACATAGTTCACACATAACAATAATTATAATAATAATAATACAGATAAATAATAAAACACACAAACACATTTTGTTATACAATCGATATTTATCTAATTAATTATTTATTCTTTAAATAACAATCTTATTTGTTTGTTTGTTTCTTTTACTTTTTTTTTTTTTTGTAAATATCTATACTCTACTTCTACTACATTAAATTTTGCTTTAAAAAAAACAAAAACATGAAACAGAACAATAATAATAAAGACATATTATTAAAAGTAAATAATCTCATATTTTTAATATTTCCCTTTGTATATGGGTATTGGATATTTTACCTGTTTTATTTAAAAAAAAATTATTATAATTCTGATAATTTGATGATGACGAGAATTTATATTAAAAAATTTAAAAATAACAATGATTCATAAAACTTGAAAAGTTCTTTGTTTATACTTGTTAAAACTGTGGGTCAGTAAAATATTATATCGTGATCTTGTTGATATAAAATTACTATTTTAGGCACAAGTTCATCAATATCACTGGAACTCATATTGGGAGGATTCAAGTCTCTGTTTTTGTGTATTTACGCTGACTCGATATCATATATTTATTTCTTGCAAATTTTGAATTTTGTTCATTTTTATGGAAGCAGCATTATGGAAACAACATCAAAGCGAATGTTATATAATACATGAAATCATCATTTGTTTTTAACAATAATAGACAATACTAAAACTGAAAACAACTGATAATACATGTTCAGTTTTCGATTAGTAAACTTTACGCTTTTTCTCTGTCAAAACATTGTCTATACAAGTTGTGAAAGAATTAGTCCTAATCGGAATTTGTCTTCCTTGATCCTTAATAAATTTAAAATACATTATTATAAAACCTGAATTCTCTTATCATTGGTATCCGATCAGAGATCATTCAGAAAACCATTTAATGCCCATATTTATCTGTCATTTTATTTTACCTTCTTCCTTCTTTTATTGTTCTCAATTTCCCCTTTTTATTAAATCAAACATTAAACTACCTAAACTCGTTGTTTAGTTTGTCGTCGTTTCTTTTCATCAACTTAGCAGCATCAAAATATCCATGACATTTATTATTGTAATTTCGTTTCTTCTTTGTCCTTTCTTTATTATTTTTCCTTTTTTTTTTGCAACATAATAAAAGAACAATTGAGTATTAACAATTTTTTCTTTTAAAGAAAAATCTCTTTAAGTGGGCTCTTTTTTTTGAACTGTCCTTTTTCTTGTTCTTTTTTTTTGTTCTGTTCATTTATTTCAGGTTCTTTGAACTAATGTCAGATAAAAATCTTGTTAAAATGATCACATTCTTTTGTGTTTAAATATTCGGGATACAAAATATAAAATGAGATGGATATAGGAAAATAGAAAGAGAAAACAATATTATTTATAATTTATTAATGTGCGGGTGGTGTGTACGTTTTAAGTTAACCTGAAAAGATCTGGTACTTGAAGTAATTTATAAAATAAAAAAATGGAAAAAAGAAAATAGATAGGCAAGATGAACAACAATAATTTTTGTATTGTTTTTTTCTACGCAGATCAAATTTCTTAATCTCATTAATATTTTTGTTTATTAATTTTTGCATAAAATAGAATATTTTGTTATTATTTTTTTTTCTTTAATGAGACAAAGTATAATGCGGTGAATCCTATATCTTCCCTCTTATTTTATCTTTTTAGGAAATTCACCCTTAAAAAAAATACAAGCTTAGGGTAGAGTGATAATGATTATATTTATGATGAGATAATATGATGATCATAATACCACACGTCAGATAGAAATTATAAACGTTGATCCTGATGATGAATAAAGTAAAAGTAAAATATCAAAATTATAATGGCGCACGTGACTTCACCTGTACCAAAATCAAAATTATAATGGAAATGCACGTGACTTTGTTTTGATATTTATTTTCTATTTTGAATAATATATATTTTACAACAACAATCATTTATTTAATTTAATTTAATAAATGAATGAAGTGTGTTATGCATTATACATTAATACACCGGTGTTACCAAAAATACCTATATTTTATAAATGTTAAAAGGAAAATGTGTGGAAATTGTAATTTGATATTCAATTTATTTTATGAAATATTTTTTCTTAAATTATTGATTTTAATTGAAGCATTTTTTTTTCTTTTCAAAAATAGGGAAAGTTATTATTATTATTATTATTTTGATGATCATTTCAGTAATTAAAGTTTAGAAAGTATAGATTTTCATATATTTTATACTAATGATTGATGTGAAAAATAATCAATTGTTGTTAAATTTAATTGGTGACAATGAATTTTTAGGGTTATTAAGAAATGGAAGAATTTTAAGGGTCAAGACTGTAAAATTTAAATACAACTAATAATAAAGTAAACTTATTTCCATGAATCACGCTGATAAGAAAAAAAGAAGAGGAAAATATCTTAATAATGAATGTCAATAAAAATAACAACATATGTGGATTCATACGATGATAAACTCAAAGTCTACGTTTGCTATCAACTAATCCACAACAAAAAAAAAATATTTAGAGAATAACGATTAGACCTGAATAAAAGTTTCTTATCTGTTAAATTTATGAAAATTGAAAATTTTTGCTTAAGTGCTTTCAACACTTATAAAGGCAGCGTTCAAGTTCAATTTAATTTTATTTATTACAAATCATTTAAATTTTGAGAATCTTTTGTTGAATTCCAAATTGTTTTGCATCAAAATAATACATTTTTTTTTATTATTTAAAAGTTTTATTTAAAAATATTTTGAACTGAAAATAAATTAATTGTTCTTAATTGCCATTACACCTACCAATTAAAGTAATAGAAAATCATTGTTTCAGGTTTTTATAATAAATTTAAAGATAGCTAATCTAAGACATATTTGTTTGTCAAATTTAGATTTTACTCAATTTCCACAATTATTGAAAATTCGCGAAATAATTAAATATATAAAGTTATAAATGCATTTGACACTTATTAGTTATTATTCAAAAGTTACCACTATAGTCATTCTATGTGTTTTTTTTACGTTCCACTTTTATCAAAGAGTAAGAAAAACATTTTTCTCTTTCGCTAAACAGGTGTAGGATGAATCACACATCCATTTTATATCTCATTATCGTGTATTTATTGTAAGTAAATTAAATAGGATGCATAAATATGTACTAAATATAAAATTATAATTTTTTTAGTTAGTTTTTTAGAATGTTACAACATTAAGATAATTAATTGTTAAAACTTGTTTACATTCATCATACGAAAACAACAGAAATATTACGGATAACCTGTAAGTAATCTATATACATAATATATGGCTGTCCTTGATAACACAATATATATACATATCATATTGATATATAACTGAAAGTGAATTATTTTAAATATTTATGTACATACTTACTTATTTACCTATTTAAGTTTACATAATGATTAAATAGACAAAGAAATTGAACAAATTGTATGTAAATAAAAAGTATTATATTTCTTTATCTTTTTTTAAAAAACAGACCCACGTAATTTTTTTTTTTTCCTGAGCATTTCTCAATTTATTAGATTTCTATGGATAATACTATACAATTTTCTTCAATTTTCACTACAACTATAAAATTCAATTTATGCCATCTGGATTTTATAAATTATATATTTAATTAAACATTTTTTGGCAATTTTTTTTTATCAAATTCATCGATTCTATTGATATTATATATTTTTGCTTTATTTCTTGTTATCAAGAATAACATTTTTGATAAGATAACAGAACGAAAAATACCTATATACGATCGAATTACTTCAAATTTATAGAATTTCAATGTTAAATTATTCAATTTTTGTGTGTTAATTAAAGAAGTTCTAGTTGTGAATTTTGGTTTTATTCTGATTCTATTTGTTACCCACAAATATTTAAGAAAAATGTCAGATAATTCAATATCAAGTGAGGAGGAGGAATTTTTTGATTCAAATGTATGTGGAAAATTTGGAAAGGTAAAGAAGAATTATATAAAAAATATTCACAATTTCGTATAAATAAAAACAAAATGGTGATTTTTTTTATTTATTGGATTTAGCAAGAGAAAGATGTAGAAAAATTGGATATTGAAAAACATCAAGTGGTTGTTGATGTTATTTCAAATAAAGCAACAAAAGAAGACAATTTAAAGGAATCAACAGAACAGAAAGAAATTACAAATTTGGATACTGTACAACATCAAATTGATTCTTCACGTCCTCCAATTGATGAAAAAGTTATAGAGAAAGAAAATCATGATGTAAATGAAGACGTTGAACAAAAACCAATTGGTGAAATTTTCAAAAATATTGTTGAAAATATAAGTGAAAAAAAAGAAGAAGTAAAAGAGAAAATTAAAAATAATCCATTTTTGGATAAATTGGATAAAAAATTTAGAGATATTGTTGATGCGTCTTGTACAATTGAAGAACCTGAAAATAATGATGAAATAAATGAACAAAACAGCATTAGTTATATAAATATAAATCAAGATGCGATTGAAACAGAACAAGATTTAGATTCAAAATTTTATAATATGAATCATAAAAAAAGAGGGATTGCATTAATATTTAATCAAAATGAATTTATATCATCAAGTTTTGATACAAGAATTGGTACAAAAGAAGATGTTAGACGTTTGAACAGTATTTTAACTGCAATGGGATTTCTTGTGCTTATTTATGATGATTTGACTTATGATGAAATTGAATCAAAACCATATGAAATAAATTTTAAATATAAAGATTTACTTGAAGAGTCAGACTGCCTTATGGTTTTTATATTAACACATGGAAATAAAGGTTTGGAATTATATTTTATTTGTTTATTGTACAACTAAATTATGATAAATTGCATTTAAAAAATATTATTAAGTGATTTAAGTGATTGCGTAATTTTATATATTTAACCGTTATATAGACAACAGGAACATACAGCTTAAATACATTTCGATAAATGGTCTAAAATCGCTGTCCAAATCACAGACTTGTCCCAAAATACTTTTTTTTTGTAATACAAAATACTTCCAAATTTGTATTTGAAATACAAAATAATTTCAAATTTTGTATTTTAAATAAAAGTATTTCAAATAGTATTGTAAATACAAAATTCTCGTCCTAATATCAGTCATTATTGAACCCGTGCACAAAATAAAATACGTAAAAATTCTGATGATAATGTCATCATATTGTTTTTATTTTTCTATTTCATTCTGTACTCGAAATTTTCACATTCTCCTTAACAATTTAATAAAAAAATTAAATGGTGAAGTTAAAAAAATTATAAATTTTCTTTGAAATCGTAAAATTTATTAAACAAAATAACTTCAAAAAATAAAAAAGTATTTTAGAATATTTGAAATACCAAAATACTTCCAAATAGTATTTCAAATACGAAATCTAAAATACCTTTAAAACATGTATTTCAAATACTATTTTAAATACTTCTATTGCAAATATTTCCCAAGGCTGTCAAATCAGTTATAACGATCAGGAACTTTTAATTTTTTTAATTGAATTGGCTGTTTTAAAAAAAAATTATCCTTGAATACCAAAAATATTATTTATTATTTTGTTATCATTTTCGCGAATGGAATTATCATTGAATAATATTCACTGTTTGTTTCACCGATACAATTGTGATGTAAATACAACCATCAATTTTCAGTTCAATCTTTTGAATCTATAATTGTTTCCAGTTAGTTTGCAATCGAATTTCAATATTAAACTGTTACTAAATTCATTATAGGATAAGAAAAAAATATTTTTACAAACAAATTTAAATATCTACTATACTTTATTTTTTCAATGACTAAAATATTATGTTCCTTTTATGTAGGAAATTTTATTTTAGCCCGTGACCGTGAATATGATCTATATGAATATGTAAGTTTGTTCACACCTAATAAAATTAAAGCACTGGCGGGAAAACCAAAGTTGTTTTTCATACAAGCCTGTCGTGGAACCAAATTAGATGATGGTGTTTTATTAAAACGTAGAAGAGGATTAGATGTGGTTGATGCTGCACCTGAAGAAACTGAAATTTATACACATCCAATTTTTGCTGATCTTTTAATAGCGTTTTCATCACATCATAGTAAGTATTTATATTTAAAAAAAAAAGATATTTGTTCCAAGCCATATTTAATCAATTTGATTAATTTTAACATTTATACTTAATTAATTATATTACCTAACATATCTTATACTTATTTAATTATGGAATTAGCAGCAAAATGCTCATTCTGGATTGATTTTATATCTTATTCATTTCTCTTATTAGTGGTATAATTTTTTTCTTTAATTACAGATCATTTCTCCTTTCGTAATGAAAATGGGTCCTGGTTTATACAGGAACTTTGCAATGTATTGGAGAAATGTGATTTTAATGATAATGATATAACTGATATTTTAACAATGACTAATAATCGTGTTGCAAAACGTGTTTCCATTTCACAAGGAAAATATGACCAGAAAACACAAATATCCGCATTTTATAGTACTTTAGTTAGAAAATTATATTTCAAAAATATATAAAATGTTAAAGTACAAAAATAATAAATAAATAAAAGATTAATCATTCATTCCGTAATTCGTATTAAAGAAAAAATTATTAAGATTTTATCAATGTTGATATTCAAACGCTTTTGATTAAAACATTTCTTACTTTTTTATTTATATTTTTTTACATTTGAAATAAAAATTTAATTTCATTCTAAGCTGAGTTGCTAAAATATTCCAATAGATGATGCTTATGATATCTATGAAAACAGTGCGCACATTAAAAAAAATGAACTCCCACTAAGAAAATGATTAATAATTTATTGGTTATGTAGTTTCTACACGTTATCATAACATTATAATTATCAATGTCAATAAATGATGAATGATTTATTTATAACGCTTTTAATATTAGAGAATTATTAATAACTTTCTCTTTTAATTTTTCAAAATTTTTAGTATACATATTTATCTAATCAAATAAAAGAATATACTAATTTGTATAATACAAAAATCACATTATTTAAAAAAAAACAAACCGTTAACTCTTCTACGCTATCACAACCAAAAATTTTTGTAGCGTTGCATTTTTTTACTCATTTTTTTTTATTTTGCCAATTTGTTAATTGACATTTCAAGTTTCAAAACAAAATAACAAATCTCTTGAAGTTATTCATAACAACAAAAATTTTACTAGTGAATAACTAAAGAAAATAATAAATAATTATGGATTATACATTGCTGGGATTAGGAGTATTAGTAACACAAGAAATTGTAAATAATCAAAATAAAATCGGATTAAGTCAAGAATAAGTGAGCAGCAATTAAAAATCTTCAAATTTTCACCAGATGTTCCTCTTTATAATTGAATACAAAACACAAACTTATGGCCTTGTATCTTTTTAATTTTAGGTGGTGTGCCCCCTCAAAGTTTCACATTTTCATCAACACTTTTTCACTATTTATATTATTTTTCCACTATTTTTTTTACACAATAAATATTACTGAACATTCCACTACACAAATAAACACACTTTTTTTATTTATTTAATTACTTTATTTTATGTATTTCTCTTTTTTGGATTTCGTTTTTAATTCTCTTTTGAGGTCTCAATATTTATGTTTGAATTTGCTATTTAGTATTTTGTTTTATAGATGTTGTCATTTCTGGAAAATAGTTTGTAGCGTTTTTTCAATATTTTTTGTTGCATTTATTTACGTTCATTGACAGTCTTTTTTAAACAGTCTTTATTACTGGAAAACACATTTATTTTCCTCTTACAGATTAATTATACAGAACTAATGTACGCCTTTTACATACTCTAATATAATTAATAGGAACGTTTATGTACTCGAACATTATAATAACATTTTCCTTTTACAAATTAAAAAAAAAACCATTGAACTAAAATTTGGATTCTTAACCAAGCCAACTTCACTCATAACGACTAATACCACCTTCACCCCATCAAAATCAAAAAATAAACAAACAAAATGTCACTTTATACATTTTCTTAACAACATAGTAAAAAAAAATTAAAAAATAGAATATTTACGTTTTTATTCAATAAAAATTTATTCAATATAGTAAGTGTACAACAGTGTTTCATTTTATAAAAAAAAAAGTGTTAAAAATTACAATATTATAATAAAAAATATAAAAACAAAAATTAAAAAAAAAAAAAATTTGAAGCGTTCCAGCTCTTATACTAATGGGGCCTCCGATATTTTTTAGTGCTTCGTCATCAGCTCGATATCTTCCTCTACCGGAAACTATGCTATTTGTAGCGTTTTCTAAAAGATACAGCCCTTCAAACACTGCTCACTCTTTCTAGACTTGTTCCAAAAAATTATGTCTTTAATGGACAAGGGAAGTAAATGCTACTCATTATTTTTTTAGATACTAGACCTATAATGGAGTACTTTTGTAGAATAAACATTATGTCTAATATTTTTTTTTCACTGCTAATTTTCCAAAAGAAAACTCAAAAATCAAACATTATAGGACGATTGGACTTAAGGTTCCATTTGGCAATATTTCAAATGTGACGTCATTAAATTTATATGTTTGTCTCTTTCTAAAAATATAGTTGACCCTGTCGAGTGATCAAAAAATTTCCCCTGTTTGGGCAATTCACTTTTGTTGACAATTTGACATTTAACTTTCAATTTTTGACAATTATTTTTTTTTTTAATGACATTTTATGTTGAATTTCCGAAACTATTTTATTATTATTCTTATTTCTAGTTATGTTTATGCGAATTACTTCTTAAAAGAAAAAGAAATAATATTTAAATTTAAATGACAACTTTTTACAAATTTTTCCTTCCCGAAAAATGCAAAAAAATTCATACTTTTTTTTTTAATATCAAAAACTTTCTTTAACTACAAATTTTTATTAGAATTTTCATTTTTTTTTACATTAAGGCGTTTTTCCTACGATTTATTATTTTTAGTTCTCTTTTTTACAATATACATTTTTATTTTGGTTTATATTAATATTATATATATAGTGGTTTATGTTAAATAATAAATGATGTGATTTTCTTTAAAAATTAAAAAAATGTCATCCATTCATTTTTTGTTTTAATTTCTTAAGGAATTCTTTAGCCTGTTTATCACATTGTCTGTGTTCTAACGTTCTAAGGCACGAATGCATTCGGTATCTGAAAATTAAAAAAAGGAAATAAATATCGGATTGTTTCAATCAATTCGTTTCAATTTTATACGGATTTTATTGTGGTATATTTCCATCCATAGAAGTTTCCTCAATTTCTTTAAATGATAAGAAACATGCAGCAATATATTGATTTGACATACCAAATACATCTTTGTCTTTAAAACTAACCATAATTAATGCATTTTTATATGATTTTTGTTCCGGTGTTAGTGCACTAAAAAAAATAATAGAAAAGAAATTACAATTAATTAATACGAACTAAATGACGAATAATTCATCAAATCTGTATTAGGATTTTGCTAATATTTGGTCACAAGTTCGGCTTATTCTTTTGATAAAGATATAAACCATCGTGTTTAATATTCATTTTTACATTTTACAAAAATATATTAGCAAACTCCAAATTGGGAGAATTTTCTTACATTGCAAATCCATTTTTACTGTATTCATATTCTTTAAACAGTTTTATTTTATTTAATGATGGATTTTCCTGCGTTGTATCGATTTCAGTTTAGGAAAAAAAATATTCCGATATTTCATTATAAATATTATTGCAAAATATTATTAAAATTATCTAAAAATAAAAATATAAACTGAACGGTGATTTATTAAATACGAAACGCCACTTACCATGATTATCATTTTCCATTTTTAATTCACCAATACGATCAAGAACATGTAAAACATTTAATGTTGATGTTGCTTTTAATAAATGATTTAATAGAAGTTTAATTATTGGATCATTTGTTTCTGTATGTTTGGTGCCAATTTGCTTTCTTGTTCTCTGAAAAATGATGTTGCTTGTTACTTTGATTGGATTACATGCTGAAAAATTAATTTAAAAAAATAAAATATTGTTTACCTTTTCAATTGAATTAAACTCCAAATAACGTAATCTTCTTTTATCAATTTTCTTATTTCTTCCAACGCTTCTCCATTTCAAGTAAGCATTACATATTCTATGATGAACAACTCTGTTTGCTGTTTCATTACAATGAAATATTCGTTTACCTATAATATTTTATTTATTATTTTTTATATGATTAGCTTTTTTGTTTTATTATTTTTAGTTAGAACATCACACAATATAACATGATTTATTTAAACTTACCTTAATATTACTTTAAACAAATTCCATTACTTTGAACTGATTTTATTTTATTTATTTTCACAACCAAAATATATATATGACATTTAACAAATTTGTTGTGGTAAATTTTTGTGGTCATTATTTTTTTAGTTTTATGTCGTGCAAATATAAAAACGCTACAACGTTATGGAAACATTAACTACAAAATTATTTAATAAAAAAAAAACTTATTTCTTTAATAAATACTCTCAGATTTAGTTTTAAATATTATTTTAAATATTAAAAAATATAAATTTTTGAATATACATTAAAATAAAACATGTTATATAAAATAATTTTCAAATATATCGGATGATTTTTAAATAGCATTATGGTAGAGCATTGCTGTACCATCTATGATCGAAAAGCAAAACTATAAATTTCCCTAAAAAATTTTATCGTGCTATTCACTTTACTCTAATGGTTTCATACCTGTACGAAAAAGAAGGAAAAATCCATGACGTCATATTATACCTTATTTTAGGTAAGCGACTTTTTTGAACGAAATTGGATATATCTGCATTACCAGATTTTTTAAAAAATATTTAAAAACACAGAAAAATCAGAAATTAATTCTAGTTTATTGGAAAAATACTTAAAACCCCATCCATTTTTTACTTCCCTTCTCCATTAACTTATTTCTTAATAAACTCAATTTATATAATACGTACATAATATTTTAATTACTTTTTGTAAAAAAAAATATTGAAAACAATAAAATTTAAATAAAATTAAACGTCAAAATAAAGAAGTTATTTCTTTAATAAATACTCTCAGATTTAGTTTTAAATATTATTTTAAATATTAAAAAATATTAATGGAGAAGGGAAGTAAATTATGGATAGGGTTTTGAGTATTTTTCCAATAAACTAGAATTAATTTCTGATTTTTCTGTGTTTTTAAATATTTTTTAAAAAATCTGGTGATACAGATATATCCAATTTAGTTAAAAAAATTCGTTGACAATAATTATTGCCTATTGATGATGTAATGAATTTTCCTTCTTTTTCATACAGGTATGAAACCATTAGAGTAAAGTGAATAGCACGATAAAATTTTTTAGGGAAATTTATAGTTTTGCTTTTCGATCATAGATGGTACAGCAATGCTCTACCATAATGCTATTTAAAAATCATCCGATATATTTGAAAATTATTTTATATAACATGTTTTATTTTAATGTATATTCAAAAATTTATATTTTTTAATATTTAAAATAATATTTAAAACTAAATCTGAGAGTATTTATTAAAGAAATAAGTTTTTTTTTTATTAAATAATTTTGTAGTTAATGTTTCCATAACGTTGTAGCGTTTTTATATTTGCACGACATAACACTAAAAAAATAACGACCACAAAAATTTCCCACAACAAATTTGTCAAATGTCATATATATATTTTGGTTGTGAAAATAAATAAAATAAAATCAGTTAAATGTAATGGAATTTGTTTAAAGAAATATGAAGGTAAGTTTAATTAAATCATGTTATATTGTGTGATGTTCTAACTAAAAATAATAAAACAAAAAAGCAAATCATATAAAAAATAATAAAAAAAATATTTTAGGTAACATAAATAAGGACGGAAGAATTAGCAAAAGCGAAGCTTTGAAAGAATATGCTGTTTCAGCAAATGATGATATGATGGCTAATTGGAAAGTGACTCAAAACGTATTAATTCTCATATTTATTGTGATGCTGAATACAATGATGGTAAAACGTTTCTAATTTCATTTTTTAAATTTTAGGTAAAGCATTTGAAGGTCAACATTAATTGTATTCGCGGAGAAAATACATCAAAAATTCTTTAAAAGCGTAGCGTTGCTATGCAAGCTTTTAGAAGCCATTATTTTGATTTGGATTATACAGAAGTAACACCATCGACTTTGGTACACTCGCTTCAAACTGGATTATTTTGGTTAAATATTTGATTTACAAAAACACTCTTCTTTATTAAAACTATTTCAATTTCTAGTGAAGAGGCATTTCTTACACAAAGCTCGCAACTATTTAGAAACATGCATTCCAGCATTAGGTGATGTTTTTTGTATAGCACAAAGTTCTTGTACTGAACAAAGTAGAACACGTCGTCATTTGGCTGAATATAGTCATATTTAAGCTGAATATTCATTCATAACATTCGATGACATATTAAATCGATTAGAATCGCTGGTGTGTAATGTTGTTGATCGAGTATTAAAATCACCACAAGGTCATTTAGTATATGAATTGAATCCATCATTTGTACCACCACCAAAAAGACCATTTCGCAGAATGGATTATGGTGATGCTATTAAGTGGCTTAAAGATAACAATGTAACTAAAGATGATGGTAAATATATTTAAACAATATTGTTGTACATAAAAATTAACAACGATTTGTAATTTTTTAGGATATAAACGTGAAGGAATCGATCCAAAACCATACTATTTCGTATACAGATCAAAGACTTTATGGAACTCAATGCTGGCTGTTGAATAGCTATCATATCCTAGTTTTTTGGAACGGTGTCGTGCATAAAACATCAATTATGAATTACAACTAAAAGCCCATATACTTAATATTTAAACAGATTACAAGAATAAGAGATTACAAGAATAAAAGTGTTTTTTTTTATTTATAAAAATGAAAAAAATAATTGTATTTAAATATTATAATGCTTGGAATAAACAGAATAAATAATATAATATTAAAACAATTTTTTCGTGAACTTTACTTATATATATGAGCTTTTTGTTGCAGTAAATCTCAAATTTAGTTAGTTTACTAACTAAAATATAAATAATGCAAATAGTTTATGAATTTTGTAACTGTTGCTAGAACAAGGCTGAATTAAATCAAGTATTATTGAATGGAATTTCTTTTTAAATCATTAAATTAGTTTCTTATGCTATTCAAATTTAAATGAAAGAAAATTTTATTTGCATTTAAGAAATTAAGATGTGGATATTCAGGAAGGAAAAAGTTGTCATTTAAATTTAAATATTAACAATTTAATTGTTTTCTTTTAAGAAGTAATTTGCATAAACATAACTAGAAATAATAATAATTAAATAGTTTCGGAAATTCAACATAAAATGTCATTCACAAAAAAACAGTTGTCAAAAATTGTAAACAAATGTCAAATCGTCAACAAAAGTGAATTGCCCAAACAGGGGAAATTTTTTGATCACTCGACAGGGTAAACTATATTTTTAGAAAGAGACAAACATATAAATTTAATGACGTCACATTTGAAATATTGCCAAATGGAACCATAAGTCCAATCGTCCTATAATGTCTGAATTTTGAGTTTTCTTTTGGAAAATTAGTTATGAAAAAAAATTATTAGACATAATGTTTATTCTACAAAAGTACTCCATTATCGGTCTAGTATCTAAAAAAATAATGAGTAGCATTTACTTCCCTTGTCCATTTTGAGTTTTCTTTTGGAAAATTAGTAATGAAAAAAAATTATTAGACATAATGTTTATTCTACAAAAGTACTCCATTATAGGTCTAGTATCTAAAAAAACAATGAGTAGCATTTACTTCCCTTGTCCATTTTATTTTTAAATAGCATTATGTTAGAGTATTATTGTACCATCTATGATTCAAAAGCAAAACTATAAATTTCCCTAAAAATTTTAAACGTGCTATTCACTTTACTTTAATGAAAACTCGTATGAAAAACAAGGAAAAACTAAATTGGATATATCTGTATCACTAGATTTTTTAAAAAATATTTAAAAATAGAGAAAGATTAGAAATTAATTCTAGTTTATTGGAAAAATACTCAAAACCCTATCCATTTTTTACTTCCCTTCTCCATTTATTATTTAATTTAAATAATGTTTATTTTGATTGTATATAAGTGTGTTGTTTGATAGTAATAACAATTTTTTTTTGTTTATGGTCTTGTTTAAAAAATAAAGATGTAAAATTTGAATACTTATCCATATGCACGTAATACGCATGTATATAATATAGAATATATATAATATAAATTGAATAAATATTTGTGTTTTTTTTTCAAATATGATATCATCTTTAACAATTCTCACTTATTACCCATTTTTTCTTTCTTTTTCAATAATTTCTTATTTCAGTTTAATTCTAAACGCACTTTGTAAACGAAATAGGTTAATAAATTGAAAAATAAATAATTTTGTTAATAAATTAATCTTGATTTGTGATTAGATATTGAGTAAGTTTTGTTTTTAATAAGTTTATTTATCAGCAAAGAAAAACCTTGAAGTTTTTTATGATGTTTTTCAAAAATTCATCACATTTTATTATTATAGTAAAAATAATAAAAATTATAATTATAAATAATAAAAATAACTTTTTATTTTGGATACACGATTTTATTTTTTGACTGATATTAGATTTTAGAACCAAAACAGTTATGATCAAAAATTTTTTTACTAAAAAAATTAATTTAAATTAAAGAGAAATTGAATGAATTTTTGTGATAAAACTGAAAGCTTGATCCGACTTTACTTTATATAGAAATCTATTATGATTTGTTTTATTGGTTGTAACTATTAAATCGTAGAATTATCTGCTCATTATTGCTTATATTGAATTATCGATATTATCACAAAATTATGGAATGATGTGAAATTTTACATTTAAAAAGAAAGAATGGAATAAAAAATAATAATAATAACAGATAATATTTATTTTTAGAAAAACGACGCAACTTTGTATACTGAATTTGATAAGGCAAATTTGGTGAATGTTTAATATTAAATTCTGATTCAGTGCTACAAGAAGTGTAAATAAAAAAAGTTATTTTTAACAAATTAGTTTTGTGTATTTCATAAGAATGTTAATTAATTAGTTTTGAACTGTTTTAATTTCAATTAAATAAGTTTTGCTGTTTTACAATAATAATCAAAAGAATTGCATACAATCAAAACACTCTAAATTATGGATAACGATAATTTTACTTCTGTAAATCATATTGAAAATGAAAATGAAACAGTTGATAAAAGATTTTATTTATCTTGTTATAAAATGATGACTAAAGGAACACCCAATGATTTTGATGAATTTATTAAATCTAACGATATAAATGATGAATCAAAATTATATAATATAATCAGTCAAATTTATGATCAACTAAACATGGAAAATGTTAAATTATCAATTAAAATGCAGTATAAAATTCAATTTTTTCTAATCGATAAAAATTACAAAAGATATGAAAAATTTGGCAATGAACAAGAACAACTAACAAATTACAAAAATTTAAAAGATAATTTACTTCAAATATTTTTCGATTTAAAATCTTCAAATAAAAAATATTTATTTTTATTTAAATTAAAAATATTTTTAAAATATTTCACACTCTTACAATTAATTCATTTACGGTTAAAATTTAATCGTAATAATTTATATTGGACCGAAATTGAATTTTTAATTAGTTTATATCTTTCAATTGAAGAAAAAATAATAATAAATAATTATATTTATTTGAAATTAGATAACCAAATAATACTTTCGTATATTAATGTTTTTTTAAATGATCTTGAAGAATCCGATAAGATAATTAATTCTAATAATGGAAAGATATTCAATTGTAAAGGAAAGAACGATAAAAAAATTCGTAAAGAATTAAAGAAAAGCTATAAACATTTAAAAACGTTAACAACATTAAAACGAATAATTGATAAGATACAAATTGCTTTGAATATTAATTTAGATGAAGAAAAGCTCATTGGAGTTTATACACTACGCAGAGTTCTTCAAATAATTGGTGAAGGTGTTAAAAATACAGATAAAAGTCGTAATATATCAAAAGGACTTTCAAATATTCTACATGAATTAACACCAAATTTTTTTCTAAAAAATACAACAAATTTAAGAGATATGTTATCACATGGTGTGATACTAAGAAATACAAAAACAACAAATAATCTAGAATTAAAAAAATGTAAACAATTGCAAAATGATTTAAGGAAAATAATAAATTTACTGAATGATTTATTATATAAGGAAAGAAATTATTCAATTAAAATATTTATTTATAAATTTTTAAAAATGAAAACTCCAAATGAAATTAGAGAAATTGAAAAATATTTCTCATTTAAAAATGAAGATGATTTTCTATCAGAAAAATATTATTCACAAATGGAACAATTTATACAAAAATGGAAATTTTTTAAAAAAGAATTTACAAATGCAAATGATGATGAATTAAGCAATATTCAAATAATTGATAATTATTTAAAACAAATAAATATAATGTTAGGTCAGCAAGATTTTCAAACAAATTTTAGTAATTTTATTGAAATTAAAAAATTATTAGATTCTGAAAAAAATTCAACAATTATGTGTAGTAAACGATTGATTAATCTAACTACAACGTCAACAAATTATCTTTCAAATATAAATTTAATTAAAAAAGAAATAATCGAAATTTTAAAATTAATGGTGAAGGGATTTTATAATGAAAAGTTAAGGGAACAACAATTCATACAAATTATTAATCTGAAATCATATCTATATTTTTCTGAACAACCATTAACATCAATTCGTGATCTTAAATTTAAACTTGAATATATTCCAATATTTGAGATTGAATATAAAATTAAAATTATGCTTAATTTTGTATTAAATGAAATTGAAAATAAATGTGAAATTAAAGAAGAAATTGAACGGCATAAGAATATTTTTTATGGTAAAAAGAAAATGATTGAATTTATTAGAAATAATGATGTTAAAGAAAATTATTTAATGTTGGAAGAAATGGGAAAATCGTTTGAAATAAGCTTAGAAAAATTTAAAAAAAATTATTTTAATGGTGACAAAATTAAATTATCGAAAAACATTGAGAATGTTACAAGTATTTATGGGAAATTAGTTAAAGATATGAAATTTTATATGAAGACACCGTTAAAATTAAAACCTCAACTAATAGCAATTGAGAAATTTTTCAACTCTAAAGCATTTTTAAATGATGATAAAAAATGGATCAAAACTATTTTGGAACAACAACAAATTCAATCCAATCAACAAATTGTACAATATTTAGCCAAATTAAAAAATGATTTAAAAAAATTATTGCCATTAAATAATTCTGATGATGAGAATTTTGTTGCAGAAGAATATAAAAAATATAAAGAAAATGTAAAATTACAATCTGCAGTTGAAATGATTTTATTTGAAATTTTTCAAATAATATTTGAAGATGATGATAAAAGTGATGATGATAATTCATCAATGTTAATTGGTCGTGATTTAAGAAATTATTTAGCTCATGGAAATTTAATGTTTAATGTTTTTGGAATTCATTCTAAGCGTATAATTTTTTTGAATGCATTGAAGTTGGTAACATTGCCAGAAGATTCATTTCATAATATTGATAATTTTAAATTAGCTGCTAAAATGAATGCCAAACATATTTTTCAAATGCGTTTTTCATGGTTTGAACAACAAAAATTATATGACGATCCAGAAATCGAAAAAAAAGAAACAATGATTAAGGAAAGTAGTATCGATGTGATAGAAAATATATCAGAGGAAGGAAAGAATAGAATAATGGAAGATACTCAAAATACTGAACTTTTATTTACTGCAATTTCTACAAACAATTTAAAAATTGTACAACAATTATGTAAGAAGGGTTTAAATCTTAATAAAATTTACACAGCTGATAAACTAACACCATTGAGTATGGCATGTCAATTAGGATTTAAAGATATTGTTGTTGAATTATTACATTATTCTGATATTAGAATTTGTGATAATCATGGTGATAATTCATTATCACATGCGATTCATCATAATCATGAGGAAATTGTTGAATACTTAATACAAAATATCGATGATAAAAGTTATTTAAAAAATATTGTTAATTCAGTGAATAAAAATGGAATACATACTTTTGAAAAATCAATTAAAGAATCATCAATGAATATAATTAAGAAATTAATTTTAACAAAAGAAATTAATCTAAATTATAAATACAATGGTTATACATCATTACATTATGCATGTTTAATTGGACGTATATCATTGGTTAAAATTTTAATTAATGAAAATGTTAGATTAAATGTAGAAGATGATAAAGGCCACACAGCATTATATTATGCAATTGAATTTGGTTACAGAAAAATTGTTAAACTTCTTTTAAATGTAAAATTAAAACCAAATTTAAATGGTTTATTACTTCAAGCAACCTTAAAAGGTAACCTTAAAATTCTTAAACTTTTAATCAATAATGGTGGAAATATTTATGAAACAAATGAAGATAATTTAAATATATTAGATTTATCAGTAAAATATAATCAAGAGAAAATTGCAATATATTTACTAAATAAGAAATTCTTTAAATGGAATTTAAATTTACAAATAATTGATGGTGTTACATATTTACATCATGCAATTGTAAATCGTTCACTGGTTCTAGCGAAAGAGCTTCATAAATATTCCGAAGAAGTGATTAATTTTAATATGATTGATGGTTTAAATCAAACATTACTTAATTTCGCAATTGAAACACACAATAATTCTTTAATGATAAAATATTTAATATCAAATGGTGCTAATATTAATTATATTGATGACAAATCATCGGTAACATATTTACATATTTCTGTTTATACTGAATCAATCGAAAATATAATACAGTTATTAGAATCTGATATAAATGTAAATGAAGTTGCTAACAATGGTTTTTCTTCATTACATTTTGCTGTACAGGTGGATAATGAATATATCACAAAAATACTTCTAGCGTGTGGGGCTGAACCAAATAAATATAATAAATTTCAGTTAACGCCATTAATGATGGCTGCTTTCAATATGAATTATGATATTGTTGTAATACTGTTACGGGGTGGTTCTGAAATTAATTTAAAATTTATTGATGCTTGGACACGTGTATTTAATATTAATAACAACAAATATATAAATATTATAAAGTTATTAATAGAAGAGGATGCTGTAGATGATACTTGTTGGGATGTAGAATTAACAGAAACTCTTGTATTTAAATCTAATACAATAAAATTGATTTCTAATTTAATAGATTCTGCTTCTAACATTAATTTATTGACACCTTTACATACTGCAATAAAATATGATCAATTGGATGCAGTAAAATTTCATTCTCAATCAGAGGAAATTTTGAATGTTCCATTTGCTACAAATATAACATCAGTAATAATGGCGATTGTTTTAAATAAATTTGAATGTCTTCAAATTCTTATAGATGCTGGAGCTGATATAAATACCGTTTGTTATGAAAATCAGACACCATTAATGATTGCTTTACAATTACATAATTTTAAAATTATTGAGCTTTTATTAAAAGCGGGAGCTAAGGTTAACATGAAAACAATAAATAATCGTACAAGTTTATTCTATGCTGTTCAATTGGGAGATATGGAAATTGTTAAATTACTTATACAATATGGAGCTAAAATAGATAAAATTCAGTGTTTTTCCTTAATAATATATGGAACAAATATCGCTGTAACAAAAAATAGTGAGAATAAAAATATTGATAGAAATGGTTTACAACTTATAGTCACGTAAGTGTTTTTCTAATTACAAAACATGTATAATTAAAAATAATTGGGTCCATCAGACAAGAATAGGCTAATAAACTCTTTTAATAATAATAACAATAGTTTATTAATGTTAACGAAAATTATACTTTTAACACAGTCATACGGAACTTTAATATTTTTTATGACCAAATTGTCGATGTATAATAACGAATTGTAATTTATTTTTAATTTAAAGATTAATAAAAAGAATAATTTAAAATTTTTAAATTTTAGACATGTTAAACCTGAGACTGAAGCACGAGAAGATTCGAACGAAATAAAAATTTTAGAAGTCAATCAAAAAAAAAATAGTTCAATATTAAATTCAATAATTTATATTTTATTTTTAATTCACAGAAAAATAATGACGTGATAAATATTCGAAAATATGAAAATACAGGAATTCAAAATGTTGGAAATAATTGTTATATGAATTGTGTGTTACAATGTTTAAGTCAAACTCCATTTTTATTAAGAGCAGAAACGTAAAAATATAATTTTCACAAATAAAATTTTAATTAAAATAAAATTATAATTTTTTTTTAGAGTTTACAAAAACAACGGAAAACTTTTGTTAGAATTTATTAAATTAATGAATGATTTATTGAGTCGAAAATATGTTTCTATTGAAATAAATAATTTAAAGGTATACAAATTTGTTGGAGAAATTCAATTAAAAAATTCAAAGTTTAAAAAATTTCATTTATTTCATTTTATGATTTCAGGCAATAATGGGATTTGAAACGGAAAAATTTGGAAATAATGAAAAACAAGATGCCCAAGAATTTTTAAGTTATCTTTTAGAAAGATTATATCAGGAAACTGAAGATCATGCTGTAGTTTCTGAATTTTTTGGTGAAACTGTTCAATTATTTATTTGTTCAGAATGTTTAAATGAACATTTGGGATTGAAAGAAATTTTCTCTTGCTTAAGTGTAGAAATACCAAAATCAGATGATATAAACAGAACACCATCAATATTTAATTGCATTAAATTATATTTTGAAAATGATAATAACCCTTGCATGATTAATGATAAAAATATTATTAGTAAAAAATTAGAAATTTCTAAACTACCAAAAAATTTTATTTTACATTTAAAAAGGTTTAATTAAAACAAAAAAAATTAATTAAATAAGTTGAATTTAAAAAAAAATAATTTAATTGCAGATTTAATGAAAATGAAGAGAAAAATAAATCATTTATTCATGTAAATAAATTTTTAGATTTAAAACAATTTCTTAATACAAATGTAAAACATTCAACTGTTGAAACACAATATTATTTATATGGGATTTGTAATCATGTAGGTGATTCACTTAATTTGGGACATTTTACAGCTGAATGTAAGGATGAATCGAATTCAAAGTAAATATAACAAATAAATTTATTCAAGACATGTTAAATCCTAATTAATTATTTTATATTGAGTCTAAATTAACAACCCATCATAAGACACAAAATTAGTTAATCTGAAAGTGTTGAGTAAAAAAATCATTCTAATCGGAGTTCCAAACCAATAACTAATGGATCTAGTTTTAGATCAATAAATTTAGATTAATAATGTTTGAATACATTTTTAAATATATTTTTTGACAGGTGGTATCGTTTTGATGATGAAAAAGTCGAAGAAATTGAACAATTTGAGATGACTTCAAATTGTGGTTATTTATTTTTTTATAGAAGATTCAAAGAAAAACGTAAGTTTATAATTTCATTTTTAATTTTGCTTCGATTATGTTTGATGGTGTAACATCAAAAGATGAGAATCAATTTTAGAAATGGGTGCATAGAAATTTCGTCTTATTAATTAATTACATAACACTAATTTATATTATATTTTTTAGTATTTCAAGGTAATCAATTTTTAGGAAATTTTGATAATAACAGAATGGTACCTATAGATGAAAATGATGGATTTTTGAAAAATTTAGGATTTCATGTATCGCGAAAAAAAATTAACGAAACTTAAATAAAAATTATTAACTTTTTTGGATTTAATTTGAATTACGTTACTTGTTATAATAAATATAATAAAGTTTTCTTAATGTAAAATTTCACAAAGAATATTCTTCTAATTAAAAAGGAGAATAGTAGAGAATGCGGATGAAACATGTAAAGAATGATTCAATAAAACTGTTGACTATACATATATGTTCATTATTATTTCAATATTAGATATTTTACTGATATTGTGATAATAATTTGTTGAACCATTTGTCTTTGAAATATATTCATTCTTTTATCTTTGTTGAATTTCTTTTCATTTATTAAATGATTATTCAAAATACATAACATGAAATATATCTATTTGATATTTTTATAAAATGTTAATCAAATTTAATTTAAAAAACAAATAATTTTTGTATAAATATTGTTATATTATATTTGTGAAAAATAAATTAATAATTCCATTTTAATTGTTTCACTTTGCTATTTTCTTAACTTAACTTGTTCTTTAAGGTAAACTGTTTTAAAATTTAATTCATCAAAATGAAGTAACAAAAAAAAGTCTACTGAATTATTATTTTTGATTTTGGGACTATTCGCAATTAAAATGAAAAATGTAAATAAACAACAACAAGAACCACATGGAATAAAATAAAAATTAAGTCAGCAGTGAAGCAAAAACTATCGCTGGTCGGGGAGAAATATGTACATTATTTGAAACATTGATGATGATGATTGTTGAGTGATGAATTGCCATAAGCGTGTAAGGGTTATCGATAACGATGCTATGTCGAGTTAAATATTGGAACTTAATCCTCTTTAAGTTATTCGAATTACATTTTAAATGTACATAAGCTTCAAAAACAAACAATAGTTATTATTAAATATGCGAAAATATTTGTTCTATAAACAATTAGGTGAATTTATTAAATCACTGTATATTTTTGTTTATAAACAACAAAATTGTATAATGTATCAGATTACGAATGTTAAAACAACTTAAAAAAATGACAGGCAAGTATGGCTGTATGCTTCGTTGAATGTTATGCGATAGTATTGCCATTTAATAAAATAAAATTCTATTCCGAAAATTTCTTCAATTCACGATTCACGCATACGTCGAAAAACTGTTTTTTTCCAAACAAATTATATGGCAGGTGCTCCAGCTCGTGCTCTGATCTCCCAAAATCAATACTCTTCTATTCTGGACCAATAAAACACAAATCCCAAAATTTCTTTAAAATCAGTTCACATGTTCTTAAAAAACTGATTTTTTCCAAAAAAAATTTATATGGGGGGTGCTCCACACCGTGCCTCGATTCCTTTCAAAATCAATACAGTTTTGTTCTGGATTTCATTGAAATCAGTTGTCGCTATCCTCAAAAAACTAATTTTTCCAAAAATAAGTATTGGGGGCACGACGAAGCAATATTAAAAGACTTTAATCATATAGTAGCGGCTTTGGAAAACAAATTACAAGAATTTAAAATTAATAATAATAATGTTTTTGTTTAATATATACTAGTAGGTCTTTATTTTGGTTTAATTATTAAATCGGTGTTTCGGTTTTTTCTGCTGACCAAAAAGTATTAAAGATTTCATAAAAAAATTCTCACTTGCCGTTAAATAATTTAAAATTTCTTTTTCAGTGGGAATGAGACTTTAATTTTAATTATTGTTTCATAGTAATTTTCAACTTTGTTAAAATACGTTTTAAACTCGAAAAGCTGGTTCAAATTAAAAAAAAACGATTATGTGCTTCAGTAAAAATTAAATGAAGCTCAGCTCTAATCATTTCAAAAAGTTTTAATTTTTCGTTGTTTTTATTAGTTTGGTAGTTTTTGTTTTAATGTTTAATTAATATCTAATTAGCTTTTATTTAATTGAATTGTAATCTGTGGAATTATGATTATAATTATTATAATTAAGAGTTTTTGGACGCCATTTGCTAAGTTTTGTGTAAAAAAAGAAATAATTTTTGAATTATCAATGTTCAATAACAACCAAAACATTTTTATTAATATTAATTTACAAATTACAAACAAACATTAATAACCACTATTTTTGCTTCATTTTGTTTTTGACTTATTTTAGTTTTAGCTTTTCTTTTTTTATTGTCATTGCAAAATGTCCATCTAATCGAAATGAATTCGATAATAATTGAAATTTGCGATAGCAATAATCGATACATCGATTAGATCTTAGTCAAATAATTGCTTAATCTAATCGATTAAGAAGCATCGATAAATCGATTGTAACACTTACTAATTTACGACAAGATTTTATATATTTATTCATTCATATAGGCACTGTTCCCTTGAACAGAAGTTGATCTTCGTAGTTTTATTTTATTAAGAATTGTATTTGTTTTTGTTAAAAAGTGTGTAAGTTGTAACTAGAGAATATAAATTTTGTACAATAGACAAAAAAAAACCAATTAATGAATAATGAATAATATTAGTTAAGTTATTAGTGCAATATCACGAATTGTTCATTGAAATAAACAATGTTTTCAAAAACAAATTATAACAAAATATAATTCATTAGATTTTTTATAATTAAACGCAAAAATTCTGTCTTAAAGCTTAAACATTAAAAATTAAAAATCTTCATTATTTTGTGCATCATAGATATTTTTTTATACATTATTTGGGAAGAAAATAATATTTTGATTATTTTCAGCTTTCTCAGCACTTTAATACTGCAAAAAAGTAACTGAATTATCTTCATGATTTTTTAAATAAAACATGGTAAGTTTTTGTCTTCCTTATTGTTATCTTATTGTAGCTAAATGTTATCTGTTTTATTTATTATTTATTATTAATTTATTAATACTACACTTAATATCTACCATTTTGTTTTTGTAAAGCTTCTTCAAAGTCATGGAAATCACATGGTATTTTTTGATGTTTCAACCTTTATTTCACTTGGAAGAAAAAGAAATCAGCTTTAAAACTGTGTTAAAAATCATTCAAATTTATTTCTTTCAAAAATATTTTCGATCCATTTTTAATTGAAATAAATATCTTAATAATATACCCAGTTACTTCATTTATACTCAATGATTTTCAATAGTTAAATAACGAAATCATGATAGAATTGAAAACTTTACACCTACAAAAAATGGAAAAAAAAACCCTTAACTTTTAATTTAATTATATATTTATTTGTGCACGAGTTCTCTGTTTACATCTAAACAAAGTCTGAATAAAAACATAAACTTTGAAATTAATTACATAGATATATTTATGTTTATAATAATATTGGCAAAATTTTTCTATAACATTCTATAACATTCCATTTTTAACAATTACATGACTTTGCTAATATATTAATCTTTAATGTATCTATTGAAGTTGGTATGTTTGTATGTTTGAATTCTTGAGTTCAAAACAATACAAGTATTATTATGCTGAGTTGATTTTTTGTAACTTTATTTTACAAAATATATGTTTTGTTATTTACTGATACTCGATCGCTGTTAATTTTGTCAAGTAATCTATTTAAGTTTTAGACGACACTAAGAATTTGTATTAGTTTTTTTGCAAAATAAGCTTTTATTTTTAATAAAAATGTTAAATTAAGGCAACATGGTAATTTTTTATATTTTCGAATGAAATTGAAAGACAAAAATAATTTTTCTTGTTCTGCTATGTTTTCGGTTTAAAAAAATCAAAATTTAAGAAAATTGTCAAAATATTTCAGGATAAATTTTGAATTGTTAAGGATTAACTGAAATAAACGAATACCAATAACCTATGTATTATTTAATTATCGCAATTAAACAGGGTGTCGTTGGTTATTTAAAATCAATTGTAAATCATTGATTCATTTAACGATTTAATAAAAATCTTTTTGCTTATTTTAAATTTCAATAAAAATGATTAAATTGCGAAATAATTATTTGTTCCATTTTTCAAAATTATATTCATCAAAAAAAAAAACAGACATCCAGCAATTAAATTTTCATAATATATTAAAAATGCAATAACCAGCAAAATTTCCTTTAGATATGAAGTATATTGAATATTGGAAAGACATATTGCTTTGGTATATTTAAATTTATTTTCTGTTAGTTAGCTATCATTCTGTTAGTATAGTCTGTTGGCATTAGCTTTATTCTCATTTAGTATATCCTGTTTTACTTTTTCATTTATATTTTAAATTCTTACTTTTGTAATGTATAATTTACATTTCTTAATTTTTAATGTTCACTGTTTCTAAACTAATATCTAAACTAATATCTTATATTAAGGGTGTTAATTCTGATTTGGCTAATATGTATGTAAATAAATAAATAAATAAAAATAAATAAATAACTAAACTCTACTAACAACCTATCCAACCTACTACCAATCTATAAGAATAAAGTGGAGACGTTAGTTAATCTAAAGAAAGTAATATATTGTTATAATTCGCCAAAATATTAAATAAATTTACTGATAAATTTGTTGTACTAAAAATGATGTTTTTACAGAACTTTATGTTACGGATCAACCAGGATGTATATGCTCAGAAGCTGTGAAACATTTGCTTTCTCTACAATTAACAGTAAAAATCGAGGTGAAAACATTCTATAAATTAAATATATACATAAGCAATAATCAAATATTTTCTTCCAACAGAGTTTGATTTATCATTCGAAAATTTCAAGATTACGACTGAATCCGATGATTGCTCATTAAACAAAGAATTCCTATTAAAATAAAGTAATGGCGAATTTATTATCATATAATATATCATATAATAATAGCATATAATTTTGAGTAAAGTAAGACTAATTTCTAATTGAATATTAGGGATTTTCTTTAAGCGTTTCTACGTTAACAGAAGCCATTTCCATTAACATTTTCATTTCTGAATGGTTTAAAAGTTAAAACCCATCAGTGCAGTCCAGAGTGAAGCGAACAGATGTAATGTAGATAGAAGTATTAACTCAATATTTGTATAACGGTTTGTAACGAAAAATAATTCATAAAATTTACATTAAGTACATTAAAATTACTTTTTTAGGATTAAACTTTTTAAAACGCCAAAACACCTGTGAGCTATTTAACCGCGTAAAGTGTACTTAATAATACTTAAAGATCACTTTTTTCTACAAAATTGTGGAAGATTTATCTATATATATATATATATATATATATATATATTTTGAAACAATTCCTTCCGATACTGTTCAAAATTGTGTATCCAAATGGAGGTAAGAAATAATAATAATAATGTTTTTTAATTTGATCAGTCTTCATTGTAAAGAACGATCGGATATTATGCTATCATTTGTTTGTTTAAATACCAGTCCTTTTGGATTCATTTAATATTATTTAATGACTATGTGTCTCTCCTTTTTCATGTTATTTGTCAAACTAAAATTATGCAAAAGGGAATTATTAAATCTTATCTAAGAAATAATAAATATTATCGAAAACTTCATTATATATTAAGTTGAAAATAATTTAAATACAAATTTACATTACTATTTTCTTTTTTGAGACTGACAAAAATTTTTCTCTAAAATTAAGATGTCAAAGAATCTGTATAAGAGAAATTCTACATAAATAACCTGCTACTGTGTTAGGACATTAATTGTCCACAATTTTTTTTGCTATTATCTTATCAAGTTTCGAATTTAGTTCAAATACATTTGTTATATTGTATATCTATTGTGAGTAATTGCTTTTGAATGCAAATTTTGTTATTCAAATCCAATTTGTTAATCACAATTGTGATGTTGCCTTTATCCGCTTGTACGTGAATTACTTTATTCGATCTAAAAAAGTTATTGTTTTCTGTTAATGTGATTGTATTATTGTATAACAACAGGTTATTTATGTAGGATTTCTCTATTACAGATTTTTTGACAAATAGATTTTCAAATAATTAACAATAAGATCAATTTAAAAAAAAACCAATAATAAAAATAATAATCTAACTATTTCAAAAAATAATAACTTGGTTTTATTTAATTGCATAATTAAGGAAAGCAGGCAAACGGCCTCAGTAAAAGCTTTATAATAAGCGGCGTTTATAAAACTAAAAATTAAAACGAAAGACATTCGAAATTATCTGAAATTTCATTTCATGTTGTATATTAAACGTTTATTCTTTGTTCTTTGCTTATTATATTTTTTTATAATTTTAGCTGGTGACGAATATACTAATAATAAAATTTATTGTTCAACCATTACGCTCCAAGAAATGAATATTATGCACCCTGCACGAAGAACTGTACTGGAAAATAAAAAGTACAGATGTATTACTGAATTTAAATGATGGCCATCATACCGATGGCCACAAATTGGTTAAAAAAAAACAGACTATGAATTAATTCTGCTAGGAAAAAAGGTAAGCACTAAAAGTTTTGTTTAAGTTTTAGGGAATACTATATAATTAAATTTTTACATGCATGGTTAAAGTCGAATGGCAGCATTAAAAATTATAACATTGGAAATGTTTGGAAAACCAGTATTAATTTATCACGTTCCTGTTCATGGGTTAAAATTACTAAAAGTAGTGGTAATTACATCAAAGTCTAGTATCTAGTTAGTTTTTAGTTGCCTAAAATGATATTCTGTATTAATTAATGCGGTAGATATTTGTTTTTAAATATATTTTGCTATTAATTTATCATATTCGACCAAAAAGTATTTTTCAATACATGTTTTATAAAATATAGAAACCAAATATAGTATTAAATCTTTCGATGATTTGATAATAATAAAAGGCAACAACAAAGAAATACAAGAGACATGAATAAATAAAAAAAATCTTTAAATATTTTTTTGTCTTAAAAATGTACTTCAACAAATTTCAACAAATATTTAGATTTAAAAAATAATTGGAAAATGTTCATGATTATTACCATTTTCCAAGTGCTAGTTGTAGAAAAACTAATCAGTTTATTAGTAAACTGTATCGTGTAGTCACGACTTTATTTTTGTTATTTACGAAAATTACAGAAAAATATGCATAATTATGGTAATCGGTGTTTATTTCAAAAATTTGGTAACTTTCTAAAAATTTGGCTGTTTCACTTAAATAGAAGAAGTATATTTTCGATTTGACGAATGTAAAACATGAAATGATGACTATTTCATTGTATGAATAAAATCAGATACTATTCCAATAATCTTATAATTCCGTAATTTCTGTATTGCAACTTACTTTAAGTTGTTAATCGTAAGATTAAATAGATTTGCTAGGTAATTAATTAGAACGAAAAAGAATTAAAAATCTTTTTGCTGAGTTGAGATTTTTATCGGTTTTCTCATAAAGATGATTAAAGATGTTAAGAAAAAAATTGGTTTTTACTCAAATATTTCGAAACAGCTGAAGTATACTTCTATTTGAGTTCAATATCGTATTGGTTAATATATATTGAATCGGAAAATTTAACTCATCTAATTATTTAATGCAAAATTGCATTAATGTTTTTCTTTGTGACTTCAATACACGAAATTAGATTTTATTGTAACGGTTGTAAAATGTAATTTAAATTATTTATCATATTCGAAAAAATTCTTAAGATGTTGCTGTTAGCAACAAATATGATATTGTTAATGGTGTGATTGATTTTAAATCACTTATTTTCCATCTGTTTTACAATGACTGTACAAAATTTCCACTATTTATATAATTTTATTAGTTGGCCGTGGTTGGTATTTCATCTAATCCCTAGACGCCATAGAAACCTGCTTTTAATTTGCTTCAAGTTTTTTAGTGGTGTCTTAAAATATATATTGTTTGTTTTACATCTTATAGTTAATAAATTCATTAATATTGATGTGTATTTTTCAAAAATGACAATATTTTTAACATTTTTTAATAATTTAAATTTTTAAAATCAATTTAGTTAATGCATTCTGGGTCAGGATTTTTGTTGTATTGTAAATGTCATTCAATGCCATCTATTCATGATAGTTCAGCAAACCTTTGAATGTTTAATGCTTTTATTTTGCTGATGTGACGTTAGTGGATTGTTGTTAAACATGAGTTTTGAAGTTATTTTTGCAGTTCTATTGTTATTATTATATTTTTTAATCATATCTTCAATCATTAAGTTCCTGTGATAACTTTTTTAGAATTGAATATATTGCAATTCTAAGACATGCACAATTTTATTATTATAAATTAAAATATGATACATATGCATTGGTTTCATCATTAAAATAGCTAGGAAATAAATAAACACAAAAAAACCTTCTAAAAAAAACAGGAATAAAATTTGGAACTTTAAAATTTAAGTTACATTATGCACGCTTTCACAATATTTGTCTGTTAGATGGGAATGATCATAAACTTTATCAAACAAATATTGCACTTTTTATAACTATCACATTTTTTAAGAGATTAAATATTGATTATTTTACTCTTCCATGTGCTTTCTTCTTTTAATGGAAGTAGCACAGTTTTGTGGCTTATATATTTGAAATAAGTAAATTGGTTAATGGTACATTGAGGAATTTTTAATGAAGACTATTAAAGTATAATTTACTTAATATTTTTTTGTACAACAAGTTTAATGATAAGGTGTTTTATTTGACTTAATGTAAGAATTGATTTTTTTAAATTGAATGTTTTTGGGCGTTTGTTTTCCTATTATTTATAAAAAAAGCTTTTCTAATTTTGTATCTTTTTAAGAGAGAAGGATTTACTAAAGTAAGCTCTTTGTTATAGAAATTCTGACTGGAAAGAATTAAACGTTTCCATTAGTTTTCTCGACTTTAATTTCAGATTTAAAAGATTTATTCCATTTATCTGGTAGTATGGTTGACCAAATTCTAATTGTTCTTCTCTTCCTTCACTTTCTGGAAATAATAATTCCCTCTTTTGTAATATTTCGCCATACTTAATATTCTTGGCATTTCATAAAACTTATTCTTGAATGTTTTATTATGCACAACCATAAATTTTCTTAAACATTCTGACAAATATGTCGTTTTGAAATATCTTATTTTCATAGATTATTGAAAAGTTGAATTTTCTTGAGTGTTGAGAAATTTGCGACTACCCTGATGGCATAAACGCAAAGCTGTTTTGAAATTTAAGACAAGCTTTTTACATTGATAAGAATTTGTCGCCCATAATAGAATGAAACTATTCTTATAATCAGTATCTACTTAACAATTTACCGTTTATATCCAATATATTAGGTTTTTTTTAAATAGAAATTGGCAACAAATATATATTTTTTATGAATGTTGTAAACACTTTTTTTTAATAATAATAAGAAAAAATAAAATATTATCTAAGTTCATGTTTTATGAATAAAAAGAATAAAGACGGATTAGTTCAAAATGATATTAAAAAAAAAAGACGGAAGATGATTATAAAATCCCACAACTGATAATTAATAAACAGTTACCAAAGTAATTAAAGAATAGTAACATTGGACTGTATTGACTTTAGACACATAATACTTACTAACTAATCTCAGGTACTAATTGAGAAACATCCAAAAAAGGAACAAAAAAAATCGAGGGGAAGCAAAAAAGGAAGGGAGTAATAAGAATTAAATAAGAATATTATTTTTCCTGATACTGTATATATAGTTTCATTTATATAACCGTTTATTCCACGAATGATTATTTTCTCTTTTGTAATAATTTTTGTATTTTCTTTTAAATTTTTTAACTTGATTATGGTTACGTCAGCACCTGTGTCTACTAGTAATTTTGTGTTTTCGTTTTTACTTATATTTAATGGTATGTTTACCATTGCACTTCTGTCTTCTTTTATTTATTCGTGTCACGGGCAGTAACAGGATGCTTTTGTTCTGCTCGTTTTAGTTTTCCGACCTATGTCTTTCCATCTTTTCACTACAATTTTCTTCTCTATGGCCTATCTCATGGCAAAAAGTGCATCTCATTTCCTCTCCTGTTTTGTTCATATAAAATTTTGCGCATTCAAATTGAATGTGTCCTGATTTTGAGCAGAGTTGGCAAATCATTTGATTTTCATGTAAAAAAAATTGTTCTCTTCTCTGTATCCCTATTAATTTGACAATTTCGCTCATAACTTTGCATCTTCTGCAAAAACGATTGTATATTCTGTTTCGACTCTCGGATCTTACATGTCCTCATTTATTACAATTGAAACAGCGTAAGGTTGTTCTCCTATTTCGATTTTGATGATTTGAGCGTTCATAACCACTTCTTGAATTTTGTATATTTTAAAATCTTACACTATTATTCTGATTCCTGTATGGCTGTGAGCTTGTTTCTTTTAGATTTTGAGAATTATTATTTTCAGGTTAAAAATTATGTGGATACTGACTTCTATTCGGATTTTTATTATTGTTATTCAGGTTGTTAAATTCCCTGCAGAGGTTTTGCAATACTTTCACAACTTTCTCCATTACTTCTTCCATAACACTTGATTTCTCTCTGTAAACTAACCTGTCCAACTGAGGTGCTGGGTCTGTATTCTGATCTTGTTGACGAATCCGTACTGCCGTCAATACGGGACATGAAAATCTGTTTCTTCTTATAATTTTTTTTTCTTATTTGCACTTTTTTTTTGTTTTTTCACTTTTTACTCTGCTTATATGGTACTTTTTTTTAATTCTTATTTACTTTGTTATTTTCTTCTCTTATAACATTATTTTCTTCAAACAAAAGTGTTCATTGTTTCACTTTTCTCCACTAGTTTTGAAAAAAAAAATATAATTAAAGAATATTGTTTTTTCTTTTCTCAAAACTATTTTTTCTTTTAGTTGGCGAAGTTAGTCGATCTTATTTTGACCACTACACTTAACTTTGTACACTCACAATTCTTGTTATCACTAAACTTACGCGTTTTAAATTGTCCCGGTGTTCAGAATTTATTCGACCCGTACGAAGGGATTTATTATTCAAAATAAATTAAATTTTTGATGAAGCTCCGATTAATATTTTCCGTTAAAACTAAAAATTTTTTTTAAATTTTTTAAATCGATCTTTTACGAAGGAAATTCAATTTTAAAAAATAAAATTATTTGCTCTTCAATTATTATTTTTATATTCCTCAACTTACAGCTCACTCTGTTAATCTTTCCCATGTCAGGGTATGCATGTTATTTCTCTGATTACCAAAATTTCTATGGATTTTAGTGGGAAAAACTTCAAATCCTACACCAGTTGGGAATTTGTTTTTCAATGCTTCTATAACCTCTTCTTTATCAATGTTATTGTAAAATTCATCCATTTTCTTTTCAAAGTAATTGGCTGAGATGGTCATGAATTCTGCTACTGTCTTCTTAGCATTTGACGAAGAAGAAGCACCTCTTTTCCCAAATTGTGTTTTTACTGATAATTCACTTTGATACATGTTATGTATAAAAAAACACAAACCTGCAGAGTTAGAATCTCTCCTACTTGTTTGAATTAAGCAAGGCACATAATTTCCAAATAAGAACTGGGATCCTGTTATACCAACTTCTTTTTCATTAACTGGATATGGAGCACTGGGAATCTTATCACGGATGAATCTTGACAATCCTGGGAAAGTCATAGACAATCTTGGCAAAGTAATGGAACTCTTAATATCTCCATTGATTTTAATAGAGTACATTTGAATTAAATGTGCCAATCATTGCATTTCTGCTCCTGCCCTGGTATTATCTGCTTTTATCCCAACAACATTTGGTCCTCTCATGTGGAAAATTCCCAATAACAAATACAAATTTTCACAAGTATCATCTTGTGTTAACCCATTCTCCATACTAATTTTCATAAATTCAGAATAGATATTTGCTGTGCTAAATCCATCATACTGGAAAGTCAAAATGACCTTGGCAATGTTGTTAATGCTATCAGCAGAGAATTTTCTGCAAATCTTTATGAAATCAGCATAAACCATATCTTTAAGTAGAGCCATCTTGATTTGATTATCAAAATTATTCTTACTATATTTGAATCCTACCGGCTGCGCCAATTTGTTGTGCTTCTTCCTTTCGAGAGAAGAATCACTGAGTTGTGGTTTATATTCAAATAAAGTTTAATTATTAAATTTATTATTAATTTTATTCTTAATATAAAATTTAAATGATTACAATTGTTTTAGTGATAAAGTCTAAGTGACTTAATAATGAGTACTAACTCGTTAATTACTTTAGACTAACTTCTTCGATTCTCTGTGAATCAGAACTATTTATTGATTTATTCAAAAATGCATCATCAACAAATATCCCCAATTTGTCTGGGCAATTTCCGTTTTCAAATATAAATCCGATTATTCATATATAAGTTACAAATTTTAAAATTAGACCACACGTTTTGAGCGTGCTCATAATAAGATATATATACTAATGTTTTTATTTAGAATTTTATTGAAAACACAATCAATTGATGTTAAAGATTTATTTGCAAATTTTTCCCAAGAATCAACGAAATCGTATGGAAAAACTCCTTTGCGTGTTATTAGATTAATGTTATTATCATTAATCATTTTTCTCAATTCAATAAACTGAGTAGAGTTTAAACCAACAGATAAATTATCGATACTAAGTAACATAAAACGAAATGAATATAAAAACCTCATTTATAAAAACCGATTTCGAATTTATTTTATCAACAAATATTTTCTGGGTAAAAGAAATGTATTTTTCTTTATTATTAGGGATTTTTATTTTAGAAATAAATTAATGTGAATCGTATCCTCTCAAATTATAAAAAAAAATCGGAATAAAATTTGGAATATTTAAATTTAAATTACATGCAACATGCGCACTTCCACAATATTTGTCTGTTAGATGAAAATGGTCATAAGCTTTATCAAACAAATCTAGAGCTTTGTTACAGATATGACATATTTTAGAATTTAGATATTCTTCTTTTTCCTCAATGGTTAAAGGTATCATGCTTACTATAAGTATGATGTATTTTTAAATTTTAAATTTTTAACAAACATGTTAACACAGTCAGGATTTCGGTAGCTTACATATTTCGACAATGATATAGTAACCGAAACTACTGTGTTCATGACATTGAATAGTAGTTGTTGATGAAGTATGTGTGATTGGAATGTGTTGTGATTTTCCTTTGCGAGAGAAGAATCACGGATTTGTGGTTTATATTCGAATAAAATTTATCAGGAAATTGAGTTAAAAAACGTAGAATTTAGATTTTAAGTATTAAATTTATTAATCACTTTTAATTTACAAATTCAAATCTTAAACTAATCTTTAAGTGTTAAACTGTTTTAGTGTTTAAGTATATTACTTAGTTCAGACTCACGAATTCTGACTAATTACTTTCACTGATTGTTACTAACTTCTCAGATTCTTTTTAAATCAGAACTATTTATTAATTTATTCAAAAATGCATCATTAACAAATATCCCCAATACTTCTGAGTAATTTCCTCAGTTGCGTATTCATGTGTTAATTTTAATCTAGTTCAATCATTATTCTTTTGTTTAATCGTTATATAATTTTGACCGGTAATCAATTGTTGATGTTGCATTTTTGGTCTTTCTTAACCTTAACTTTGTTTATTTAAAACCTACTTTTAATTCTTTATATATCAAATTAATTATTTCATATTCAAATTTCAATTTATGCAATTCATATATTTTACATTATATTTGATTATTTATATTATTTAATATTATTATTTCACTTCAAAATGAGGTGAGGTTTATTCAATTTTAGTTGCCTAACTCTCGGAGCAACTATTCTTTGTTTTTAATGTTATTTAAAGTCTTATTAACTTTCGTTTGCCTAAGTATAGGCACAACAAATGCAAGTACTGATTGACCTC
This sequence comes from Pedicia rivosa, assembly GCA_963082725.1. Taxonomy (NCBI): domain Eukaryota; kingdom Metazoa; phylum Arthropoda; class Insecta; order Diptera; family Pediciidae; genus Pedicia; species Pedicia rivosa. The sequence goes on along the minus strand of OY720152.1, from coordinate 31,821,856 downwards.
AAGATCGATTCAAAATCAGCGTAAATCACGAATTCTACTTTGAATTGTTTATGTTGATTTTTAGATTGAATTATATCATCTTGTGATGATAGTTCCGTTTTTATTTATTTAACTAAAAGGCATCCATCATATATCCAGTTCCTATGATGAACTTTTGATAACTGATATACTATTAATTTAGATAAATCTTTAATCCAACAATAATGGTATTTTCTCCATCTTCAATGTGAAGTAAAATTATATGCACATTTTTTTTAGATTGCACCGGTCCAATAACTTCATGAGCTCTCAATTTATGATTGTATTCATTATAATGTTTAATGTTTCTATTTTATGTGCATCTATTAATTTAACTGGAAACTCGCCACCATCAAAATTTAAAATTTCAGTAAAATGTGGATAAGATGAAACACGATTGGATGTGTTGCTGGTCTAACTGTAAATGATGGACCATGCAAAACATTTGTTATCATGATTAACTATATTAACACATGCATGTTTTTGTTGAATATTTTTTGGAAGTTTTAATTCGAAATCCATATTAATGTTTTGTGATCATTATTAACATTAATCTTTTTATCGTATAAATATGTATGCTAATGATATAGTAATGACCTATGAGTTATTGATATCGATTTGTAAAATAATCGGGTGGATGCGGGTGGCTGCTCGTTCAAGTGGTAATCGAATATGGTTTTGCTTCTGTGATGCAAAAGGACCACAATCGCTTCTTGGAGACCATCACGAAGAGGTTACAGATCAAAATTCTTCAAGTCTGCACCAGTTCGTAAAAGTAGGTCAAAATGTTGTGGATTTTTTGTTCGCGCAAATGAAACATTTGGATGTTAAGTTTACACTGAATTTATTGAACATTTTTCTTCCATTTATACCTAAATAAGGTTTCGAAATAATTATAAAATGTTACAAAGTTGGTTGCACTTCAGAATGCTTATCTTTTAAAATTAGAATACAAAATTAATATGTTAAAATGTGTTACAAAGTTGGTTGTACTTGAAAATGATTATCTTTTAAAATTAAATAAAAGTAACACAAAGTTTGATGCACTTGAAAATGCATATCTTTTAAAATAATTTTGAATTACAACATAGAAAAATAAAATGTGTATCAAAGTTGAATACAAAGTTGAATAAAATGTATAACAAATTTAGTAAGTAATGTTGCAATATTACAACACCTCCCCCCAAGAAAAAAAAAATGAATTAATGAAATTCTTACTCAAATGAATTAATGAAAATTTTTTTTATTCTTTCTTTTACTTCCTCTATATCATTTTTCTTGGTATTTGTTATTTTACATTTACATTTCAGGAATATTACTATACAAAATGTTATAAGTTAATGTAAGCATCCCATACAAAACATGGTGATGTTGAAACTCTTCTGTCACTGGCAAAAGATTTAATTCTTTCTTTTCTAATCTTGAGATATCTTGGCTAATTTTTTTAAATTCTTTATTTTCCTTTATTTGCATTGATTCTATTTTTACTACATTTAAAGTTAAATTGATTTTCTCAAAATTTATTTCTTCCGGTAAATTAATATGCTAAAGCATTGATATCTCGAATTTACAAGAGTAAGATTGTATTACATATATTGTAATTTCTTTTGTTTTTACTTGACTATTTGAGTTTATTTCCAGTATTCTCGTTTCTGGTAATTCTATTAATTTTTCTTCATTGTTACAAATAATTTTTACCATTTTTTTGTTTGAGAAAATAAAAATCCAACTATTTGGAGATGTTAATTTAATCCAGATTTCCGACTTTAATTTGATTGCATGTATTTCGCAAAAATCTTGATTCATTGAATTGCGGTTAACAATTTTTGCAACACAATTCTCTGAACTTGGATTGTACATATGATTAGAATTTTTGCATAAAAATTGTTCGGAGTTTACAATCTTGTAATTCTACTTTTGACAAAAATAAATACTTTTCAGAATATACATTTAATCCAATGTAATCTTTTTCTTGATAAATTAAAGCATAATTATTGTTATTGATCTTAACAGAGAAACTAATTATTTTATATAATTTAAACTCATTGTTTGTAATTATCAGTGGTACATTTATTTCGAATAATAATTTTCCATTCAAAAATTTTGTCTTTATTTCGATTAATTTATAAATTTCTAAAATACTTGAATTATTTATCTCAAAAGGAAAATTTAATTTTGGAAATATTTTGCTATTCAACTGATTCAATAATTCAGTTGGATACAATAAATGTGGATGGAAAATATTATTTTGTGCCAATATGATTACATTTATTAAATCATTTTGTCTACTAATATGTGAATCTAAAACTAATGTCATAAAATTCCTTAATTCATCATATCTATGCGTTAATATTTGTTTTTCGTAATAATTAGTTACCATTTTTAACAATTAGACAAGCACAATCATTTTTAGGATTAGCTAATTATTACCTTAAATTCATAGCCAATTTCTCAAAAATTGATGAACCAATCAATAAATTGTTGAGGAAGGCCACGAAATTCGAATGGTAGGATCGATGCCAAGTAGCTTTTCAGTTATTAAAATACGCTTTAATTTCACCAGCAGTCCCAATTTTTCCGGATTTCAATAAATCATTTATTTTAACAACAGATGAAGCAATGAAGCAATTGGAGCAGTACTATCGCAAGGAAAAGTTGGAGAAGATCGACCAATTGCATACGCCAGCAGAAGTTTAAATTCCACAGAAAGAAAATATGGTACGGTACATAAAGAAATGTTAGCTATTGTATGGACAATAAAGAATGATGTTACTTATACGGGAGAAAATTTACAGTATATACGGATCAACAACCATTGAAAGGAGTAATAAAGGATGTAGGTCCAGATTCAAGATTGATCCGATTTCAAAATAAAATAGCAGGATATCAATATACTATAGAATATAAACCCGGAAAACAGAATGCAAATGCAGATACATTAAGTCGAATCCCATATGATCCAGTCCAAGAAGAAAAAGAAGAATCAAAACTGATTGTAATGACAAATTTATTAAAAGATAAAACAACAAAGTGTAATGTTGTAACACGATCACAAAAGAAAACAAGTGAAGAAGAAGAAACACGAAATGAAATAAATTAAGAAAAATTAAACAAAAGAGGAACGAAATCGCCAACGTCAAAAGAACAATTAAAAAATGAATTAAATAAAACCAAGGGCAATGATTTACAATTAAAAAATATAGAACAAGAAGCATACGAATATAATAAAATAAATAAAAACAACGAAAGAGAAATTTTAACAAAAAGAGATGAAATCCGAAGAATTATAAAAGATTATCATGATTTACCACTAGGAGGACATCAAGGATTTAAAAAGACATATTTAAGACTGCGCAGAAGAGATTTTTGGAATGCTGAATGACGTAGCAAAATATATAAAAAATTGTCATAAATGTAAAAGAAATAAGAGTAGTAGGATAAATAAAATGCCAATGGTAATCACAGATACAGCTTCTTTACCATTTAATAAAGTATATTTGGATATTGTAGGACCATTGCCGACGACTATGGATGGAAATAAATATATTCTGACTTTTGAAGATGATTTGACCAGATTTATGGATTGTTATCCAATGCCGGATGCGGAAGCAGCAACAGTAGCAAGAATTTTTTACGACGAAATTATAACCCGTTATAGAATACCGAAAAAATTAATTACAGATCAAGGTTCAAATTTTATGAGTGAATTATTTACAAGAGTGTGCAAATTTTTAAAAATAAAAAAGCTAAAAACAACGGCATATCATCCACAAAGTAAAGGCATTTTAGAAAGATCACATAGGCCATTGGCCGAATATTTAAGAAACTTTGTACAAGAAGATCAAACAGGATGGGACCAGTGGTTAAGACAAGCGATGCATGTGCATAATAACACCGAACATTCAGCTACAAAGTTAACACCAATGGATTGTTTATTTGGTTTTACAGCTGAGGCAACAAACAATTTAAAAAGAAAAACGGAACCTGTGTATAATCATGAGAATTATTTTTATAATTTGAGATATAAAATTCAGAAAGCACACGAGATTGCAAGGCGAAATATCAGAAAAAGTAAATCCATCTCAAAAAATTATTATGATAAAAATGCCAAATTGACAATTTTTAAAATAGGACAGCAAGTATATTTAAAACAAAACAAATTTTCACCAATCTGGATCGGTCCATACGAAATAGCAGAAATCAATAATGAAGTCAATACAACAATAAAAATAGGGAAAAGAAAAAGAAAACCAATGGAGAAACGAACAAAACGAACAAAACATAAAAAGTCACAACAAATTAATTGGGAGAAGGGAGAAGAGTAATTGAAATAAAAGATAAAATTTATGTTAAAATTTTTGTTCATTAAAGTTAGAATACATATTTCTAAATCATCTAATTTAGATGGCGGAGTCCTTTTCGATTGAGGAAGACCGCCCGCGCAGATACGGGGAGATCCTCGTTGGTTTGATATTCCAATAAGCGACCGCTACGAGGATGCCAGACTACCACACTGGCATCTTCCAATAGGTGTTGGTATTGTTCCAGTTTCAAGTCCTCAACCGTCATCATGGGTTCTAGGATGGCCACCAAGCCATCTAGTATGGGATATCTTGTCGACACTATGGTCCAATGCTTCATTTTCACATAATGTAAAGTCACCGATGATAGAAGACACCAACTTCTTTTGCTAAATGGTCTGATATATATCCACTCCCCAGGATTAGTCCATAAGGACTCGTATAAAGAATATTTTTTTTGTATGGAAAACATTCTTAATTAATATATAAATATATATATTTTGACCTTTGAAGATGATTTAACTAGATTTATGGATTGTAAGTCAATGCCCGATGCGGAAGCAGCAACAGTCGCAAGAATCTTTTACGACGAAATTATCACTCGTTATAGAATCCCGAAAAAATTAATTACAGATCAAGGAGCAAATTTTACAAGTGAATTATTTACAAGAGTTTGTAAGTTTTTAAAAATAAAAAATTAAAAACGACAGCGTATCATCCACAAAGCAATGGTACTTTAGAGAGATCACATATACCATTGGCCGAATATTTAAGAAGTTTCGTTCAGGAAGATCAATCAGGATGGGATCAGTGGTTAAGACAAGCAATGCATGTACATAATAACACCGAACATTCAGCTACAAAATTGACAACTATGGATTGTTTATTTGGTTTTACAGCGAATGTACCAAACAACTTAAAACGAAGAACGGAACCTGTGTATAATCATGAGAATTATTATTATAAATTAAGGTAGGCTGCTCATTGATATTGTAACGCAGGATTTTTTTGCTTGGTGTAGGACCACCACACTGGCATCCTTGAGGGTGTCCTCGCAGAACTCCAAAGCAAAGTTGTTCACACCAGTAACGGCAGATAGCTGGTTCAATAGATCATCCATGACAGACGGTTTAGTTAGTTGAAATAATGGACCAATTGTCCAGTTGAACGAAATGGACTATAACTGAAGCAGCCAGTTACGAAAACCGCTCTACATAAAGGTGTTCCCCAACACTTGTCCATAAATCCTCGCACATGAAGTATTTTTTGATATAGACTGGAGACATTTTTAGATAATTTTTTTTGAGTTGTTTGTTATTCAGTTTTAAAAAAACTTATTTGTTGTTATGAAGGAAAAAGTTAACTGAATTACCGACCGAAAATACAATCTGTTGTGATCTTCCTTTCGAATCACGGATTTGTGGTTTCTATTCAAAAAAGTTTCATAGGAAATTGAGTTAAAAAACGTAGAATTTAGATTTTAAGTATTAAATTTATTAATCACTTTTAATTTTACAAACTGAAATCTTAAGTGTTTTACAAAACGTTTTAGTGTTTAAGTATCTTACTTAAGTTCAGACTAAATACTCTGACTAATTTCTTTGGCTAACTACCCCGACTCACTGTGAATCAGAACTATTTATTGATTTATTCAAAAATCCATCATCAACAAATATCCCCAAATTGTCTGGGCAATTTCCCCAGTCACGTATTCATATTTTAGTTAAATTTGGTTCAATTATAATTTCTTTGTTTAATTAAATTTAGTTCGAATATTTCAATTTCTTTGTTTAATTATTATTTTGAAATATAACTTCGATCGATAATTGTTGATGTTGCATTTCTGATTTTTCCCTTGTTTATTTAAAACCTACTTTTAATTCTTTACATTATTAACTTAATTAAAACAATGCGTTATTATTTCATATTTTTAATATTTAGTTTATGCAATATAAATATTTGAAGAGGTGAAGTTTATTTTAACTCTAGTTGCTTAAATTCCGGAGCAACTAATATTTATATTTAAATTTATTTAAAGTTTTGTTTGATTTGCCTAAATTTAGGCACAACATACCTTCCCCCTTTAATCATAAAATTTTATTTCATTTTGAAAAATTAAATAAAATATTTTTAAATTTGAAAACTGCAAATTCAATAAACTAATTTTACCTTTTTTTTCTTATATTTCATCATTAGTTCATTAGTTATTATTTTTGGTTTCTTAATCAATTAGTTCCAATCTAATACATATTTACTTTATTTAATTTTTTGAAATCTTTTTAATGGTTTCAAATTTCTTGACAATTTCAATTAAATTCTATCTTTAATTAAAATCAATCTTTATTATTTTAATTCTTATTTATTCTTTGCTATGAAATATATCTAAACATATTATAATTACATTTATCTTTATTTTACTTCTTTTATTTTTATAAAATTTGCAATTTATCATTTTTTCTTTTGTACAAGAATTTCTTTATTATTCTGATTTAAAATTTCAAATACATACATTTATTTTATCGTTATCAAATTACTGTTATTGTTTATAATAATGATAATATTTGTAATGATTTTGATTTTAATTATTTCTGAATTGATTCATATAGTTTCCAATTTATTGTTTTATAATACATTCCTTTGTCTCTCTTATTATTTTTCTATTACTTTTTTCCTTTAATTTTAATCTTATTGTTACTTGATACTTTAAACTTTAATTCAACTTATTATTATGTATTTAATTATGATTTGATTTTGTTTTTTACGTTTTGATCCAATTAACTGATACATTATTTTGTCTAGACTTACTTATTTACTACTTTATCAACTTGTTAATTTCAACCGGTCTAAACATCTAACTGTCTATCTATAGTTATTTATAACAAATTATTGGTTCTATTTCCACTTTTTTAATTCGGTTTTCCTGTTTTGGCACTCGTGGTGCCTTTTTCTGGGGAATCTCTATGAATGATGTTCCGGTCAGAACTTCGTAATTTCAGCTTTTATGCTGAAACGGATGTGGATTTGGAGATATCGCAGATGGAAATTCTATTATTGCGTTGATATAATGGATATAGCCCTACTTTTTTCATTCCTTTTACTTTTAAATTTTTTAACTAATTTCTATAATATTAATACTACTAGATTATTCCAATCATCCTCATAGTTGAAAATGTCAATGTCATATTTAAATGGTTATGTTTTCCTAATTCTATCTTGTTCTTTTTGTTTTAGAAGATGTTTGTAATCAGTTATTTTTCTATCTTCGAACAAAATTTGTCTGTTGGATTGATCAAAATTTACTATTTTCAATCTTTTCAATTTTGTTTTGCTCATCTTGTCGGGACCGCGTTGATAATTTTCCCATTTATCCTCTGTTAAAACAATTTCAGGTTGTTCTATTTTTACTGAAACTCCTTCTGAACCCTCAATTGGAAATATTATAAAATCTTTGGATATTTCACAATCTTCGCTGAATTTCAATATGCCTTGTTTTACCAGAATCACCATTGAATGATTACCGTTACAGTTGGTGTAGATTATTCTTTCTTCTTTTATAAATTATAACCATGAATTTTGAGTATTCATTTGTATGAAATAGTTTTCGGGTGCTGTAATTAGTTTGGTAACGCAACTTGATTCCTTTATGGAAGGATTACGTAATAGTTCTAGGCTACATTCTCCTGTTGCAATTAATAATTTTGGTTGATTTTGCTTACATATTCTTATATTTTTTTCCATCCCCATTATTACTTTTTGACACCTATTTACTTTTTCATTTGTCATCATAATAAAGTTTGTTGTATATTGGTTTGTGGCTACATTTTCCGCCTTTGTGGTAAGCATCTTATACACCCGTTTGTCTATTGGTATGGCTGTTTTGTAAATTCTTTTTAACGTATAAATAAGGACGGAAGGTATGAACTGACCATACGTTTGCTAATAATTCTATAGTTGAATAATTTAGCTCGGCTTTACCTAGTGTTCTACTGGCGTAAGATATTGGAAGGTCGGAACCGATTTCTCCCTGGGACAAGACAGCTCCAAGGGCCGTACCACTGGCATCGGTTGTTAGGAGAAATCCCGAGTAAAATCAGGATATTGTAGAATCGGAGGTGTGAGTAATTTTTCTTTGAGTAAATTAAATGAAGTTTCACACTCCGTGAACTAATTGAAAGAAGCTTTCTTTTTTAATAAATTGTTCATGGGCTGTGCAATAAGAGAGAAGTTGTTAATAAATTTTCGGTAATAATTAGCAAGACCCATGAAGGATTTGATTTGTTTTTCATTTATCGGTCGGGGAAACATTTTCACTGCCTCAACTTTACGGGGATCTGGCATGATTCAATTTTCGGTAATTATATGCCCTAAATAATTAATTTCCCTACGCAAGAATTGACATTTGTTAGGTTGTAAATTTAAATTGTATTTACGAAGACAATTGAATATTTCTATTAGTTTATTGTTGTGATCTAATAAATTTCTACCGTGGACGACTACGTCATCCAAATAAACAAAGCATTTATATGTTATGTTTTGGGTTACGTTTATTAAAAAGAAATACTTTTATTTTTCTTAACCAATTTATTACCGAACTTTAATTACAACTCTTCTACAGTTTTACAAATCGACTCTCTGATTCTTTAAGAATCAGACTTATTTATACTTTTACATGAAAAATACATTATCAACAAAAACCCCCAAATTGTCTGGGCAATTTCCCCAGTGAATACGTATATTTTAGTTATATTTGGTTCAATTATTATTTCTTTGTTAAAGTTAAATTTACTTCAAAATATTTCAATTTCCTTGTTTAATTATAATTTTTAAATATCATTTTTGGACGATATATTGGTAATGATTGTTGATGATGCATTTTTTATTCTTTGTTAATATCATTCTATATTTAAAAACCTACTTTTATTTCTTCATATTCATAACATTTAAATCATGTCAATATTTATTATTTAATATTAATAATTAATATTTATTATTTAATATTATTTTTGTAATTTATTCTATGTTGTAATATTTTGTAAAGGTGAATGTTCTAATCTATCACAACGGCATTGTAAAAGAATAGAATGTTTTTTTTTTTCACAATTACCAAATCTTCAAGTAATTTCAACGTTGTTGGCTAGAGTATTCCTCTAACTCGAGATCTGGTAATTTTAGGAATGGAGGAAGGAAGAAAAACTGATCAAATAATTCCAACTAAGTTGGCTAGAGTATTCCTCTAATTTGAATAGCTGCTTTTGTTAAAAAATTGGGTACTCAATTGCGTTACAATTAATCACTAATTTATTGAAACAATTTTTACTGCTTTTATACAGTAAAAACTGCTGATACCACAAACTGTTGTTAACAAAATATAATACTATATAAATAATTTAAATAACAAAATTAATTGTGAAATTAATAATTATTAAAAATATAATAAGACCGATAATTACATCACTTACATTAATTGATGATAATGTTAAAAATGTTTATTAACCGGAATATTGTTTTTCTTTAATTTTAATGATTCCATCAAATTTGCTGAATTGCATGTTGAGTATTCAACAGTGAAGGTTTCAATTCAAATTGTCTAACTTTCGAAACAAGTTATTTAATTATATTTGTTTATATTAATTTTGAGTTAAGCTGCCTAAATACAGGTACAACAGACTGTGTGTGTCTACAATTCCTTGTAATCGTTGACTAATTTATCTGATTCTCAGTGAATCACAACTATTTATGGATTCTAAAGTTTTGTTAAAATATGACATATTTTAGAATTTAAATATTTTTCTTTTTCCTCAATGGTTAAATTAACATGCTTACTATAAGTATGATGTATTTTTTTAACAACGGATCTTAAATTTTTAACAAACATTTTAACACAATCAGGATATCGATAGCTTACATATTTCGACAATGATATAGTAACCGAAACTACTGTGTTCATGACATTGAATAGTAGTTGTTGATGAAGTATGTGTGATTGGAATGCAAGTACTAATTGACCTCAAGATCGATTCAAAATAAGCGTAATTGTTTATGTTGATTTTTAGATTGAATTATATCATCTTGTGATGATAGTTCCGTTTTTATTCTATTACAATTAGTTTGATGTAATAATAAACCATTTTCTGAACTAAAAAATAAAAGGCATCCATCATATATCCACTTCCTATGATGAACTTTTGATAACTGATATACCATTAATTAAGATAAATCTTTAATCCAACAATAATGGTATTTTCTTCATCTTCAATGTGAAGTAAAATTATATGCACATTTTTTTTAGTTTGCACCGGTCCAATAACTTCATGAGCTCTCAATTTATGATTGTATTCATTATAATGTTTAATGTTTCTATTTTATGTGCATCTATTAATTTAACTGGAAACGCGACACCATCAAAATTTAAAATGTCAGTAAAATGTGGATAAGATGAAACACGATTACTAGGATGTGTTGCTGGTCTAAGTGTAGATACTATTGAACATGCAAAACATTTATTATCATGATTAACTATATTAACACATGCATGTTTTTGTTCAATATTTTTTGGAAGTTCATAAGTTTTCTGCATTAGAATCATATTTATCGACTTTGTGAATAATATCACATTAATTTTGATGATGGCGCTTTTAAATTCGAAATCCATATTAATGTTTTGTGATCATTATTGACATTAAACTTTTTACCAAATAAATATGGATGATAATGATATAGTAATAACCTATGAGTTAATGATATCGATTTGTAAAATAATTAAAAGAATAATGAACTAAATGTAGGTCAAAACAATGAATAAACCATATATTAATGTAGGAATAAAACTGGTCCAGAGTGCTGACAGACTATCACTCAGAATCAAGTTTATTTTTAAGATGAGATTATAACTCGTTGTAGAATTCCAAAAAAATAGTTACAGATTAAAGTTCAAACTTTACAATTTAATTATTCACAAGCGTTTGTAAGTTTTTAAAAATAAAAAAATTGAAAACGACTGCAAATCATCCACAAAGCAATGGCACTTTAGAAAGATCACATAGGTCATTGGCCGAATATTTAAGAAGTTTTGTACAAGAAGATGAAACAGGATGGGATCAGTGGTTAAGACAAGCGATGTATGTGCATACTAACACCGAACATTCAACTACAAAGTTAACAACCATGGATTTTTTATTTGGTTTTACAGCGGAAGTACCAAAGAATTTCAATTCAAAGAACTATTATGATAAAGATGCCAAATTGACAATTTTTAAAAAATCCAGTCAAACAGAACAAGTTTTCGCCAATCTGGATTTGTCCATAGGAAATAGCAGAATTAAATAATAAAGTTAATACCACAATCAAAATAGGCAAAAAGTTAAAACGAGTTGTTGTGATTTTCCTTTCGAATCACGGATTTGTGGTTTATATTCAAATAAAGTTTCACGGAAATTGAGTTAAAAAACGTAGAATTTAGATTTTAAGTATTACATTTATTAAGCACTTTTAATTTTACAAACTTAAATCTTAAAATAATCTTTAAGTGTTTTACAAAACGTTTTAGTATTTAAGTAATTTCCCCAGTTGCGTATTCATGTTTTAATTATAATTTAGTTCAGTTATTATTCTTTTGTTTAATCATTTTTTTGAAATATAATTTTGACCGATATTTTTCAAATAGTATTATTTCAATTGAAAATGAGGTGAGGTTTATAAAGTCTTGTTAAATTTAGGCACAACATTGGTTTTAAATTAAAAATAAATGGTCTGTGATCCGTTATAATAATAAATTTCTTAACATATAAATAAGGTCTAAAATGGTTCACTGCCTACACGATCGCGAGTTCAACGTTTGCATAATTTTTTTCTGCGCTATTTAAACTTCGACTTGCATATGCAATAGGTAAATCGCTACCTATATCACCCTGTGATAATAAGGCACCCACAGCAAGACTACTTGCATCCGTTGTAAGAACAAATTTCTTTTCAAAGCCCAGATATCGAGAAATTGGAAATGACATTAATTTGTTTTTAAGTATATTAAAAGATTCTTCAAAAAATGCATCCCGATTAAATTTTGCATTCTTTTTCGTTAAAGAACTAATTGCTCCTGCTATCTTAGAAAAATTACTTATAAAGCGTCTATAGTATCCTGCTAAACCCAAAAAAGAACGTATTTCTTTTGCATTTTGCGGTGTAGGATAATCCATTATTGCTTTAATCTTATCGGGATCAGGTTTTATACCCTTGTCCGTTATTAAATGTCCTAAATAAATTATCTCTTTTCTCAGAAATTTACATTTATGTGGTTTAACTTAAGACTATTTTGTCTCAAACATTTTAAAATTTTGACTGATTTTAAATTATGGTCCCTAATATTTATACCAAATGCGACAATATCATCTAAATAAACGAAACACTTGATTCCTTGAAGCCCTGTTAATATATTATTCATAAGTCTTTGGAGGTGGCCGGTGCACCCTTTAGACCAAAAGTCATTCTATTAAACTCAAAATGTCCTAGGTCTGTGCTAAATGCCGTTTTTTTTAATCATGAAAGATGTTTTTCAGGATGGCCACCAAGTCGTCCATTACCTCGTAGAAACAATGGTCCAGCGTTTCATTCGGACTTAATGTAACGTCACAGATGTCTGTATGGTCCAACTGCGTCTGCTTAATTGCTTGATGTAGATACCCTCTCCAGGATTTGTCCATAATGACTCGTATAAGGAGTATTGGTTTACAGTAGAGAACATTTTTAGTAACTTTTTAATTTCAAGAACTTAACTGATTTACCGATCAGAATTTCAATCTATTTATACGGAAATAATTGTCAATTTGACAAAAAACTGATATGAATAAAAGACATTTTTACAAAAAAAATAAAAAGGAAAAAGAGAAACACCATGTTAGTAAATTGATAAATCACAAAATATGCATAAAAAACATTTTTTTTGGTATTTGATAATAATGAATAAAAGTATTTCAACAAAGAGAATCATGTCAGTAAATCATAAGATATGCATAAAAGACATTTTTTTTTGTTTTTGATAAAAATAAATAAAGGTATTTAAAGGGGGAAAGAGGGAAAATCAGGTCAATAAACTGGTAAATTATAAAATATGCATAAAAGACTTTTTTTTTGTTTTTGATAAAAATAAATAAAAAAAATAAATTTTATAAAAAAAAAAAAAAAAATCGTGTCAATAAATTGTTAAAAAGGCAGGAAACCCAATTTTTATAAAATTATATGTTCTAGAAAAAATAAGAAGAAATATTGATTTATAAAGTAAATAAGAATAAAGGACGTCAACATTAAAATGAAGATTTATAAAATTTCAAAGTTCATGATAAGAGGAAATGGCAAAAAGAGAAAAAAAAGTTTATTAATGGGAGCGTAGGTTCGAATCCTACCGGCTGCGCCAATTTGTTGTGATTTTCCTTTGCGAGGGAAGAATCACGGATTTGTGGTTTATATTCGAATAAAGTTTATCAGAAAATTGAGTTGAAAAAGTAGAATTTAGATTTTAAGAATTAAATTTACTAATCACTTTTAATTTTACAAACTAAAATCTTAAAAATATCTTTAAGTGTTTTACAAAACGTTTTAGTGTTTAAGAACTCTCTGGTTAACTACCAGTCTAATTTCTTTGATTACTTCAGGCTAACTCTCATGATTCTTAGTGAATCAGAACTATTTATTAATTTATTCAAAAATGCATCATTAACAAATATCCCCCATACTTCTGAGTAATTTCCCCAGTTGCGTATTCATGTTTTAATTTTAATCTAGTTCAGTTATTATTCTCTTGTTTAATCATTTTCTTGATATATAATTTTGACCGATATATTGGTAATCAATTGTTGATGTTGAATTTCTGGGCTTTCCGAAACTTAACTTTGTTTGTTTAAAACCTACTTTTAATTCTTTTTCAACTTAATAATGTCAATGCGTAATTATTTCATATTTAATTTTCAATTTATGCAATTTTATATATTTATATTATTTAATAGTATTATTTCAATTCAAAATGAGGTGAGGCTTATATAAAATTAAATAATATTTTATAAATTTGAAAACTAATTTTACCTTATTTTCTTATATTTCATCATTAGTTATTATTTTTGGTTTCTTAATCAATTAATTCCAATCTAATACATATTTACTTTATTTCATTTTTTTAAATCTTTTTAATGGTTTCAAATTTCTTGACAATTTCAGTCTTTATTATTTTAATTCTTATTTATTCTTTACTATGGAATATATCTAAATATATTATTATTACATTTATCTTTATATTACTTCTTTTATTTTTATAAAATTTGCAATTTATCATTTTTTCGTTTGTACAAGAATTTCTTTATTATTCTGATTTAAAATTTCAAATACATACATTTATTTTATCGTTATCAAATTACTGTTATTGTTTATAATAATGATAATATTTGTAATGATTTCAATTTTAATTATTTCTGAATTGATTCATATAGTTTCCAATTTATTGTTTTATAATACATTCCTTTGTCTCTCTTATTATTTTTCTATTACTTTTTTCCTTTAATTTTAATCTTATTGTTACTTGATACTTTAAACTTTAATTCAACTTATTATTATGTATTTAATTATGATTTGATTTTGGTTTTTACGTTTTGATCCAATTAACTGATACATTATTTTGTCTAGACTTACTTATTTACTACTTTATTAACTTGTTAATTTCAACCGGTCTAAACATCTAACTGTCTATCTATAGTTATTTATAACAAATTATTGGTTCTATTTCCACTTTTTTAATTCGGTTTTCCTGTTTTGGCACTCGTGGTGCCTTTTTCTGGGGAATCTCTATGAATGATGTTCCGGTCAGAACTTCGTAATTTCAGCTTTTATGCTGAAACGGAGGTGGATTTGGAGATATCGCAGATGGAAATTCTATTATTGGGTTGATATAATGGATATAGCCCTACTTTTTTCATTCCTTTTACTTTTAAAATTTTTAACTAATTTCTATAATATTAATACTACTAGATCATTCCAATCATCCTCATAGTTGAAAATGTCAATGTCATATTTAAATGGTTATGTTTTCCTAATTCTATCTTGTTCTTTTTGTTTTAGAAGATGTTTGTAATCAGTTATTTTTCTATCTTCGAACAAAATTTGTCTGTTGGATTGATCAAAATTTACTATTTTCAATCTTTTCAATTTTGTTTTGCTCATCTTGTGGGACCGCGTTGATAATTTTCCCATTTATCCTCTGTTAAAACAATTTCAGGTTGTTCTATTTTTACTGAAACTCCTTCTGAACCCTCAATTGGAAATATTATAAAATCTGTGGATATTTCACAATCTTCGCTGAATTTCAATATGCCTTGTTTTACCAGAATCACCATTGAATGATTACCGTTACAGTTGGTGTAGATTATTCTTTCTTCTTTTATAAATTATAACCATGAATTTTGAGTATTCATTTGTATGAAATAGTTTTCGGGTGCTGTAATTAGTTTGGTAACGCAACTTGATTCCTTTATGGAAGGATTACGTAATAGTTCTAGGCTACATTCTCCTGATGCAATTAATAATTTTGGTTGATTTTGCTTACATATTCTTATATTTTTTTCCATCCCCATTCTTACTATTTCACACCTATTTACTTGTTCATTTGTCATCATAATAAAGTTTGTTGTATATTGGTTTGTGGCTACATTTTCTGCCTTTGTGGTAAGCATCTTATACACCCGTTTTTCTATTGGTATGGGTGTTTTGTAAATTCTTTTTAACGTATAAATAAGGACGGAAGTTATGAACTGACCATACGATTGCTAGTAACTCTCGTTCTAGAGTTGAATAATTTAGCTCGGCTTTACCTAGTGTTCTACTAGCGCAAGATATTGGAAGGTCGGAACCGATTTCTCCCTGGGACAAGACAGCTCCAAGGGCAGTACCACTGGCATCGGTTGTTAGGAGAAATTCCCGAGTAAAATCAGGATATTGTAGAATCGGAGGTGTGAGTAATTTTTCTTTGAGTAAATTAAATGAAGTTTCACTGAACTAATTGAAAGAAGCTTTCTTTTTTAATAAATTGTTCATGGGCTGTGCAATAAGAGAGAAGTTGTTAATAAATTTTCGGTAATAATTAGCAAGACCCATGAAGGATTTGATTTGTTTTTCATTTATCGGTCGGGGAAACATTTTCACTGCCTCAACTTTACGTGGATCTGGCATGATTCAATTTTCGGGAATTATATGCTCTAAATAATTAATTTCCCTACGCAAGAATTGACATTCGCTAGGTTGTAATTTTAAATTGTATTTACGAAGACAATTGAATATTTCTATTAGTTTATTGTTGTGATCTAATAAATTTTTTCCATCTAATAAATTTTCATCCAAATAAACAAAGCATTTATTTGATGTGTTTTGGGTTACGTTTATTAAAAAGAAATACTTTTATTTTTCTTAACCAATTTATTTCCGAACTTTAATTACAACTCTTCTACAAATCAAAATTTAAATAACAATGATGGAAATTTTATAGTAATAAAGAGAAAAGAAAAAAAAAAATAAAAAAAAAAAAATAAATATATGTATACGAGTACAATCTAAACAGATTAAGATATTGTTGTATAGATAAGAAGATTTAAAAAACACCATGAATTAAATAATAAAAATTCAACGAACAGAGCTGAAAAACATAAAAATTCAACGAACAGAGCTAAAAAACATAAAAATTCAACGAACAGAGCTGAAAAACAGAAAAATTCAACGAACCGAAAAACATAAAATCATAAATAACTAAAAACATGAAACCATAACAACATCAAAAAAAAACAAGGGGAAGAAAAAACGAAAATAAAATTCCAATTAACAACACACCATCACAAAGAAAAAAAAAAAAAAAAGAAGAAAGAAAAATTTTTTTTTTTAAAAATAAAAAAATTATATTTTATTAAAAAATTTACAAAAAGTTATTTTCAAAAATCGGAAAGTTTTTTTCTCGAAAGCAGAAGTCTCAGGGCGGAGGCAGGAGGCTGTTCGTTGATGTTGTACCCGAATATCTTCTTGCTCCTATGATGTAGGAGCACCAAACTGGCATCCGGGAAGAGGTCCAGAGACAAATTGCTTTCTTCAGTGACGGCCGACAATTAGTCCACTAGGTCATCCAAAATTGATTCCATGGTGGTAACTATGGACCACTCGTCCATCTGTGTACGGTCACAGAAGCGTAGATCATCCAGCTGCGTTTGAACCACCGTTCGTAGTAGAGGTGCTCCCCTACGCTTGTCCAAAGGTCTCATACAAAGAGGATCTCTTGTTATATTTTGGAGACATCTTTCGTTGTTGAATAGTGAGAATATAAAACTCGTTGATAAGTATGATAACTGATATACTATTAATTTAGATAAATCTTTAATCCAACAATAATGGTATTTTCTTAATCTTCAATGTGAAGTAAAATTATATGCACATTTTTTTTAGATTGCAGCTGTCCAATAACTTCATGAGCTCTTAATTTATGATTGTATTCATTATAATGTTTAATGTTTCTATTTTATGTGCATCTATTAATTTAACTGGAAACGCGACACCATCAAAATTTAAAATGTCAGTAAAATGTGGATAAGATGAAACACGATTACTAGGATGTGTTGCTGGTCTAAGTGTAGATACTATTGAACATGCAAAACATTTATTATCATGATTAACTATATTAACACATGCATGTTTTTGTTGAATATTTTTTGGAAGTTCATAAGTTTTCTGCATTAGAATCATATTTATCGGCTTTGTGAATAATGACGTATTAAATTAGAAGAATAGGAATATGTCTTCTAATTTAATACGTCATCTAAAAAATTTTTATGATAGCGCTTTTTAATTCGAAATCCATATTAATGTTTTGTGATCATTATTAACATTAAACTTTTTATCATATAAATATGGATGATAATGATATAGTAATAACCTATGAGTTATTGATATCGATTTGTAAAATAATTAAAAGAATAATGAACTAAAAGTAGGTCAAAACAAAATGAACCAAATAAGAATGAAACTGGTCCAGAGTGCTTGTTCAATCTGCGTTGAGAAGTTTATGTAGAATCCGTTGTTGTTCGACTCCAAGTTGTAAATTTAGATAAGTCTGTTGTAGTTCGACCCAAAGTGTTATAAATTTAACTCTTTTAATTTATATTTTAATTTTTATTTTATTTTAATTTAAAATAATTACATCTTAATTATTTAGCTTTGGTAAGACCAGTCTAGATTGCTCTAAGCCCGTGGATTGGGTCACTGTTAGCTAATTATTGATACAGACATTGTTAAAATAAAATTTTACATCTTATATACTGACTAATCGCTAACTAAGCAATTTGACTTATTAAAAAATATTAAATTGTTACTAACAATACAAAAGGTGTACAAAGATTTCTTAATATAAAAATTAAAAATAAATAATATGTCATATTAAGTCAAGAAATAATTTTATGTTAAACTGCTAACCTATATTATATGATTTTAATATAAAACAATAAAAATGCTAAGTTAGCAAATATTTACTTAATATTGACCTATTTTTAATTGTAGATTATTTGCAGTTACTGATGATTATTATAATTTAATATTATGTTGGGTTTAATTATTATGTCTGTTCATTGGATTGAACATACTCCCTGGCCACCTTAAACTGTAGTGTCATGTTCGTTAAACTGGAAATCTGATGTTGTTTTAGGTGTCGTTATGTTACCACCTTGTGTTGATCGACATCTCTTTCTTGTTATGAAAATTATAATTGAGAGCAGGATGATGGCTGTCATTGTATAAGCAAACGCATAATGATGTACATCGTGGTGGGTAAGCCCTACCACATACTCCTGGATCTTTTGTTGTTTTATCATTGATTCTGGTCAGATCTGCAGCCACGTCCAGGTTTAGCCTTGGTATACTGATGTTGTTCATCTGTCGTTTAGTTATCTCCGACATTAAATTAGTTGATGGTGAAAAGGATGTCTTCGTTCTTGTGCTGAATTTGCTGTGGCCAGTTATGAATGAGCAAAGTACTTCCCTTTGCTGCACAATTGGCTGCTATCTTGATAATTCAGCTTTCCTGTTTGTGGTTCAGCATATCGATCTCACATTTCCTGACATTAGAGTATGTATTGTAAACTGGTCTTTTTTGATTGCACAAGAATTTGTGTTCCTTGTGTTTTTGCATTCATTTAATTCGTCCTGTTCCAATGGCTAATATTGATTGCGGTGTAGATTTACAATCAAAAACGTAGATGAGGGAACTATGGACACGTGATTACCTTGATGCAGGATTGGTAATGAGATCAGCTTGAACAGTTGAAATTCGTTGTTGTCAATAAGAGGAATATCAATTAGAAAAATTATGTTATTCCTCGTAACCCTTGTCTTCACGTGCATGAGGTCGTACAGCTGAGATACTTCATTCTTGTCGAAACCAGATACTGATGAACTATATGGTAAATTAGGTCTTATAATTTTTACTTGATCAGCTAGTTGGTCTGGTGTGAAGATAAATGGGCTTATTTTTCCGTGCTTGATGTCCATCACTGTGTTTAATAGGATGTCTTGGATTCTTTGGTACGATGTTATAATCAGTGTACTTTGAATGCTGGATGAAAGAAATTCCAAGACTGATTCTTCCCACTCTGTTGTATTTAAAAGTGTTTTCATAGATTTCTGTAACACACTGAACTGTTGTTCAATTAGTTCATTCTCCTTTTTTATAACGTTACTGGTTGCTTCCATAATTGTTGTTTGGTTCTTTATCAGGCTCTCATTTTGTTTACTTAGTTCTATTTGTTCTTCAAAATGGTCTGCAGAGCTTTGGTCTAATACTCTTCTTTCTTTTAATGTTATTGAATCCTTGGAGCAGTTCATCAGCGTGTTTTAATTCACTTAATTTGTCGTGAAGTAATGCAAAGATTGATTTGCATATTCCTTGATCAACGTGGTTTATGTGTTGTTGGATACCGTCAAGTTCTTGGCTGTATCTTTCTAGATCATATTATACGCTTATGCTCCAGGTATCTTTTATCCAGTTTACCAATCCTTCTTGTTCGAAGTATATTCCAGAAGATGAGAAGAGGGGTGTAAGTTCGTAGGGTAGGACTGAGGCGGTTGTAATTTCTATGCCACTGCTTATTAACGTTATTAAAAAAATCACCAAAATCATGTGACTTCCTTTCTTTTTGATTTCTTGTTTTGTTGTTTGTTTCTTGTTATCCTCTATTGGTAGGAAACTGACCTTTGAGATAGGTCTCTTCAAAATATTTTTGGGCGTTCGTACCGTAACAACTCTGGTGAGCCCATCTTTGCCAGGATGAGTGTCTTCAATTCTTGCAAGTGACCATTTACAGGGTGGAAGCTGATCATCTTTTAGTAATACCAAACTTCCTTTCCTTATATGAGTGTTTGGTTGGGTCCACTTGTACCTTTGTTGCACTGGATATTCGGATTTCCATTTTTTCCAAAACCTTTGTTGCATCTGATTGACTAGCTGCCAGCGTGTCAGTTGTGATATTTGTTGTTATCACTCGGAATCAAGTTTATTTATAAGATGAGATTATAACTCGTTATAGAATTCCAAAAAAATTAGTTACAGATATAGGTTCAAACTTTACAAGTTAATTATTCACAAGCGTTTGTAAGTTTTTATAAATAAAAAAATTGAAAACGACTACATATAATCCACAAAGCAATGGCACTTTAGAAAGATCACATACGTAATTGGCCGAATATTTAAGAAGTTTTGTACAAGAAGATCAAACAGGATGGGATCAGTGGTTAAGACAAGCGATGCATGTGCATAATAACACCGAACATTCAGCTACAAAGTTAGCACCCATGGATTTTTTATTTGGTTAAAATTAAGATATAAATTCAGAAATCGCACGAGATTGCAAAATAGAATATCAGACAAAGTAAATCAAATTCAAAGAACTATTATGATAAAAATACCAAATTGATAATTTTTAAAATTGGATTTTAAAAAATTCAGTGAAACAGAACAAGTTTTCGTCAATCTGGATTGACCCATAGGAAATAGCAGAAATAAATAATGAAGTTAATACCACAATCAAAATAGGCAAAAAGTTAAAAAAAATGCATAATAATAGATTAAAAAAGGCGTTGGAATAAGGAAAAAATAGTATCCCAGTTCAGAAAACAGCTTTTATTACCTTAATTTTGCATAAAACTCATGAAAAATAACAAATCATAGCAGTATCCAAAGAAAATAGCTAAAAAGTATGAAAAGTTATAAATCATAGCAGCATACAAAGAAAATAGTGCAGGATTGTCACCAAGCCATTCATTACGTTAGATACGATGGTCCATTTTATCGTCCTGATGTAGTGTATAACGTCACTGATGTTCGGATAACCCAACTGCGTTTGGTCAAGTTCTCAAGGTAAATACATTGTCCTGGGTTGGTCCATAAGGACTCGTATACCGAATACTTATTTAAAATGTTAAACATTTTGAGTTTATTATTTAAGACTTCGAAGAATTCAAAGAATTACCGATTAAAATTTCAGTCTATTTATACTTAAATAAGTGCAAAATTGACATAAAACACACACAACACCACCCCCTTAGTGAAAGTTGGAGCTGCTATCTTGCGAGATAAGCAGGTTCAACTTGTAATCAGTGATAATTGAAAACAACATTGTTGTGATTTTCCTTTGCGAGGGAAGAATCACGGATTTGTGGTTTGTATTCCAATAAAGGACTGATAGGCACTTGCGTTAATATTAATGAAAAACGTATTTGCGTTTAATTATTTTTATTATTCACTTATGTTTTCACAATTTTAAACTTAATATAAACTTCTTTTGTTACAAAAGTTTTCGTGTTTTAAATCTTACTTAGTTCAGACTCACGACGTCTGGTCTGACTAATTACTTTTGACTGATGTGTACTAATTTCCCCGATTCTTTTTGAATCAGAACTATTTATTAATTTATTCAAAAATCCATCATCAACAAAAATCCCCAATACCTCTGAGTAATTTCCCCAGTTGCGTAATCAATTGTTGATGTTGCATTTAACCTTAACTTTGTTTATTTAAAACCTACTTTTAATTATTACATTTTTAACTTTATTATGTCATTTCGAAATTATTTCATATTCAATTATCAATTTATGCAATTCATATATTTTACATTATATTTGATTATTTATATTATTTATTATTATTATTTCACTACAAAATGAAGTGGGTGTTCTAATCTATCACAACGGCGTTGTAAAACAATAAAATGTTTTTTTTTTTACAATTACCAAATCTTCAAGTAATTCCAACGTTGGCTAGAGTATTCCTCTAACTCGAGATCTGGAGATCTGAAGAAAAACTGATCCAATAATTCCAACTAAGTTGGCTAGAGTATTCCTCTAATTCGAACAGCTGCTTTTGGTAAAAAAAAATGAGTACTCAATTGCGTTACAATTAATCACTAATTTATTGAAACAATTTTCACTGCTTTTATACCGTAAAAACTGCTGATACCACAAACTGTTGTTAACAAAATATAATACGATATAAATAATTTAAATAACAAAATTAATTGTGAAATTAATAATTATTAAAAATATAATAAAACCGATAATTACATCAATTAAATTAATTGATGATAATGTTAAAAATGTTTATTAACCCGAATATTATTTTTCTTTAATTTTAATGATTCCACCAAATTTGCTGAATTGCATGTTGAGTATTCAACAGTGAGGTTTATTCAATTTTAGTTGCCTAACTCTCGGAGCAACTATTCTTTGTTTTTAATGTTATTTAAAGTCATGTTAAATTTCGTTTGCCTAAGTATAGGCACAACATACCTTCCCCCTCCAAATAAAATTTTTTATATTATTTTGAAAAGATTAAATAAAATTTTAAATTTTTAAATCTGTAAATCTTCTAAACCATTTTCTTATATTTCTTATAACATTAATTATTACTGTCTTTTTTTTTTCCTAATCAATTTTGGTAATTATTTTGCCCAAATGATTCCAAATTTCTTGATCATTTTAATCTTCATTATTTTTTCTTCTGTGTTATGAAATATATCGCATTACATTTATTTTTATTTTGCTTTTCTTTTTTACTTCTTTGACAATTTTTTTTTTTTTTATTAATTTATATAATGTTTTTTTTTTCATTTGTTGTTTGTTATGAAATATATCTAATTATATTTGTATTCTTATTGTTTTTTTTTTTTTACAATTTTTAAATTCATATGATACTTTTCGTAATAATTTTAATTTTAATTTTTGTTTTGTACAATTTTTAATTTATTTTGTTATTTGATAATTCTAAGCTTTACTTCAGCATATTATTATGTGTTTAAATAATTTGCTTTTATTCTGTCCACTTTAATTTATTGAAACTGGTATATTATTTTATTGTTTATTGTTTATGGAATACTTTATTATCCTTATAATTACTTAAGTCATTCCTAACATCTAGCTAACTGTATAACATTGTATGTGTTTCACGTCCAACTCTTTAGGATGGCTTATTTGGTTTGGTACTCGTGGTGCCCTTTTTTGTGGAATTTCTATGAATGGTGATTCCATCGGTACCTCATATGTTGTGTTTTTTATGATTAAATGGCGGTGTACTTGATGGTATTGCTGGTGGAAATTCGATTATTGGTCGTCTCGATATATACAATTACAATTTGCTTACATTAATGTGGGTTAGAGTAGTTGAATCTTGGGTTTACATCGCTTCAACATTATTATTTATCTCTTAATGAAAAATAAATTTTGATTTTCGTTTATATATTGATTTTCGTTTATATTTTGATCTAACAATAACACAGTTTAATGTTATTATTGTTTTTAATAAATTTTTTTTTTTCTAATTATAAAAATTAAAAACTATAGTTAGTATCAGGAATACAAAATAAATTGATGAAAACTGATGAACATCATGCTTAGATAAGGTTTCGCTTTTCGCAAATTTTTTATCATTATTTAATTGTTGAATGTCAAGCCTAATTTTAATAACTTGTGATTTTGGTCTATGACTTAAGGTTAATGATTCTGGAATTCATCAATTCTCATTAATTCTTTAGAACTTAATGGTAAGGTTAAATCTCTTAAATTTAGGTTGGATACACTATTCGGTTCTTAGTTTACATTAGTTGTGTTGGTTATTCAATTTTAGTATGAATGCAACAACTTTATAATACCTGTATTTATTGACTTCAATTCTTCATTTTTAGATTTAATACATACAATGTTAATTAACTCTTCCTTTGGGCTTACAAATATCCATGAATTATTATTTTTTACTTTTATCTATATAGTGTTTTTTACTTCAATTAATTTGGTATTACAATTGCGTTTTTTGTTTGTTGGAAAAAATACTGAATTCGCAGATGTCATAACCATGCGATATAATAATTGGAATGGTCTGATTACAAATAAACGGATCAGTTTTATTAAAGCAATTATTTAATCAATTATCGAATAGTGTTCCATAATCTTTTCTACTATATTTATTACTTTTGATGGGATACTAGTCACATACTAATGCTCTGTCACTTTGATCGGAATACTGATCATATTGTACACATTGTAGTCTTGGGTCTTAATTAATGGAATTTGGATTTTAAACATAATTCTATTTATAATTTTAATAGCGTCGAAGTCAATAATTTGGTATAGTAAATTTATGTCGTCCAAAGGTGTTGGGATTTTCCTTTGCCAGGGGAGAATCACGGATTTGTGGTTTATATTCGAATAAAGTTTCTCAGGAAGTTTGAGTTAAAAAACGTTGAATTCAGATATTAATTATTAAATTTATTAATCACTTTTGATTTACAAATTTTAATCTTAAACTAATCTTTAAGTGTTAAAAAGTTTTAGTGCTTAATTATAGTACTTAGTTCAGACTCTCGACGTCTGGTCTGACTAATTACTTTTGACTAACTCCCTGATTCTTTTTGAATCAGAACTATTTATTAAGTTATTCAAAAATCCATCATCAACAAAAATCCCCAAATTGTCTAGGCAATTTCCCCAGTCACGTATTCATGTTTTAGTTAAATTTGATAATTCTTTGTTTAATTAAATTTAGTTTAATTATTTTCATTTCTTTGTTCAATCATTATTTGAAAATATAATTTCGATCGATAATTTGGTAATCCATTGTTGATGTTGCATTTTTACTTTTTCTTTAATGTAACTTTTAAATTCTGTATTAAAAACCTACTTTTAATTCTTTGTAATACTAACTTAATTAGGACAATTCGTTATTATATTTCTATTGTGTAATTTATAAATATTTGATTATATTTTTTAATATTAAATAATATTATTCCGATTTAAATGAAATGAGGTTGCCTAACTGTGGGCGCAACAATTATTTACTTTAACTTCTATTTAAAATCTTGTTGAAATTCGTTTGCCTAAGCATAGGCACAAACAAAAATTTTATTTCATTTTGAAAAAATTTAATAAAATTTTAAATTTTTAAATCTGTAAATTTCCTAAACCATTTTCTTATATTTCCTATTACATTACTTATTATTATTATTTGTTTTTTTTTTTTAGTTTTAATTTTATCAATTAGCTTTAATGTTATACATATTTAGTTTATTATTATTTTTCTTTTTTTTCTTCTAAATCGTTTAAACGTTTCAGATTTCTAATCTTTATTATTTTAATTCTTATTTATTCTTTGATATCTAATCCTATTATGACTACATACATCTTAATTTATTTTTCTTTTAATTTTATCAAATTTGTGTCATTTAGCATTTTTTCATGTTGAATTTCTTTTTTATTCAATATTACGAATATATTTATTTTGTCGTGATCAAATTACTGTTATTGTTTATAAAAGTGAAAAGGTTTGTAATTATTTGAATTATCTTTTGTTTTTTAATTGATTCATATATTCAATTTGTTGTTATGTAATATTTTATATATTATGTTACATTATTTTATCCTGTCTTGATTTTTACTACTTTACTATTCTTATCTTAATTTCATTTATACTGAGTATCTAAATATCTGTATAACATTGTATTTGGTTCACTTTCAACTCTTTAGGTTGGTGTTTTTGTTTTGGCACTCGTGGTGCCTTTTTTTGTGGAATTTCCATGAATGACGTTTCGATTGGGACTTCGTAATCTGTGCTTTTCTTTTTAAATGGCGGTGGATTTGGAGGAATCGCAGGTGGAAATTCTATAATTGGTCTTGATATAATGGATATATCCCTTAATGGATTTTCTTTGCTTTTCCCAGTCTTTTTACTCCTTAATTTTTTAAACCCTTTCCATAAGATTATTACTAAAATTATCATTCCCATCATCCCCATTGTTGAAAATGTCAAGGTGGTGTTCAATTCATTATGGTTTTCCTGAACCCTATTTATTCTTTCTTGTTCTTTTTGTTTTAACAAGTGTTCATAATCCGTAATTTTTTTATCTTCGAATAGGATCTGTTTGTTGGAATCCTCAAAATTTATTATTTTTAATGTATTTATTTTTATTTTGCTCATTTCTTCTGGATAATGTTGATAATCTTCCCATTTGTCCTTGTTTAAAACAATTTCCGGCTGTTCTATTTTTACTGCCACTCCTTCTGTGCCTTCTATTGGAAATATTGTAGTATCTGTAGATATTTCACAATCTTTGTTAAATTTCAATATCCCCTGCTTTACTAGGACGATTTTCGAATGATTTCCGTTACAGTTAGTATATATTATCCTTTCTTCTTTGACAAAATACAACCACGAATTTGGAGTATACATTTGTATAAAATGATCTTCTGGCGTGTTAATTAACTTGGTTCCGCAACTTGTTTCTTTTATTGAGGGGTTACGCAACAATTCTAGACTACATTCACCTGCTACCGTCAATAATTTCGGCTGATTTTGTTTGCATAATCTTACGTTCTTGTCCATTCCCATCCTTATTGTCTCACATTTATTTACCTGCTCATTTGCCATTATTAGAAAATTTGTAATATACTTCTTTGCGGCTATATTCTCAGCCTCTGTATTAACCATTGTTTTGCTTCCTTTGCTTATTGGTATTGGTGTTTTGTAAATGCGTTTCATCGTGAAGATATCTTGGTCTACTAAAGGTACTACTATCTTTATATAAATTTCTCGTCCGTTTTTATAATGATGTATTTTAATTATTTGTTAAATTTGGCCGGGTTCCAAAAATAATAACTTTAATCTCGATTCTTTAAAATGATGTACCACGGTCTTTATTATTGTATCCATTCCCATTATGGCTGGGTGTAATTCGTTGTTATGGAGTGATGAAGCTATTGCAATAGTTGTTGTTAGCTGTCGTTGAATGTGTATTAATTTCAACATGATGCTGTTAATTAGTTCCTCAACATCTATTCGTGTTTGTGTTAATAATTGCATATCTTTTTTATTGCTCTCAATCTTGTTCATTGTTTCTATAATTTGATTTACCGCTAACGTGATATTCTGATATTATTTTTCTAAAGTTTTCATGGGTTTTTTCAGTGCTTCGTAATTTGATTTTATTAGAGTAGATTGCTTCTCTAACATTAGGAATTCATCATCACTATTTTTTTTTAATGTGTTGATGTCTTTCTCTATTCTTTGGGCATCTTCGTTTTCCATGGTTCCAAATAAAATTTTTGTTAGGTGACCCACTCCATCTACATATGATCTCTTTATTCTTTTTTTATGGATCATTCCCTCTATTCTAGAGTCTTGCTGTTTTATTTCTTCTAGTAACTGGTCCATTTCGGTCGTGAAGTCTTGACATTTACTTGTTAAATATTGTTCCTTTATTCTAGGACACAGCTTCTTTAGGATCCACTTGCTTTGTTCCGTTATATTGATTGCTTCTCTTAAATCTGGTATTTTGATTGCTGTTATTATCTGCCATGTTTTGGTGTAAAAAACAGTTTCCCCAATGGATTCTAACAATATTCCAATGCAGAAATAATTTAAATTGAAATCATAACAGCAGCACGATTTAAGTTAATAAATAAATGTAAGGTTAATACAGGAGTCAATTAGTAATTCGAGAAAAAAAATATATATCAGAATCTAAAAATACCTCAAAAAAAAAAATGAATCATAGCAGCTAAAAAACATGGAAAATAAAATTAAAAAAAAAAAGAGCTGAAAACATAAAATCACAAGAGAAAATAACTAAAAACATGAAATCATAAACAACACCTAAAAATATCTCGTAGCTAAAATAAACATAAGATAAAAAAAAAAATAGAAAAACAACGAGAAACGAAGAAAAAGTCCCAAATAACAACAAAGAAATCACCACCAAAAATGAAAAAAAAAAAAGAACAAGATTAAAAAGACAAACAAAGGATGGAGGACGAGGAAAAAGAATAGAAAGATTATGACTATATTTTTTTTTATATTTTAAATTACAGAGTGAATGTCTGAATTGATAAAATTTAAAGATTTGAGATACCCCGCAGTGAGAGGCAGAGTGCCCTCGCTGAAGCCGAAGGCTGCTCATTCAAGTTAAATGCAAATAGTCTTCTTCCTCTGTGGCCCAAAAGCACCACACTGGCATCTTGAATAATGTCCGACAATTGTCCAAGGGAGAATTCATCAATGTCTTCATTGAGACGACGTAGTATGTCGTCCATCACAGTGGCCCTGGTGCAGACGATGGACCGGTCCATCGTCCGAATATAGTGGAGAGTTACGGATGAGTATAACAACCAGCTTCGTCCGGAGAGCCGTTCAGCATAAATTTTTGGTGCAGACGATGGACCAGTCCATCGTCCGAATATAGTGTAGAGTTACGGATGAGTATAACAACCAGCTTCGTCCGGAGAGCCGTTCAGCATAAATTTGTTCTCCTACACTGGTCCAGAGGTCCTCGTAGAGAGAATATTTGTTGAGAATATACATTACTCTTTATGAAGATTGTGACTTGTTTAATTAAACAAATTAACTGAATTATCGACCGAAAATACCGTCTATTTATTTTTTATATTTTAAATTACAGAGTGAATGTCTGAATTGATAAAATTTAAAGATTTGAGAGACCCCGCAGTGAGAGGCGGAGGGCCCTTGCTAACGCATGGGTTGTATCCTATAAATTGAATCCTATAATTTGCTTTCTTCGGTGATGCAGAAGCGCCACACTAGCGTCTTGGAGAATATCCGCCCATGATTTAATGTTGAATGGGTTGTAGACAGTCACCGTGTTTAGAAAGAGTGGAAGGTCATGCATCGCGCAGGATCTTGTTGACACAATGGACCACTCCATTGTCCGAATGTATAATGAAGCGTGATCGATGAATGCAGCAACCAGCTGCACGTATAGGTGTTCCCCAACACTTGTCTAAAGGTTTTCGTTGATATATTTTTGGTAGTTTTGAAAAAAACTTATTAACTAGCAGATTAACTGACTTATTACTTAAAGTAAAATTATTGCAAGTAAAAAAAAAAGAATGGAATTTTAGAACTAAAATAAGTCAAATTCGAGAATATAGAGGAACAAAATCAACTGTTTTCATTGTGAGCTTATTCAACTTGTTCCCCAGTGTCATCTATACTTTGATTAATTTTTTACATTTTATTTTTTGTTCTTAATACTTATATAAGGTTACAAATTATTGTTATTAATATAATTGTATATATTTAATGATGCGGAATGACGACCATTATTTTTCCTAAAATATTATTTGTACCTAGTTTTTCTTTGATTTGAAATTGAGTTAGGTAATTTTTGTAATTTGTTGGTGTTTTGAATGTTTATCTGGTTTAAAATCTTACAACTGAACGATTCTGTTTTAACAGTAGGAATATTCTTCCTGTTCCGTTGAGATTTTGATTTGTTGGATTTAAAAAATAAATACCTTACTCAATTATATTGTAGAACAGCACAATAGCTTATTTTACAAAGGTTACATTTTTCCTATAATAATAATTTAGTTATTATATTAATATAATTTAATTTTAATACAATTATTGGTTTAATGACGTCAAGTATTACATTTCCCAATATTCAAAATTTTTGGTCTATGTTAAAATTCTTTTGATTTGAATTAAATAATAAATATAAAGAATGCAAGCTATAAGCGGAATAAATTTTAAAATTAATCTTACTGTATTAATTTTAAGTTTTATTTTGAACATACATATAATAAATGATTACATGTTTCAAATTATTTTATTATATTATGTATGTTATATTTTATCATATTTGTGAAAAATGGTATGACCTTGAACATTGAATAAATTTTGGATAGTGATCATTTGTTTTTATTTCGTCAATTTGATCAATCGATATATCATGAATTAAGTTTTATCTTGTATATTTTATTATGAATTTTTGTTTGTTTTCTTATTACATTTGAATACAGTACAGGAAGATTGAGTGTGAATTGAGCATTCTACTTTTAATTGCAATAATACAATTTTATTTTTTAAAACAATTAAATTAACAATTTCTTCATTATCAGTATCACACACAAAGATCCATGAGTTTTCGTTCTCCAATTTCTGATATAATAAAATAAATGGGTTTTAAAATAATATTTTACTGATATAAGCAATATTCAACTTATTGTTTCTCAATATTATTTAAATTCTATTTTAAATTAGCTTAATTTATTAATTTATTCCATATGCATAAATATAGGTTACTATACATACTGTTTGTGTGGACAATGATTATTTGGTTGCAAGATTCAAATCTCTCAATTGAACAATTCTGTTAGACAGCAGGAATATTCTTCCTGTTCAATTTGAGATTTTTTTGTTGAATAGTTATTTTTGGTAGGATTAAAAAGAAAATAAGTATTTTACTCAAATATTCTGTTAGACAGCAGGGATATTTGAGCTCAATTTCTTATTTTCTTTCAGGTGAAGTGAATAGACTGACTTATTGGTCATAAGTAAGTATTTTATTGTAAAAAAATCACGTCTTGTATACTATTAAAATGCAAAGGTTGTATTTTTACCCAATAATATTTACTTTTTAGAACAATATAATTTTATTTTAATTATTGATTTAATGTCGTCAATTGCTGCATTGCATTTCCAAATTTTTGTCTGTTGACGTGAATTATTAAATATAAATAAAAATATAAGATATCCAATTTTTTTTTGATTTGGTGGAAATAATAAAATATAAGAAATGCGAATTAATTAATTAATAATTTTTTATTTTTATTATATATATTATATATATTTTTAGTGCAAGCTAAGCATATAGGTATATTTTGTGTTATAAAATAATTTTATTTTATTTTTTATATTTTAATATTTTCATTATATTTTTATATTTAAATATTTTCATTACATTTTTTAATATTTATGAAATTGCAAGCTAATCATTATGTTATAAAATTATTTTATTTTAATGTTTTGATATTTATGTTATATTTTTAATATATATGAAAGTCGAATAAAATGTAAAGAATGCAATTTTCTTTATTATATTTACGTTATATTTTATTCTATTGCTGAGAAATGGTCTGACCTTGAACACATACAATAAATTACTAAATTATTATTTCATTTTTAAATATTTTTGCAACATTTTTCTTCACAAACTATTTACATGCTGTCTTTATGAATATTTCTTAAAAAGTAGTTATATCTTTTATGTTATTTAGGTTTAACAAAAAATTGTCAATTCTTTTATAAATAAATATATATTATTATTGTTATTTGATAAAAAGAATATTGTGTTATGGAATGTGGCCCGCTGTCGCCAATATGTTGTGGGATAAGTTGTTAAAACAAAAGCAGTATTTAATTATTCAATTTATTTATTGACAACCGTCAGGTTTTTCGTCTTATTTATAACTGACTTATTTCTTATTTTGATTCTTATTATTTGTTAAGTTCTTATTAATCTACTAAGAAAATGCATTCCTCTTAGCACATAAGCATAATTTCTATATCGACAAATCTCACGGTAAGAATTAAATGAATTACAAGGTGAATATAATTATTAGTGCTATATACAATCCCATGGAATAAGATAATGAGATAGAGTAATAATTCATAACATTTCCTTCCCCCTTAAAAAAATTCCTATGACAATATTTGTTATGTTATATAATTATTGTTTTAAAATTTTATTTTAACAATTATTTTTACTTTTTTTCTTCTTAAATTTACATCTTAAATGGCTGTATTCTATAGGAAGAAGATGGTACTTCTTCTTCTTTCAACTGCTGTTCAGTACCGAACAGGTTATTAGAATTTAAACGCCGCATTGTAAACCCGGCATAATATTAAAAAAGTAATTCATTAACCTCAGTATTATGAAATATTCAATTTATGATAAATAATGTTTATTACATATAATATTTAAAATTGGTTCAAGTTATTTTAATATTACAATTTTATTGTTAATTCAGCAGTGCCTAGATTACGATATATATGTGAGTGCCGAAAATGGCGAGTGCGAGTCGCTACTCACCTTTTTTGATTACGAACTTATCTCGTCTCTCAAAACGACCCTCACCTTGTAGCGTTTTTACTCGCCATCTATTTAGTACGTGAGTTGTCATGTAAAACATGGAAAATATATTTTTTTTAATTTTTTTTCATCAAGATATATATTATTAATTAATATAATAAATTTGTCTTTTAAATTTATGAAGAAATAACACTCAAAAATGACGAAAATTAAAAGAAACTATTTTCCATTTTTCATGAAAATTTTAATTCTTCAAAAACAAATTTCAAAAATATAATAATTATATAAGAATAGTAAATAAAAAATAATAAATTTACAACTAAAATAAGTTTTACTTGTAACCAAAACTTTTTTCTCGTTGGTTTAATTTTTTTTTTTCATTTCTTGAACAGACATTGCTTTATTTTTAAGAAGAAAAAGTAGTGTTGCCATTAAAAACTGGTCGAAACGCTACAATCAGCGTACCTTTTTATCGTAATCAAAATTTGTCAAATGGCGAGTGGACTGATGGTGAGTAATGTGAGTAGCGACTCGCACTCGCATATTTATCGTAATCTAGGCACAGTTAATATAAATTCATTTCTTTATTTATTAATTATTAATATAATATAAAAATTATTTTTATATAAAGAAAATATTTGTTAATGTTGCATTTCATTCACCTTTTGTGTTATTCAAATAACGTCATTTGTTAGTAACGATTTTATATTTTTCAATAATTCAATTCGCCTAGTTAGCAAATAATTAGTATATAAGAAGTAAAAATTTCATTAACAATTGTCAGTCAGTGAATTCATTTAATTAAGCTACCAGTGACCTGATACACAGGTTTAGAGTATTCTAGACTGGCTTTACCAAAGTTTAATTATTTACACTACAAACAAGTGTAAACATTGACTATCGTTCTTACAGTATTTACAACACTGTATGAACTAAAAGTAAATAAAAATTAAATTAGACAACTTACAACTGTCTTTTAATTAATTTAAATTAGACAACATACAACTGTCTTTTTTATTAATTTCGACTATTACTTAATCAAATATTATTAAACAACTGCTTTTCATTCCTTTTCTCCATTTCAAATACTGGAGAAAGGATTGGGTTTAACCTTCTTATAGGTAATTTAATTTTTGATGAAATTTTATTATGAAATATAAAGAATATATTGAATAGTAATGATGAACATCATGATTATTAATTCTGTCTTCATATTTATTTTCTTTTTCTTTTAAATTTTCAATTCTTTCACTTATTGCCTCTAATTCGTAGTGCTCAGAAAAACTTAACAATTTTGATTTTGATTTGTCTGAGTATGGTCCAACTGCGTCTGCTTAATTGCTTGATGTAGATACCCTCTCCAGGATTTGTCCATAATGACTCGTATAAGGAGTATTGGTTTACAGTAGAGAACATTTTTAGTAACTTTTTAATTTCAAGAACTTAACTGATTTACCGATCAGAATTTCAATCTATTTATACGGAAATAATTGTCCATTTGACAAAAAACTGATATGAATAAAGGACATTTTTACAAAAAAAATAAAAAGGAAAAAGAGAAACACCGTGTTAGTAAATTGATAAATCACAAAATATGCATAAAAAACATTTTTTTTGGTATTTGATAATAATGAATAAAAGTATTTCAACAAAGAGAATCATGTCAGTAAATCATAAGACATGCATAAAAGACATTTATTTTTGTTTTTGATAAAAATAAATAAAGGTATTTAAAGGGGGAAAAAGGGAAAATCAGGTCAATAATATGGTAAATTACAAAATATGCATAAAAGACATTTTTTTTTCTGAATAAAAATATTTAAACAAAGAAAATCAGGTCAATAAACTGGTAAATTATAAAATATGCATAAAAGACTTTTTTTTTGTTTTTGATAAAAATAAATAAAAAAAATTAATTTTATAAAAAAAAAAAAAAAATAAAATCGTGTCAATAAATTGTTAAAAAGGCAGGAAACCCAATTTTTATAAAATTATATGTTCTAGAAAAAATGTGAAGAAATATTGATTTATAAAGTAAATAAGAACAAAGGACGTCAACATTAAAATGAAGATTTATAAAATTTCAAAGTCCATGATAAGAGGAAATGGCAAAAAGAGAAAAAAAAGTTTATTAATGGGAGCGTAGGTTCGAATCCTACCGGCTGCGCCAATTTGTTGTGATTTGTGGTTTATATTCAAATAAAGTTTCACGGAAATTGAGTTAAAAAACGTAGAATTTAGATTTTAAGTATTACATTTATTAAGCACTTTTAATTTTACAAACTTAAATCTTAAAATAATCTTTAAGTGTTTTACAAAACGTTTTAGTATTTAAGTAACTCTCTGGTTAACTACCAGTCTAATTTCTTTGATTACTTCAGGCTAACTCTCATGATTCTTCGTGAATCAGAACTATTTATTAATTTATTCAAAAATGCATCATTAACAAATAACCCCAATACTTCTGAGTAATTTCCCCAGTTGCGTATTCATGTTTTAATTATAATTTAGTTCAGTTATTATTCTTTTGTTTAATCATTTTTTTGAAATATAATTTTGACCGATATTTTTCAAATAGTATTATTTCAATTGAAAATGAGGTGAGGTTTATAAAGTCTTGTTAAATTTAGGCACAACATTGGTTTTAAATTAAAAATAAATGGTCTGTGATCCGTTATAATAATAAATTTCTTAACATATAATTAAGGTCTAAAATGGTTCACTGCCTACACGATCGCGAGTTCAACGTTTGCATAATTTTTTTCTGAGCTATTTAAACTTCGACTTGCATATGCAATAGGTAAATCGCTACCTATATCACCCTGTGATAATAAGGCACCCACAGCAAGACTACTTGCATCCGTTGTAAGAACAAATTTCTTTTCAAAGTCCAGATATCGAGGAATTGGAAATGACATTAATTTGTTTTTAAGTATATTAAAAGATTCTTCACAAAATGCATCCCGATTAAATTTTGCATTCTTTTTCGTTAAAGAACTAATTGCTCCTGCTATCTTAGAAAAATTACTTATAAAGCGTCTATAGTATCCAAAAAAGAACGTATTTCTTTTGCATTTTGCGGTGTAGGATAGTCCATTATTGCTTTAATCTTATCGGGATCAGGTTTTATACCCTTGTCCGTTATTAAATGTCCTAAATAAATTATCTCTTTTCTCAGAAATTTACATTTATGTGGTTTAACTTAAGACTATTTTGTCTCAAACATTTTAAAATTTTGACTGATTTTAAATTATGGTCCCTAATATTTATACCAAATGCGACAATATCATCTAAATAAACGAAACACTTGATTCCTTGAAGCCCTGTTAATATATTATTCATAAGTCTTTGGAGGTGGCCGGTGCACCCTTTAGACCAAAAGTCATTCTATTAAACTCAAAATGTCCTAGATCTGTGCTAAATGCCGTTTTTTTTAATCATTTGGATCAATTTGAATTTGATGAAATCCACTTGCAAGATCCAATGACGAAAAATATTGTGAGTTACCGAGTTTGTTTAAAATGTCCGATATATTTGTTAACAGAAAAGCATCTACTAAAGTTACATTTAATTTTCGAAAATCTACAACCACCCGAAAATTAGGTTTCCCATTAGGGTGTGAGTTTTTCTTACTTCTAATTAGGGAAAATTCCATGAACTCCTGCTTGACTTGATAATATTAGATTTCAACATCTCATCAACTTCCGCTTCTATCTGATAATCGTCTAGTCTTGTAATTTCATTATTTGTATTTATAATACTACAAATTCCATAATTATTACCGGGTTTTATAATGGCATTTCCTGGAATTATTTCGTTTGAAATACATATGCTTTCTCTATTTGTATTTACTATAAATTTTATTAATTGTTCAGTTCGTGGTTGTATTATTATTGGATCAATTTCATTATTTTTCGGAATCTCTAATGCATTAATTTGTTTTTTGTTAAAAAATCTTTACCTAAAATTCCATCAACTGCAATTGGAAAATCTTTTGGTACAACGTGAAACGTGTGATCGATTACTGTTATGGGCCTTTTTTCAAATAATTTAACGTTTGGCCAGTTCAACGCCAGTTGTTAAATGACTTTTATTTTATTTCAGCCAAGTTAATTTTACAATAATTTTTTAATATTTTCAATTAATTACAATTTTGAAGTACATTGATCTTTGTATAAATATATCGCAATTATGCGTATTCAGCTAAGTCGATTAACACATATAAATGAAATGTTTGGACTTTCATTCAATGTTTAAGTACATTGCTCTCTATATTATTATATTGCAATTATGCATATTCAGCTAAGTCGATTGACACATATAATATATTCATAATATATATTCATGCAATGGTCAATGCACTGGGTTGGGTTATAACATGGGGTCGATTCTCCTGTTCCTCTTAGGCTCCTCTAGTTTCTGTTATTTGTTTTCGAAATACTGTGCTGTTTTTCTGGGCTTGCCATCTTGAAGAAAATTGTTTTATTTCTTAGTATTTCGCCTGCACATTGTTCTTGCTGTTTTACTCTATCCTCATTGCTGGCCATGCTGTTGTGACCGTGTTTTGGATTTTTTTAAGTATGGAAATTTTTGATTCTTAGTAATTCCGTAAACGGCCAGATTATTCCTCTGTCTAAGATCAATATTTCTAGAGTTGTAATTATGTGTGTTGTTGATTCTCAGTAATTCCATAAACGGCCATAGTATTCCTTTGTCTGAGATCAAACAATTTTTAATTGGAAACGGATATATTTTGCTTAGTAATTCCAGCAAGCTGGCAAAAGTATTACCTTCTCTAAGAAAAAATTCATCCGTTGGGTGTTGATAATTCGATGGACGCCTTTTCTTAATAGGCTTTGTGTAACTTCGATAAAAATAAGTTAAAAATAAGTTAAAATTAAGTGAAAAAATATGGATGAAAAAATTTAACTTTGGTGATTTTAAGTTGTGTAACTTGGTTAAAAATATGACGTTTATTTATGAAAAAACTATTAAAATGACAAAAAAAAAATATTTCAAAAAAGATAATAATTATATATTAATAGTAAATATAAATTCAGCTTTTACAATTAAAATAATTATCATAATTTTTTTCTTGCTGCTTTATTTATTTTTTAAATTTTTTGAATAAACTGAGTTATTTCTCATCTTACTAAACTGAAATTTTTGTTTATTTAAATAAATGAACTGAAATATTTTTAAACTTCGAACGTCAAAATTTATTGGGCATCATATGCTAGTTAAAATTTTGACAAATTATTTGAGAGAATATGTGACGAAAATTTAACATCGGTTGGCTGTTGTTAACTCGGTAGACGCCATGTCCTTCTTAGGCTCGAACGTCCATGTAAAAATTGTTTTATATAAGCCCAAATTCTTTAGGTAATGTTTGGCATAATTGGAATCCCACTGTATCGGGGCCATAGCCTTCTCTATAATTATAATTACGCTGCTAATTATAACACTTTGATTGTTATTTTCAGACTAATTTTATTCTAAATAAAGTAAAATAAAATAAAATTAAAGTTATATATATTAAGAATGCATGAATCAATCGACAAGGATAAGGTTTCTTTTAAAATATTGAGAACCAAATTATTTGAGAATGGAATACACGGTAATTTATTAAGATGGATCATTAGTTTTATTAAAAATAGATTATTATATGTGAATATTAATGGAGTAATATCTAAAAGTATAATAGCATCTTCAGGAGTCCCACAAGGAAGTCACATTGGACCTATTTTATTCATTATATTTATAAACGAAATTTTAAATAGTCTGAAATACTGCAAAAGCGGCTCTTTTTGCAGATGATTTAAAAATTTGGAATAATATCAAAAATAATAATGACTGTTTGAATATGCAGTCTGATCTATATAACTTATATTATTTTTGTAAGAATAATAAACTTTTCCGTAATATGGATAAATGTGTATATCTATCTTTCACAAGAAACAGAAATGTAATATGTAATTTTCCCTATTCTTTTGATTCTTCTATTTTGAAAAGAGTTTTTGAGTTTAATGATTTGGGGATCACTTATTCGGCTGATTTGTCATTTTAATCACATATCAATCAAATTATAAAAAAGTCGTACGGTATGTTATGTTTTATTTTAAGAGTTGGTAAGGATTTTAAATGCCTAAAAACAATGCTATTGTTATATAACACCTTAGTAAGAAGTCATTTAGAATATGGTAC
Source organism: Pedicia rivosa (assembly GCA_963082725.1). Classification (NCBI taxonomy): domain Eukaryota; kingdom Metazoa; phylum Arthropoda; class Insecta; order Diptera; family Pediciidae; genus Pedicia; species Pedicia rivosa. Next base: position 31,782,903 of record OY720152.1, on the reverse strand, counting down.
TCAAATATGGAAACCGGAATACTTAATTCATATTAATCAAATTGAAAATATACAAAAAATGTTTGTTCGTTCAATGTATATTCTTTAAATCTAATGAGTTACTACAGCTACACTAACTCTCTAAATCTAATTAATTATAATACTTTAAAATTTAGACGGGATATTAGCGATTTAATATTTATATATAAAACGTTTAATGGTCTTATTGATGCTTCCACTTATAATGATATTCTTATTGTAAACAGATCTGATCGTCCTAGAAGATTAATAAATATATACCCTTATTTCATTTTGGTTTGTTCAAGGACAAATACGGGATATTATTCTCAAATTAATAGACTTGTTTCATTATTTAATTCGGTTTTAAATTCTGAGCAGTGTCTTCGATTGAGTTTTCGTGAGTTTATTAAATTGTCTGAAGTTAAATTAAATCAACTTAGTTCTAACTGATAATAAATAGTTATTCTATGTTTCTAAGGAATATAAATGAAATGTAATTGATTGAAAAATATATAAAAAAAGAACAGCTTAATAGAAAAATAATTAATTCTGCAATTAAATAATAATTGCTTTTTTGTCCTAGCAATTTATTTAAAATTCTTTTTTTTTTCTTCGTTGTTGCTTTTTATCATTGTTGTAAGTTTTAGTCTATTTATTTTTAAGTTTTAGTGTAAGTTTTTATTTTTATTCTTTATTCTGTTTATAAATGCTTATTCTAGTTTTAAATATTACATTTTAATTTTTTTAATTCTATTAGGTTTAAGATAGTAGCTTTTTAAAATTATATAGATATATGTTTTTGCTTTTTTTTGTTCTCTTAAATTAGTATTGGTGTACGTTTGTTGGAGCTAATCTGTTTCTGTACCATTAAATAAATAAATAAATAAATATATAAATATTGAGTTTAAATAAATATAAAGAAAATCACTTTAAATGTAATCTAAAATACTCTGAAAATATATTTGTTGTAACATCAAAATTTTTATCAATAATAAAATATTTTTAGATTAATTTATATAAACCAATATCGGAGAAAACGTTCCTAATGTAATAAAATATTAGAAATAAATTTGTAAAACTTATATTTTATTATGTATTTTAATAAAAGTGGATTTATTTAGCATAATTTTATAACATTATAAAGAAATCTTTTGTGAATTACATACGGAATATTGTGAAGTAATACTTTATAGGCCAAAAACAACAATGTGGAAATTCCTTAGAGATACACTGAAATAAGAACACAGAAATTATCATTAAATTTTACAATATATATTTATAATTTGATAAGAAATCAATAATTTCCTTTCAAGTGGATTTTTTTCATCTATATTCAGATTTGTATTTTTATTTAAAAGTAATTTGATAAAATTGCAACTACGACGATGCTGAGCACCCAAATGCAAATCAAAGTTCAATCAATATAGAATGTATTGAAAATAGGTTATGCCGGAATTGGCAACCCGAATGAATTGAATAAAATAATGTTAATGTTAGGTTAAAAAAAATATAGACGCAATAAATAACCTTGAACACCCAAATGCATTGTTGTATTTTTATTTATATAGTAAGACTAAAAGACTTGATCGTTTTTAAACTGAATAAAATTACTCCATTTTCCGAATATTTTTATTAAATTTTGGAAGTATTGAAATATATCCTGATAAATTTTAGACGAAGTCATATGAGTATTATTTTGACTTCCGTCTTTTTCAGTAATGAAACCCCATAAACTAATTTCTTTAAATTGTTTTTCTACAAATTTCTCAATTAGAAATTGAACCATTTCTATTTTTCCAGATGAAACAGTTCAATGTAAAAATGATCCAAATTCATTTTTATTTGTTAAATATTTCAATAATTGGTCAGTATATGATTTTTTCTACACAATATATTAAGCATTTTACATTTTCTGTATTCATATTAATTGCTGCATAATAATCATATAATCTTTACCATTAGCATTGATAAATTCTAATAATTCATTTGGTTTATTTTCTTCTAAGTAATTGATTAAATATTATCACATTTAGAAGCAGCGTGAAGATTTTTTATTTATTAATTATGTATTCGTTTCTTCAAGAAAATATTATTATTAATATTAATATTAATTAAACTTACACAACCTTTCTGACCAAATCCAATATAATTTCATCATAATTTGTCGCATTTATATGCGCACCTTCATTAACTAAATATTGAAAGAGATCTAAATTACCACAACGAACAGCTGCATGTAAAATATTTTCTAATTATTTTTTTACTACACACGGGAAAAAATAATAATGTTGAGTCTGGTTGTAGTATGCTTATATCTTGTTGTGTTGCATACAATTTGTATTGTAGCAACCAAATATTGCTGCAGCAACAACATTGTTACAAAAATTGGTTGTGTATTGGTTGTCACCAGGCAAATATATTTGGTTGTTACATACGTGTATCAGTTTCTGGCAACTATACCGTATATCTGGATTATTCAACCAACAAATATTGTTGGGATAACATTTTTTTATTGGTTTTAGGGACCTGAATAATATTGATATTGCCAGAATAACAATATATGACATTATACTGTTTGCTTTGAACTGCCTGAAACAGAAATAATGTTGCAGAAACTAGATTGTCAGATCGCGAATTTTGAAAAATAAAATGGCTGAAAATTTTAACACACTAGAATTCTAATCTGGTGAATTATCATATAAAATTAAATAATTACTGTGGATTTTTTCCAAAATTTTGAATTGAATTTTTTTTTAGTTATAGTGTAAATGTATAACATTAAAATGTTTATTTAAGTATTTCAATTCGTAATTATTTATTCTGTTAATAATATTTTGAAATTATCATTTTATTTATGACAATTTTTTATTCAAAATATTCCATTTACGTTGATAGCCCTATAGCGATGTATAATCCATAATTTCATCGAAATCGGTTGATTTTTAATTAATTAATTAGACGTTTTCAAAAAGTGTACCTTTGCACCTCTAAATGATCCAAATGCGGAGGTCGGAGAAAAAATGTCTCTTGGACAAAAAGTCTTAGAATTAGTTGGACTTTCTTGAATGATCACTTTTTTTTTCGATTTTTTTGAAAGTCAAAAAATTTTCTAAGTAAAAAAAAAAATTTAGTTTTTTGTGTATTTACATTGGCAGCATTAATATGATGTGTAATACCAAATTTCATGACAATCGGCCAATATTTACTATTTTTTTTTTGACGTTTCCACTTGCGGGGGTCGGAGGGAAAAGTTTTTTATAAGCGAAAGTCTTAGAATTAGTTGGTCTTTCATGAAATTTACTACAGAACACTTCTAGATAAAAACGGTTTAATTAAAAGAAGAAAGTTAACCAAATTGGAAGCAACAATTGGTAAATTTTTGTGTAGGTAAGGAATTGCACGTCAAATAATATTTTTATTCCAGTTCAACCTATTGATTCCGATAAATTTAATTTGAACATTATTGAAAAAAGTAAATATTTCAAAGATTGCAATGTCAAATCATTATTAACAAGCATTGGAACATCTAATAATTCATGTATGTTCTAAATTTCATTTATTTAACTTATTTTTAAAAATATTGTAGGTATATCTGAGGCATTTAGTTTTCTAGTATTGCCGTATTTTTTTCCCAGTATCAATGTAAAGAAAAATTGTCGACTTGAAATCCAACAATCTTTTAGAAGTCATTTTAAGGTAATTTAATAACTTAAAAGAAAAAATCTTCTAAACGACACAAAAATCAATTTATTTTTTCACAGACACTAGCCGTGGCTGAATTTTTTGAAAACAACACAGCGGAAAAGCTGCTTCAACCTAAGATTGTACCAGTAGGTGTGCTGGATCAACCCGAAATTTATATTACAGTGAAAGCTGTGGAATCATGCTTTGGCATTAAACATAAAATACCCTGCTGCTTGTAGTCACTTGTGGCTTTTTTTCCATAAGACGAAGACACTCCACTAGTCCAGAGATTAATATCAGATCTTCAGTGGCAGAAGTGTGAGGAAATTTTTTATTGTATAAATTTATTTATTAAACATATAAAATCAAGACACTCGGATTTGCTTTCAAATGATTGTTTCTTATGTATTCGTAGATATTCTAATATAGAATCGTATAGATCGCATTTGAAAACCTATTTCAATAATTTAAATAAATTTAGCAATAATAATAATAATAATGCTCAACAATAAATCTTTTATTAATAAACAGAAAAAGTCCAATGTCTGTTGAACAACCAGTTTCAATGCCCTTGTCGTTGATGTTTGAAAGCCATAAACAAACCGTTTATAGTATAGTTTTAGAAACACTTACTGAAAATTCTTTCCCTCGGGTAAACATTCTTAAGGTTTTAAGCAGCTACCGCACTCAAGCCAATTTGGCTTGAGATTGAGATTGAACAATTTTATATGCACGTTACGTGAGAGAAATAGTGACAGCATGTCGCGAGACAGATATATTATCTTGCAATAATTTTCAAGAAATTGTCACAATTTTTTTCAGTTCACCAATTATTGCTATAATTTTTCAGATCAAGCTGATTGACGGTTCAACCGCAAAAATGCTAAATCATTTTTATTTCTAATTTAATTTCAATAAATATTAATAAATACATTAATTATATATTGTATTCATATAAACTAAGTGTTTAAATAACTTATTTGTTAATTTTCACGAAATAAATAATAATTTTAATTTTGCCGCTGAAATTACGCATAGCAATTTTACTACAGTTTTCAAATCTACTACATTTTAAAATTGTCAAATCTGAACTGTCAGTTCAATATTTTGTTTTTAATTTTTTGACGTTTAAAATTATATTATTTAAAATATTTAATATTTATATTATATATATTTATAATAATATTTAATATTTAAAATATTTAATGTTATATTTTATTAAATTTAAAATGAATGAATGAACGAAACACTAGCAATTATATTGGTCTCTTTCTAACAAAATTATTGCAAATTACGATTATTTCGCCATCTGAATTCGTACAATAATACTAATTTCTCCAATTTTTATTGTGGAAAAAATCTTACGTGCGGTAACAGCTTTACGCAAAACGATGCATTTACAACAACAAAATTTGAAAGCAATTCTGAACCAGAATTTACTGTAGATTTTTTGGAAAAAGAAAAATAATTTATTTTATTGAAAAAGTAGAAAAAATATTCTCTACTCTCTTGGTTTAAGAAATCAAATAAATTCAAGTCAAATTATAGCTAATATAATGATTTAAGTTTGAAATCCGATGAAATGAAATTCAAAACATCTAGATATTATGTTTCGAATTTAGATTTGAATAAAAAATATCATATTCTAGTTGGAATATGTTAACATAAAGTATAAATCTGGTAATATAATAGCACTCGGTTGATACAAAGATGATTTGAATTGAAAATGAATTTTTATTTTGCATTGAATCAGTTCAAACCATTGGAATTAATAATCATTTTAGAGCCTATGAAATAATCGAAAACAGTTGCATTTATAGTTCTGTAGTTTTTAAAAAAAAAACAATTATTCAACTGTTTCTCAAATGACTAAAATCAAAGATGATTGTTTAATTAATATTCTGTGAATTATTTATTATTATATACAATGTTTTTTGTTTTCATCATTCTATATTGTAAATAACCGTTAGGAACGATCGGATTGTATACAATATTATTATTTTTTTTTTTTTTTATTTAATAAATGAAATTAAAAAAAAAATCTGTATCTATCTATTATATATTTATTTAAGTATGTGTGAAAATATTTTGGTGCTATCAACCTTTTTAACTATACACCAGAGCAAGAGTCAGGTTGTATCACCGTAAGTTCTAGTTGTACTAACACTTAATTCTGGTTATATCAACCTTTATAACTTTACACCACAACAAGAGTCTGGTTGTATCATCCGTAAGTTCTGGTTGCAACATGGTTATAATATTGGTTGCAGTAACATTAAAAATATGGATCTTGCTGACCTGACTCAGGTTTCTGCTAATTCTGGTTGGAATAACAAGATTTTTTTTCTCCATCCAAATATTTTGTCTGGAAGGTTGATGTTTTCTATTAAAGAAATATTTTCTGAATATAATAAGTCATGAAGAATTCTTTGATAATTGTAAGAAAGAGCAAGAAAGAGCAAATGAAGTCCTACTCTAATTCCTTTATCAATACAATTCATCCATTTATTTTCATTTTTAAGTCTGCAATTCTTCAATACTTTAGAAACTTTATCGAAATCCTCATTTATTATTGCCTCATGAAGGTCAAATTTACTATTTTTATTTTTATCTTGAATCAAAAAAAATCCGAATTATTTTATTTTCTTCTGAAAAAATAATTTGATGTAGAAAAGATGTATCACATGTTATAATTCTCAGCGAACCAAAGTGCAACAAAATATTCAGCATATGATTTATGCACAAATATTGGTTTATTATCAATAACTCAATCCATTTTTATCCGTACCCCCTTATATTTTTATTAATAAATTACTAACATCTGGAATCATATTGGAGACATTCTAACTGAATAATTAAATAATAATAATAATAATAAAAAAAATAATAAAAGCTAACATTTTATGATTTTCTAAAAAATTTTCCCTTATACTTATAATTACCGTTTCTATATCTGATTCATTTCTATTAATCCAAAACTTCCCAACGAATTTTATCAAATTTTATAGAATTACATTAAACCGAACAAGGTGGTAGCATGGCAACTTACTTGCGTTTGGAGCGGGATCATTGAAGAATTTTTAAAAATTCTTCAAATTTTTCCTTAAAAATTCAGGAAGCATTATTAATTGTAATGGAAAACCAACAAGATTTGCCCCAAGAAGATCCAATTCTATTGTTTCGATGAGAAACCATTAACAAAGCAGATGGATAAAACATTGTATGTTCACGCTGTAAATAGATGTCCGACTGTAGAGATGACGTGTTTCAATTGCGGGATGAGAGGACACAATGCTCGTAGTTGTCAGAAAAGGGAAGTTAAAAATTATCAAATAAAAAAATTTAAAATAAATAATTTGTAGAACCCAAAATTAATACCACCTATTATAATTAGTTTACAATTAGATAAAAAATCTTTTGATTTTGAAGATACGTAATAAGGAAAATATTTTTTGAGAAAGAATTTGTGCATTAAAACTTACAGTTATGCCATTCTAATGTGAATTTAATTCAAGGCAATAAAATGGAAATACTTGGATTACTGTTACTGTGGAGTGAATTTCAAATATTTTTGAACTTTGAATGTCAGTTTCAAATACAAACAATGACTTTATGCCGATAGTAGAGAGAAACTGGCTTCAACTGGCTTATTCGGACTGGATGACTTATTTTGGTTATGTAAAAGAATTCAATTTTACTAAAATATCTAAGAAAAACGAAGTAAAAGAACTTGCCCCAAGAGGTTTTGACGCGACTAATCAACAATCAATTGTGGGATTCGAAGCAGAGTTGGTATTAATGGAAAATTCGCGGCCAATTTTCCACAAAGCCTGTGCCTAGTTCATATTTCTAAATTAATTTTTTTTGATGTGATTTTTGATAAAAAATGTATTTACTTTAGCAACTTAATCATTTTTGATGCCAGGTGAAACATATTTATTTAAGCTACAAATAGTTTTTTTTGGAAAAGTAGCTTTGCTTTTATGTCTGGTTTTAATTATTTTATTAATTAAAAATCTGATATTTTCAACTTTTCTTTATTTTCAAACAATATTATCAGGTCAAAAAACTGTGGCAAAATTAATGATGTAATTAAATTATTAATATTTCAGATTTCGAAAATATAATATCGTTCCGCAAGTTTTCTTACCCACAAACAAAATTTGGAGCTGTAATTACTAGACTTTTGTATATAATTGTATCTGTTTCTTGTCGCATTTTCAAAATCACGCAGTAAAAATATGTTTTGCTCCTTTCATAGGAAATATTCTGAAAGTCTTAGCATTGATTTTTTCTTTTTGATTTTTTTAATGTTTTTCAATTCAAAGATAAAAGTCACATGTTGAATTTTTTTATTTAATTGCAACGAAGAGTCCAGAAAACTACTTCAGTAATTAGGTAATAATAAATTGCCAAAATTCCAAAAAGAAATGCCACTAAGAAACATCTAGACCCATTGTATAATCTTGTATTTGTGAGAAGATGATAAGATTTTTTGTGAAGACAAATAACTTGTAGTTTTCAATTAAATGATGTTTAACTCTATTAACAAATAATAGTAATGTTTTTTGACAGCAGAAATGTTCCTTAATAAAATTAAAACTCTAATAAAAATAATAATAAAAATAATAAACTAATAATAATGGTATAGCTTTTGTGAATTTTTATTTTCTAAAATTCATTATAAAATATTTCGAAAAAAAGTTCCTTTTCATTCTAGTTGATCATTTTAAATAAAAGGTTATGTTAGTAGATTATCGAAAACTAAGTAATTATAAAACTGCTAATATAATTTTTTATTAATTATTGGTTAATAAATTTGTTTTAAAATTTATTGTTTTGATCATGACCAAAAACTACATTTGTGTTACGATTTTATGGAGAATTTATTTCCTTTTTGTTTACTTGTTTGAGTTGTAATTATTTTCTTTGTAAAAAGATCATGAGTCATAGATAATCCCATGTTTTTTTAATAATAATGTTGTATTGTTTTTTTTATATGTGTTTTTTTTTATGTATTGGTACATATGTACATATTGTGTAGGTCCATGTAAAGTCAAAAACACTTCAATTCTACAATTTAGATCGGTCCAACAAAAAAAACAACGTTGGTTGAACGAAGAAAAAAAGAAAAAAACTTCTAACTCATTTTCATTTCTATTGTTTTAATTTTATTTTAATTTTTAAAAGAAAAATCTACTACAAATGTTGTATTTGGCAATTCTAAATTTTTGACATTTGTTATTTTTATAACAATAATTAATTCTTGATAATTTTGTAGGTAAATTAATATTCAATTCGATTAATTTGTTATTAAAAAATATTATTCTTCCAGATGCTCTGACTGTGCGTACTTGTTTGAGTTGATGATGCTGTCAAAAAAAACAGGCAGGTGGTTCGCGTCTAATTTCGATTTTTTTTTTGTTTAAAAGTGTATTTCTTATTATTTTTTGTCAAAATAATAAATTTATTATTTAAATTGTTGTTTCGCACTGAAAATTTGCAATAAATAAATAAATATCAATCAAATTGTCATAGATATTTTTTATTTTTTATTTAGTTGTAAAAGCCCGCATGCGTAATATCATTATTATTATTGGTGGCGGTGAAATTGGATGCACTTCCCGTTGGGCGCACTTCTCCTTTGCTGTTTTTAGCCATTTTAAATGTATTATAATTGGGAGCACTTCCTTGGGTCTTATTCACTCATTGGGAGTACTTCCTGTTGGGTGCACTTCTCGTTGGGCACATTACCAGTTGGGCTTTGTTCTCGGTGGGAAATAAAAAAGTGGGTGCACTTCGCTGGCATCCCATAATATATCATATTATATAATATTCCACGGCTCTTAATCATAATCTAGCAAAGTAAAAATTTTCACCGCGAAGAAATAAAGACGGTGCAATAAATTTAAAAATGCTATAAATTTTGAGTAATTATTAAAATTAATAAGCGCAATGACATGATAAAAGAACATCAACAGTAGCACTACTAAATTTATTTTAATATTTAAAACTTTATTTAAACTTATAAACAAAATAAAATCAATTTTATACAAATTGAGGAAAGCCAATGGATAAATTTATTATTAAAAAATCTTAATTTGATAAAAATTGATGCGTAAAATTATTTAAAGAATTGAAATACTTATCAGCCGATGAAAATTATTTATATTTTCCACTAGAATTACTGTAATCAGCAATTTCTTAATAAATGGAAAATGTTTTAACTTTAAAAATCATAATTTGTAGGCCGTCTTTAAAATGGGTAAATTAATAGTATTTATTTAAAAAAAACATTTTTAATTTTTGTTTATAAAATAATTATCATTTATATTTTAGATTTTTACTTCAAAAAAAAGTCCTTAAATTATTATGACATTGTTTGAATTTATTTTTCGAGATAAAATGTAAAAATAAAATACAAAAATTATTGCATTTTTATTAAAATCATTAAATTTGATAATAATAGTTCGTTATGATTTGACAATAAATCAATAATTCTAGGGCATTTCTTTTGCTAGATTAAGTGGAATTTTTTCATCCAGACAGAAAACAAATAACTAATATTTTATTATAATATATTATTATCAATTATGTTATTTAGTTTGTGAGTCAGGTAACCAATTTAAAAACTTATTCGTATATCTAATATAATTTTTGTTAAACTCTAGAATCTTTTGCAAAACTTTATTCTTACAGTAATCATAGTAAAAGTAGGATTCCGAAAATATTAATAAGAGGTATTTTCGAACTGACACATGCATAAATATTTAGTTACAATATTGAATAAAACAGAACCTCAATTTAAATCTCTAAAATCGTTTAAATTTCTTATATGCATTATTAAAAATCCTCATAAATGTTACAATTTTTTACTCAAATGTTTCTAATTGGAATTAAATCTTCCTTAAGATTTAGTAGAAAATTAACTTATTAATATTATTAAAAATTGAAAAAAATATTAACTGTTTATTAGTTTTGTTTTTTAATACTTGTTAAAATATGTACAAATAATTTTATAGTAATCTTTTAAATTAAACTAAAATTAAAACTTTCTTTTCATTAACTGTCAATTTTTTTAATCTTTTGAAGTTGGTATATTTTTAAATTTTCCGTTTAGTTTCTGAACAAAAGTTGTAAAAATATTCTAATAGATGGTCAATTCTTCGAAATTTACACTCTGCACACATTGAACTGTAAATATAATTTTGCTCGAAAAACAACAAAAAAAAAACAAAATACAACTGTCAAAGTCAAAATAAATAATTTTAAAGATGGCCATATAATTGTGTGTTGTTATTAAAAAAGTATTGTAACTAGTGAATTTAATGATTTATTGTGATATAGTTTAGTTAAATAAAAATAGAAAAAAGGAAACAATTAATAAATAATAATGATTAGTGCAATTATTTCACGAATTGTCATGTAAGTATAAGATGTTTTTATAAATTGATTTTTTTCGTTCTTTCATTATTTTTCATTGTTGTTGTTTTTTTTTCGTTTTGGTTTTTTATAAAATAAAACTTGTATTTTAATTTTCCACTAGTATAAATTAACAGTTAATTTATTAATTACGTGAAGACAATAATTAATGCACAGTGTTATGTGTATTTATTATGTAAAAAAGGAAAAATCGGGTAATGGGGAAATCGTCATTCAGTCATTTGAAACGATTGGGCGGGGGAATGTTTTGTAAGAAAAGCCGACAAACTGAAAGAATAAATAAATAAATATGTATTACAAAATAATAATCATAATAATACTAATAGTAAAAAGAGAACATTGGTTTTTGTTGAACATTAGCCAGGAAATTCAGTTATGGTTCATAGCATTATGTCGTCAGATGTTTTATTTTATAGAAGGGGGTAAGCAGAGCGAAGAGAATGAAAATGAAATTTAATTTTATTTTTAACTTGAATAATAAAAATGATACCAATTTTCCTGGAAAATCCATAATCACAATTAAAATATTTATAAAATGGTAATTTTCGTTTTTATTTTTTAAAATTAAATAAAGCATTCATTTTCGGTTAAACACATTATCAAGGTCTTGACCTCATCATACAAACAAAATCCCTCTATTTTTTAATACATATGTACTCCCGTGGTAAAATATGCCTCTTTTTTGTCTCTCTTTTGTTTTTTTTTTGTGTAAATTCGTGTTTTTTTATTACTTTCTCTCATTATAATTATTTATTATTATTTATATATTTGAATCTGACTCAATAAATTCCCTGTAACTTGATCTAACCAAAAATAGTATTCTCAAGTGTAAATTATACTCAGTTTTGTTACTTTTGATTGGTTTTTAGGAGAGACGTAATGAGAGGACAAAGAGTAGGGATATTTGTCAATTATTATATTATTGGAACATCTGGTGTTGTTTTTTCTTTTTTCTTTTGTCTTTTTTTTTTATTTTTTCTTCAATTATTCTCCCGTGTGGGATTTATAATTTTTGATTTCATCCAGGTTATTGTCCCTGCTTTTCATTTGATTTTTAAAATGTATTTTATTAACTGTATTGTTTCTATTATGGCCATTCGATAAACTAACGTTTCTTTGTCAGTTTTACTTTTATTGTGTATTCAATACTCATCATTAAATAAATATTAGTAAAATTCGTGGGTTAATATTCAAAAGTTATTTCTTTTGCTTTTTTCTTAAACTGCCTTAAATTAAATGTCACTTGTAAAACAAAAGAACAGTGTCATATTGGTATCTGACTAATCAAAAAAGATATTGATCTTTTGTCTTAAATAATTATCGAGTTAACGTCCCATATTTGTCAGGATCAAAAAAATATTGTACCTTTTAACGTAAAATCAATGAATTTGAATATTTTATTGTGAAACGAAAGAAAAGAATTTCCCAGCCTAGTCTAGTCATCATAAAAATTTAAATAAGTTTTGTAAATATGTATCAAATTTAATATTGTTTGTTGGTCGACTTGTCGTTTTCACAATCAACACCAAAACCAAAGAAAATGAATCTTGTTTCTTAATTTAGATTAAATTCAAAGATACACGTGTTTCTTCACAAAATGCATACATATATACATATATACACAATTTAACAGTAAGAAAACAGGCACACAAAATATTATACGATTATATTATGCGTAGAAGTGAAAAAGAGATAGGAAATATATGAGAAAGAGAACACTAACTAAGTTCATTTTTTAAAAAAACTGTAGCTTCATCTAAATCTAAATCATTCCTGAATTAAATAAACAAAATAAGTATAAAAGAAGAAAAACCAATTTTTGTTTTTGTTGTGAATTTTTTTTTCAGTGACGGAGAGAATGATTTTTGTAATCATTTGCTATACGTGTATGTTTTGGACCAAATTTTTAAATTCTATTATAAGGGTCCATAATTTTGAATTTTGAAAATTTTGTTCTTCAGTTAGTATTTCTGTAATTATATCGACTAAGTCCAGTTAGCACAATTGATTCTAAAAGTGGAGGAAAATAACAACGACGTCAATGAGCGTACATAATTTAAAACAATCGCCGAAAAACAAGAAAATGAAATATTTGAAATTATTTTTGGCTTTTGTGTGTCGTCGTGCATTTTACTTTTTATTTATTTTATTTTTCAGTCTTTTCTATCTCTTCGTCTCTGTTACAATTCGTCGTCGTCGTCAGCTGTTGGTTGTATTTATTTTAAATAATGAAAGGGAAAACAGGGAATGAAAATATAATTTGAGATATAATGTAAAGATTTCTTATATTTCTGTCGCTTTTGTAGATTTGTTTGTATCTGAAATGAAAATTATCTGTTAAAAGAAAATTGTGTTAAATTTTTCATTTTATTAGTCTAGTCTGTAATCGTGGTGGTGTTTAGTCACGTTGTAATCTTGTCTTTGACGTGATGTTTTTCTCATTTTATTTCTAATTTTCTTTTAATTTTATAATCTAAATTAACAGATTATTGTGCGTTAAATTGATTTTATTTATTACCGGGTGGTATGGATTCGAGGTGGTTGGAGGGAAAAGGACAAAGAATACTTTTTTGATTGTTGTGTTATGTGTTGTGACTTAAATCTTAAATGCATAATTAAACAATAAAAATACTAGTAATAAAAAACAATGAACGGAAGTTAAACATCAAAAGTTTTATAAATAAAGGCAATTTTGTCTTTAGATTTTATAATATTATGTTGATTGTCATCCAATTATCTTACATACTTTAATTTTTTATAATAAGTAATGTTAAATTAATCGACCTGTGACAGAAATAATAAAAAAAAAACCCGAAACAATTTAAAAGAAATCTAGTTAAGATACACAAAGTAAACGAAAAAACATGCAACCAACAATATCTGAGTGTAGAACCAAAAATATTAACGATCTAGTTAACCGATTTGAATCACGAAATATGGATTCAAATATGATTTATGGAAAAGATAGAGACGGAAGAATTTGTTTAATAAATACAAAAATAAATAATAATATTGATAGCCAATCAGATGATCAAAGTGAATTTAATTTTAAACGTACAACAACTAAAGATCATCGTTTTTCGTTAACTGAAACTGATGATATATTTGTTGATGATGAAAAAATGCCAAAAAATAGTAAAATAAATGAAACACGTTTCACATTTATCATGGATTTAATTAGACATTTACCAATACCGGGAATGTCATTTACTGGAATGGGAATACTTTGTTTAATTATGATATTTTTATTTCCACGTTCATGCTGTCAAAATTTATTATTTCCTGCTTTTAGATTATTATTTGGAAAACTGTATCCAGCATATGCATCCTATAAGGCTGTTAGAACAAAGAATGTTAAAGAATATGTAAGTTTATTTTATTTATTTTTATACAAAAAATAAAATTGTGATGGAAAATTATTTATAATTTTCGATTTCAATTTATACTATGAAAACTTTAAATGTATTTCAATTGGCTAACATTTTCTTAAATTGTGAAAAATGCTTTAGTATCAAAGACTGTTTCTTTTGAACTTTGTACTTTGAAGATTAAATGCAAAATAATATTTAAACTACGAATATGTGGGTTGTTCAGCACAATTGAAGAAACACATGACAAATTACAATTTTTAAAACAACATTTTTAATTATAGTTAATAAAAACTGATCGATTTGCTATAACAGCTAAAATTATTGTTATTTAAAAATATTGGTCTTCTTCATTTTAAATATTACAAAATAAATTTGTATTTTTAACGACTTATCAAACATGCAAACCTATAATGGTTTTAATCTTGGTTAATATTTGACGAATGATTTATAATAGATTTTATTTCTTAATTTTGTTTGTTTTTACAGCAAAAGGCTTTAATCTATTTCAATTCCAAATTACATTTTTAATTTTTAGGTAAAGTAATTATGTAATTCCAAAAAAGCTTTATAAACTTGAAGATAAAATATTGAGAAATAGTAAAAATGTTTCAAAAAATGACGGATAATTTTATATAAAATGTTAAAAAAATATTTTTGTCAATAATATACAAAGTAATGTTATTTTTTGTTTAATCACATTTAGGTAAAATGGATGATGTACTGGATTGTATTTGCATTTTTTTCATTTTTTGAAACAATAACAGACATATTTTTATCTTGGTTTCCATTTTATTATGAAGTTAAAGTTATACTTGTACTATGGTTACTTTCACCAGCAACAAAAGGTAGTTCAACATTATATAGAAAATTTGTTCATCCGATGCTTACCAGAAGAGAACAGGTAATTTATTTTTTAAATTTGACTTTATTTTTTTTCAATTGTGCCATTAGATTGAATTTTTTTAGCATTATCTTTTTTTTCCAAAAAAAGATTTTTTATGTTTTAAGTTCCAATCGCCCTAGAAGTCAGTGAAATCATAATTTTTTTTGGAAATCCAAAAATTAAATTTAAAAAATATTTGCGCAGTTTCAAAGTATATTTATATAAAATATTAAAGCCTAATTAAATATAAATTTTCTCATAAATTTCAATATAAACGGATTACAGATAAACAGATCCAGCTAATAATAAAATAACATTATGGGATTTCGCATACTTTGTGGTTATCAAATTAAACAATATAAATAGATTGTTATTTGTTCCATTGTATTAATTAATAGTGACATTATTCACTCAATTCAATTTGATTTTTAAAACAGAATTCACAAAATTAAATAAATTTGATAAAAGAAACAATAACAAAAGTAAAAATATAATTTATTCGATAAATCATTTCTATTTATAGATAAAATATCTAATTAAAATTCCTTACATCGCAATTATTAAAAATAAACATTTTGATAAAATTTTATTTCGCTTATGAAAATTTCTTGATGCCAAATTCTAGTTCTATGAGTACGTTAAAATAAACTTCATATTGATATAATCCATCTCGTTATATAATTCATTCTTATCCTATCTTCTCTGCTAGAAAATTGTTATTTTATTATTGAGAGTAACTTTTTTTTACCATGATTTGATGAAAACGGCAAATATCATTTTCTATTCTTTATTTTATCATATTTTCAAGAGAATGAAAAGAATTGTTCTGTCCCGTTGATTTAAGAAAATTTAAAACTTACTTTGTTTTAAAACTGATATTTTAGTTAAACAACAAATGTTGTTTACAGTTTTCAATAATAGAAAATAATTTATGGAACAAATCATTTGATTTTCAACTACTTACACGGATTTTCCAATACCTGGTCTCAACTTTGATATTTAAAATTAAAAAATTACTAATCTTGTCAAATCTAAAAAGTACAAAAAAGTAATGATAAAAAAATCTCTGCACTCAAAAAAACTCTAGTTTTCTAGTCATAAAATAATTTTAATTTACTTTTTCTTTATTTTATTTTTTTGTAAATCATATGTTGATTGCAAAATTATATTTATTTATTGGTACATATTTAAATTATGTAAATTTTCTGGTTTAACCATTGCTATAAATAGATCTTACTAAGTACATTATGAATAACCTTCACATTTAAAACAAAATAATTAATTTGAACTTTATTCTTTTAAAAAAAAAAATTAATTAGAATTAATTAATAAATCATAAAGGTTTGTTCATTAAGCATGAAAATATAGTTTAAATTTTTCTGTAATTTAACTTCGTATTATTAAGTTCAAAATAGCCAATCATATAAATCCAATTTTAGTTAGAAATAACTAATACACAATTTAAGTTTCACAAAATTTTTGAATTGAAAATAAACGTTTTGAAAAATAATTTTGATCTTTAAATCATCTGTAGACAAATGAACAATGAACAAATGTTCTTAAGGAGATTGCCTTCTATATGTATAAGCAAATGGTGAAATTGTTTCATTCCTACATATAAAATAATTTTGTAAACTACATTTGTGATCATTCCACAATAAATTATCTGTATAACGTAATTCGACACAATTTTCTGTTTCTTTTGAAGCATCATAATAAACGTTATCTGGTTGTCCACTATACCAATGTGTAAATACAAATGGATGTCCAGATGATATCCAAAAAAAGAATCCTTCACGTCCTAAATCATTTCCACTTGTCCAAAATGCTTTTTCATTGTATGTATTATCTAATTGTTTAATAAGAATTAATAAACGTTCATGTTCCATATATGTTGGTACATCAATTAAAAACATTCCACGATAGCGACAATATTGATTTGCTTGGAACCAATTAGCCTAAAACAAAAGAAATAATCTCTTTCAATAATGTATAATCCAAGTGAAAAAGTTAATTGACCAATATTTTCTTCTACTCCTTAAAAATTTCATTTTTGAAAAAAAGGGTTTATTTAAAGGTTTCAGAATAAATTAACCTTTAGGATAATCGTCATTTCACGTCTTTAAGATTGCTTTATTAACACAAACATTGTAAATCTCATTAAATTATTGATGAATTTTATTTATTTAAATTAAAGTTTTTTTTTGATAATTTCTAAAATTATAACTGAATTATGAAATAATTGATTTAAAAATATTTTAATGAAACCGTTTGACTTTTTGACAATTTATTTTTGAACAATTTTGAAAATAAAAATTGTTTACTTCTTTAACTAAAAGTCTCGCAGTGATCAAATGGATAAAACGTTTGACTCACGTTTATGAGTCAAACAAATTATTTGTGAAACACTATTAGACTATTGATTTGGGTGAAGAACTGAACACATTAAATTGTTTTATTATGATATTTATTCCGCATTAAACTTAAATTAAACAATTGAAAAACTGAATACAAAATTGTCCTATGGTCTTGAGTTTTTAACCATAATTTTTTTCATTACGAAGACCACATAAGAGACCAATTGTTAAAGTTCTTCAGGTGAATAGAACGTTTAAATTTAGATCACGTGTAAGTTCAAAAAATGTGTTTTTATAAGCAGTCCCGTGAGGTTGATCCGAGAGTAGTTGTTTATGAATTATTGAATTAATCAATATAAATGTTTATATAATATTTTATTTTTATACTTTTAATGGTCCACTGAACAGATATTTGTATCCATCCATATTAAAAACATCTTCACACAAAACGAATGATTGATACAATAATATTCCAAACAACACAAACAACTTCATCGTGTTTAGTTTAAAAGTTGATACTAAACTTTAAGCAAAGATTAAAAGGAAAGTGTTAATGATAAAAAAAACACCATAACACTAATTATATGTTTTTTAAGTCTTATCAAACAGAATGTACATTTCTGATAAAAACTGTTTCCTGCAGTTTTTTTTCTATTTATTATTTTAAAATTAAATTCAAGTTATTATGACTAAAAGAAGTGAAAAACAAGACGCAAATTATTGCGTACAATTTATGAAAGCAAAGACATACGTTTTAGTTTCACTATTAGAGTATTTATTTATTGTTGTTTTGAAATTAATAAACGCAATTTTTCAACACCAATTTTATTTTAAAATTAATAAGAAATTAGTTTGTTTGTTTAATTTCATGTTTTTAAATTCCTAAATGTTAATTTATATTTATATTAAGCAGTTATCTTTCAATGTTTTTTTTACATAGATTATTTTAGCTGTAATAGCTTACTGTAATAAAAAAAAGAACAAACAGAAGATTAATGCTGGATTCCTTTAGTACTTTAATGTATACTCCAGGGTAATTTTTTAACACAGAATCAAATCACAAACAGAACATATTTTTATTCAATAGTAAATGTTAACCTCCAACCAATTTCTACACTAACGTATTCTAACTTTACCAAAGGAATACAAAATAAATTATTTTATTTGCGAAAGTTTATATATTTTTTTTTCTTTTCACAAATTTAGGATATTGATGAGTACATAAGTCAAGCCAAAGAGAAAGGTTATACGGCTGTACTTCAGTTAGGATCAAAAGGTGTTAATTATGCAACAAATGTGATAATGCAAACAGCAATAAAGGTTAGTTCAACAATACGTCCATCTATAAAGAAGAAACAAAAGTCCAAATATATACATACACAAAAACACTGTTTTTGAATAATTTTGCTTGTGTTAACACGCTTTAATCATAATTAATTATATTTAATTTTGGTTTTTAATTATATTTTTTATAATTTGCATTAATTTTTATGACACACAAAACTAACCTCTGTTCTCTCCTCTTCTTTTTTTTTCTTTCTTACTCCTTAATTGTACCCTCTATTAGACTTTGACTCTCTCAAACGGCAGCGGAACTGGCATTAAAACAAGTCAATCTGATAACTCATTACAATCATCTGTACAAACAGCAACTTTAACTGAAATATACGAGTCATCAACAGGAACAGATACAACCGATTATATACGAATGCAACGTTCAACTTCCGTTGATTCAGCCTTATCAAAAAAACGGAATGGAAGCATTGGAAGTTACAATTTAAGATCCCATGATGTAATTTTAGAAGGATCATCAGACGATGAAGATAATATTTTATTAAGTCAATTAGTGCATAATGACAATGGTGCTGCTAGATCACGTGAAATTTTACCAACTAAAACTGGAAAGCATATAAATACTACAACAGTAAAAGTAAATAGTAAAACGACAGGAATTAAAGGAAGAAGACGTTTGAAACAGGAAATATTAGAAATGGATCTGGATGTTGACGTTGATTGATTTACAAAACTTCTTAGCATTTTTTGTCTTTATTTTTAGTTTTATCTTTTATATTTTTTAACAATGATCTCTATACCTTTCAACTTTGTACGATTGTTTTAATTTTTTAAAACGTTGTTGATGGAAAAGAAAAAAACAACACAAATTAAAATTCTGAGTAATAATCTTAAATTTGTAATAATTTTGTTTTTGTATCATTTACTTAATTACTTATTTATCATCATCACGTTTGAGAGTTGAATTGCAGTCTTTTTTATGTGATGAAATTCAAACAACCCACAATTAAATTTACATTTGTTTTGAAAAGGAAATTCTTTTTTTTAATTTATGTTGTGTGTGTGTTTTCTCTTTTTGATGTAATAAATGATTTTTTAATTATTTTGTTTTTATTATTTTTTTTTTTTGCTTAATTATTTAATATGAATTAATTCAATTAATATTGGTTATAACATAAAAAGGTGTGGGTGACTGTTTAATGTGAACAGAGCACGATTTTTAATTTTTATTGTTTGTGTCGTGAGAGAAAGAGTTTCGCACCAAATAAAAACAAATAAGGAACAATTTCTTTTTTGGAATGAAAATCCAATAAAAATAATCAATATGAGTTCTTAAGCAGGCACTTTTAAGCTATGCTTAACTAAAGTTTCATGCTTTTCAAATAACTAATCCGCAATATAAGTGTTTATTTAATTTACAGCACCAGAAGAATTCATTTAAAGTAAGAATTGTAAAAGTTTTGTAAAACGGTCGTACTTTTAACTGCTTTAAGTGTTTTAATTTAATTATTTTATAATAATATTTTGTTAATTAACTAATTTAAACAAAGTATTATGTGACCGATTATTCATTCAAAATAAATAATAATGACAATTTTTCAAACCATATTATTTCCATTCTTGCATTTTATCAGGCTACTTTTACTTAATGAAAATGATAAAAAATATAATCACAATGTAGGGAAACATTAATGATCTTATAACCAGAATATTTATAACTCACCTTCAGTCAATTCAATTCAAAATACATATATAAACATTATTTGTTGCCACATAAAACGTTTTTGTAAATTAAACGAAGTATATTGCAGATCAGTTAATATTTAGAGTTTTTTTTTTGTGTGTATTAAGATAACACCAGCAATGCCAATGTTTTTATGCATTTTTTTTGTTCTTATCTCTTTCTCTGCGCGTGAATGAAAAAACAAAATTAGTGATTTTAACACAAAACGAAAAAAAGGTAAAATTGTTTGCTTTTAATTTTTAATTTTCCTTTAAATATTTGTTTAATTTAATTTTTTCATTTTGAATTAGTCTTTTACAGCTGCACAATGCGATGCTGCAATCTTTGCCATAATTAAAATTTCAATAATTTCAAATATCAAAATTTTTATTATTACAGGGTGGTGGTAATTTAGTACAAACATTGCGTAAAAGCTACAGTCTTAGTGATCTATCTGAACCGGATGTTTTAAGAACAGAAGATGAAGTTGATGAAATTATAAGGCCATCAAATCCACGAGTTCTACGATCAAGAACACAAAGTACCAGATCAGTGTCTGGTGGACGCAATGATATGTATTTTCCAGAAGTTGATGTTGCTAAACCTAGAGAAACACATGGTGATTATAGGTAATTTATTCTTTTAATTAGTTAAATTATATGATCTGATTAACGTTTGAATACTTTTAGTTATATTCGTTCATCAGAAGATATAAGTTCTGGGTATTCAAGTGCTGAACCAATGTCAACTGGTCTAAGTCGTACAGCATCACTGACTAATACTACACGTGCCAGAGTTAAACCTAAAAAGACAGAAGTACGTATGCTACAAATATGATTTGATGGAAGATATACTATTTATTCTCTTCTCTTTTTGATTTTTTTTCATTTTTACGTTCTACGGCGTTTCCCATTATTATTTTTTCTAGGATTTTAGTTCTATTTTATTTGATATTTTCTTTTTTTTTTAAAGGAAACAATTTTTAACGAGGGAAGGGAAATGGAATCAATTTCAAATTTACCTTATCCTTATTTACTCTATCATAATTCCAATTATTATCCAATTACATCGGAATCAGATGAAATTTTCTTTTTTAAAGAAAATCAAAAAAATTTAGCAAAACAACTAGAGGGTGAAAGAGGTGAGGTGGACACACTTAATAGTATTGAAGAAATGAAAGATGAGGAATTTTTTGCGAATGAAAAATATTTTGCGGAAACCAAAACAAAAAATTTAGAAACAGAAGATGATAAATTTCAAGATACAATATCAATAGATTCTAGCGAAGATGAGTTTTTAGAAACAGAAACTGAGGAATTACCTATTATTAATAAGAACGAAGTTGTTGTACCTAATATACCTGCTTTAAAAAAAGAAGATATTCTACCAGAAGTAATGAAAACAGAAGCCAACGAATTGCCTATTTTAACGGTGGAACAGTCACCAGTAGTACTGTTAAATGCACAAAATGTTATAAAAGCAGAAACTTTAAAGAAAGAAGAAGTACCTGCAGTTATTTTAAACCCACAGAATAAAACCGAGATTGATAAATTAATGGTTTTGAAGAATGAAGAAACACCAACATATCTCTTTAAAGTACCGCCAAAAAATATTGACATGATTATTCCAATTACCGAGATTCCGGTTAGTAGTACTTCTGTATCATTGACCGTTAAGAATACTAATTTAACATCTTCCCGTAACTCTTTAATAAGCCTGCAAGGAAGTTCCTCAGATTTGACAAAACGTCCTATTTCTCATAGAAAAGGAAAAGCGCCTCCACCTCCACCTCTATCACCATCACCAACACCATCATCTCCTATTATTTTTGATTCTTTTAAAGAAACGAGTATTTAATTTTGTTTCCAATCTGCTTCTTTAACAAACAATTCCTTATATCCATTTTTTGAATCTTTACTAAAATTTGATTTCGTTGAGTTTATAGAAAAAAGAAAATGATTCGCGTTCGATCTGACTGCTAGATGACGTTTCGGTCAACAATTTAAAGGCAGGCGAAATTCCTTTTGGTTTTTTACATTTTTACTGTGTTTAGATAGTGTCGTATTTAGATGTAATTATTTCACGTTAAAAAATTAATCAAAAGATCTTGAATTGAATTGATCTAAATAGCTTCACTCTGCAATTCGATTACATATTTTATTTTTTATTGTGTTGTGTGTCTTTTATAATACAGACGCTTCATTAATATTTTTACTTATTTTCCTTATTTTTTTCTTTAATAATTTAAATATTATTGTAACTAACTTACTTTGAATTTCCTGTTAAATATTTTTCATAATAAATTTCTCTTGGGTATATTTTTACAGGATAAAATGTCTGCCAGTTATTCAACATTACCAAGAACCAGAAAGACTGAGAAAATAATAAAAACGAAAGTTAAATCAGAGAAATGAGTTGTATTACGAAAATAATGAATTGATTAAAAGAAAAAAAGAGGAGAGAATGTATAAAAGAGAGGGGAAAAAAATTTTAGAATTACATTTTTTTTTTAATCAAAGAGAACAATGAAAAATGAGCTTTTAAAAGTCGCCTGCTTTTTTTTGCTAATCAACCATTTAATGGATTCAGTGTCAGAATTTTTAATTTTTTTCATAATTTTTCATTTCAATTAAATTTTTTACTAACTTCTTACTAATTTTTTATAACTTTTTTTAACTGTATAAAATTAACTGATTTTGTTTTCAATTAAACTTTATTCTAAGAATTTCATAATATTTTTAATTAAATTTTCAGAATATTTTACAATTTCTTTATTTATTTTCTTTTTATCCTTTTTATATTAATTTTTGGTTTTGTATATTTAGGTAACTGACACTACTAAATCCTCTACAAATACATAATAATATTCATAATAACAACACAATAAAGACAGGTGTATATACTCGGTGCTATGCTAAAATAGATAATATTAACGTCAAAGGTCAAACCTGTTAAATAAAAAAAAACTACAATATATGGAATAAATGGCCGTGAGGCAACTGAATAATGTTATAAACAAAAGAAATAAAGGTGCTCAATGGGTGTATCAAAATTATTATTAAAAGGCCAAAATTTTAGTAAAGGGAACAAAAAAAAGTCATTTATTTTTATTTATACATTTAAAATTCACGCACACAGACACCACACTTGAAATGTTAAATTTTTAAATTGAAACGAATGAACTGAATTGAAATTGTTGCATATCTTTGCTGGATGAAGAAAAAGAAGAAAAGAAAAAAAAAATCAAGAATGAAGAAATATAGAAAATGCATTTAAAAATCTCATTAAATTAAACTCAATTAAAATCATATCTTACGACGCTTCTTATTTTGTTTTTCTTTATTTTTGTTTTTCACTCATATAAATTTTTTATTGTCTAGTCCAAAAAAAATGAAATGTTTTTCAGTTTTTCTTTAGTTTTTGTTTTATTTTTATGTTGTGATTTTCATTAGATTAATTTTGATTTTTTAACTGTTTTAATTAAATAAATTATACATAATAAATGATCTCTTAAATTTTTTTCGCTTAAATTATATCATTACAAAAGGACACAATAAATTATTATTATTTTGTCATTTCTTATAATGCTCTCTCTCTCTCTCTCTATCTCGATTTACACAATATTTATGAAAAGTTTTTATTTCAATTTTATCCAGATATTTTTGATACAAAATGAAATTACAAATATCACGATAATTTCTGAATGAAATTTTTCATAAAAATAAATATAACTTTTTTATTGAAAAAATAAGAAAAATTTAGATTTTTATTAATCACGAACACGATCACAAAGTCACTATACCTATTATTTTAATTCTTATTATTATTATTATTATTCTTATTGTCCCCCTTTTTTCTATTATCTACTAAAAATATTATAAAAAAAATCGTACATTTAAAGAAATAAATAGATATTTGACTCAAACTAAAACTCAAAATAAAAGAAAATCCTCTTTAACTAAATAAACTAAACTTATAAAAAAAATGGAATGTTTATCTAATTTAGATTTATGATTGTATAATAAAGAAGAAGAAATTTAACTAACCCTAAGATTGTAAAGTTATTATAATTATTATTATTATTATTATATAAAGTTAAAGAAACAAAAAAAAAAAACAAGAAATAAAAATTTTATTTGTAAAACGAAAAGTATTTATTTATTTAATTTAAATTTTTTTGCCCGTTTCTTCAATGTAGTCTTTTTAATCTTGAGTTGCATCATGTTTTGGTTGTTTGATCTTTTTGGTGGTTACATAAAATATTAAATTTAATTTTAAATCATATATTTGGTTAATAAGCATTTTTATTTTATTTTTATTTTTTATTTTAATATTAATGAAGATTATACGAACAATCTAGAATATTTATATTTTTTGTTAATTATTAAATTATTCACTTTTCTAAAAATACATTATGGTACTTATCTTATTTTATAGTGTAGAAGTAGAGTTGTTAAATTTCTTTAAATTTATTAATTTGGAAATTTATGATTTATGCATTTACTTACAATCACCACACTATATAATAGTAATTTCTCATATATTAAAACCATCCGTTTTGATTAGAATTAATAATTCATTTTTTGAAAAGAAATATATTCAAACCATCATAGTTGTTTTAATAAAAAACCTTTTGTTTTTTTTAAAACATTCATGTAAAACTAATTCGAGAACCATGTTGGTGTGCTTCATTTAATTAGAACAAATAATACCCAGACTCTACTATAATTATTATAGTAATGTAAATTTCACGTACCAGAGATTCTTATAAAAATCTAGTTTGATTTTCAAATTAGAAATAATTTAGTTGTATTCATTAATTATCGCTTCAATCACATGATCATTTTGAAAACATGATAAGCTTTGTATTATATCTTTTATAAGAAGTTACGTTTATTTATATTGGAAAACACAAGGAAAATCAGTGTACTTAAAATATTCAGCAACATGAATTGATGTTAGTTGTTTATTATCAAAAATTGGATCATTAATTAATTTCCATAACAATAACAATTTCAGGAAAAGTGACATCCTCTTGTTGAAGTAAAAACTAAACAATTTCTCTGTTATTGCTTTTTGATGTATTGAACATCACCAGCAGCTGCTGTCTTATGCATACTGCATATTAATAATTATTTTTTTTTATTTTATTTATTAAAAAATTTGTTGAGATCAAATAAAGGTGGTTTTTGTGTCGTTTACGAGTTCTAGTTTCTTTTAAGTGGATAAATTAAATCCGATCTCACCGTAGTTCAATAAAGTTAAATCTAATTTAATGTTCATATATTTATATAATCTGGTAATTTACATGTATATCAAGTCTCAATACGTTTTTGTGTAGTTCGAAAATTAGTCACTGTGAAAATTTGTAGCTGGATCAATTAAGAAAATTGATTAACATCATAAGCAATTTGAGAATTAACTAACGAATTAAACATTA
The DNA here is from genome assembly GCA_963082725.1 of Pedicia rivosa. Lineage (NCBI taxonomy): Eukaryota > Metazoa > Arthropoda > Insecta > Diptera > Pediciidae > Pedicia > Pedicia rivosa. The sequence continues at coordinate 31,756,709 of OY720152.1, read as the reverse complement.
AACATTAAATTTAAAACGAAATATTCTTTATTCGATTATAACTCATAATTAATACCCAAATAGTGCTTTTTAATATCTATTTCCACGAAAATTAAAAATTGTAAACGACCGGAAAAAGGGACATGATAATATTGTGTGTCTCAATTATCAGCGTTATACGCTGGTATAACGTACATTGCAAATATTTTTTAATTAAGTTTTTTTTTATGAAAATATTAAATTTATATTATATTTGTTTGATTTCTTAAAATAATAAATTTAATCTGGATCAATCATCGGCATACAGAAAATTAAATATTATTCTATGGAATAATTTAATAAATGTGTTGATATTATGATATGACAGTAATACGGGTAAATATGCCGATGTTAGTTTATATTTAAATACTAGTTTTTCGTGAAATATGTTTATATAATACATAAAATAATTTAAAATAAATAATAAATAATTCTTTAATAAATTTTGATAATTTTTAATAGTAATTAAGAGTTTATAAGCCGAGGTTTAGGACAAGTTAAGCCATCGATAGAATGAATAATTGTATATGAATTTAAAATGTGATATAATTTAATATTTTTCATTTGTAATAATTTAGTTCTTTAGTACTTATTAATATAAATATTAGATTATTTAATTAAAAAGAATTGTTTTTACAAATAATATATTTGTCAAACTAAAAATAAAACTGATATTTGGGACGTTAAATTTTGTGATACGCCGATGATTAAAATTTCTTAGATAAATGTAATTTTCTGAAAGTTTTTGATGTAAAATAATCCTTAGCCTGCCGATGATTGTGATACTTACCTTAGGCTGTTATGAAAAGTTATACGTTTACTAAGTTATATGTGAATTAGGTACTCAATATTATTACATTTGATTACAATTTTAAATGTTTAAAATTAAACTATAATTGGTTTTTATAATATTACTTATTTTATAAATATAATTTTTAATACATTTTCGTATTTTGAGATAATTTATAAATATTGGGAAAAAACCAAAATCATTGTGTATCGTTTAAAATATTTTTAGATATTATTTAAATTGTGTTGAGGAACAAGAAGGATGTAAAATTTTAATGTTAAATTTTTTTGTGAAATAAATGTTATTAATTTCCTTAAGAGTTTTAAATAAAAATTATTTAATTTAGTTCGTTTATTTCTAAGAATGAATAACCACTGGATTTATTGGTAAATTATTCTTACTAACGAACATTTCATTATTAAATTCTGTTAACACATAAATAATAAAATCATGTTATAATTTCAGTTTATTTATATTTTCTTATCAATTTTTGTGAAGTCATATTAAATTTAAAAAAAAAAATCGTTTATGAATCATTATCTAAAATTAGATTACTCTTACTAACGTGGAACCAACTGGTTACTTATAAAATTTTAATTATCATCATAAAAAATACGTTAACTAATTAATAATTTATTGAATAGAAATTGTACTAAAATTAAAATAATATGTTTCCTTATGTCATAATTAAGTCTTCTTTAAGTATTAATTTTTCATACATAATAAATTCATGCCTTCTCTATAGTGATAAAGTCTATGGTGAAATTAATACTAAAAATATTTTATTCAGTTCAATCATTTGATCATTATAACGTATTATTGGTAAATGACCGTCTGTTATCCTTTCCGGTTGAAATAATAGTTGATATTATTTATTCATTATTCAAAATTTCGGGATTCATATTTTGAATCAGTTACGCTTTAATATAATTCCTGATCATTCATCATGTCGACAATATTCATATCCATAAATTTAAATTTTATGATATTCTGTTGTAAATGTTATCTTTAGTATTACCTTCTTTCCACTTTAACAGAATTTTATTTCAATTTTTTGTATGGTTTGATTGAATTGTAAAAATAGAAAAAGTTTTTTTTTTATAAATATAAATATAAATTGATGACTATTTCAAAATAATCAAGAACTAATTATAAAACGGGGAATATTACCAAATAATATTCGACTTTCTTTAAATAAAATTATCGATTATAGATACCAATTAATTTAACATTCTGTTAAGATAATATTTTAAATGTCTTCTATATATTAAAGCACCACTTTTAAATTTATACACATCGGTAAAATAAAAACGGTAAACATAAAATACAATGACATAATGTTTGCGTCCTAATAGGATAATCATATTATTAGTAATTGTTAGTTGCAATAACTATTCGTGTGTGAAAGTACTATAATTTAACAAAAAAATATATTTTTATTGTTTTCAGTCTTAAGCCATTTTAACATAATTATTTGTTAACAATGGCAAATTATCACGGAGAAATAAAAAATATAAGTAATGATGAGGATGAACCAAGTACTTCTAAGCTGAAAAATAATATCACTCTTAAAACTGAGGTAAATCTTAAAGAATGGAATTTAGAGCGACGATTGGAAGAGTTTACTAAACATTTTGTTACAAAATTTGAAACTGAAATACGGCATTCCATTAGTCAAGCGGAAGTAGGAGCAATTAATACAGAATTTGTTGAGCAAGGAAAACTAATTGGATCGGTGTCAACTATTCCAGGAGGTGCTGAAATTGGAGGAATACTCGCTCTTAATATCGGAAAGTTTAGTGAACATAGAAAAATTGCTAAGAGACTTGCTGAAATATTTAGAGTGATTGAAAAGGTAACGTTAAGAAGAATATTGCTAAATGCTGCTGGCGAAATTTTTTTTAGTTTTCAAAATCAATTTGAAAAAGTTACTGATTCTAAAGGAAGTCCAGCAAGAGCTATGCAAAAATTAGCACAAGATGGAGTAGATAGGGTACTCAATTACATTAATAACAGTTGTATAATCCAAAATCAAAACTTAGTAAATTCAGATTTAATTACTAAAGGAATTATAATGGGTGAATCTAAAATGGAAAATTTTTTTTGTACTTTTCATCGCAAAATTTCTATTAGAATTTTTTTATTAAATTTTTTTAAGAGTTCAAAATCAAATTATGGTCATTCACTAAAAACTACAGGAAATTATTGGAATACGTCTTCTTTGTTTGAAAGAACTGGAATAGTTATAATAAATAAAATTGGTACCTGTAATTTCTATATAAAAAATAATTTCAAAGATTCTGATAAGGAATATGGATTCCGTCTTCCTTTCAAATGGGAAGAACTAGAACAATATCAACTTGATAATTCCAATAAACTACGTAAATATCATTTTCATTTGACGAAAAATGAATTGAAAAAACACATAACCACTATTTTCGATAGTATTAATAATCAAGATCCATTATATATTGCACAAGCTACACTTGGCAATACGAGCAAAATTAAACAAAGTGTTGATATCATTGACTACAAAACTAATAGAATAGATCAATATATAAATAAACTGGACGGAAAGACTGATAACATAACAGAGAAGATTGAATTAATTGAAGCTAAAATGAACTTTATTACACTAAAAAAAGATTCCTTTATAAATAATAATATCTGGTTTGATATGCGAGAGCCAGTAAAAACTTTTACAGGTAGAATAATTTTACTAACTAAATTACATAAAGCTTTACAATGTGCTACAGGCCTAGCTTCCATAAGTGGTTTAGGAGGAGTAGGTAAAAGTGAATTATCTAGAAAATATGCTTATGATTATCATAAATATTATGATGGGAATGTCATATGGATAAATTCTGATACAACAGATAGCTTAAAGAATTCATTTACTAGATTAGCTATAAAATTAAAAATTCCCGTCACTGACACAGACATACATTCCATAATAGAATATGTATATAAATCAATTGGAGAGTCAAAATGTTTGATAATTTTCGATAATGCTGAAGAATATGACTTGATAAAAGAATTTCTTCCTTTATCTTTACCTCCGAATATTATTAAACCATATATTTTAATTACATCTCGCAATCAATATTGGGATTTAGCGGATGAAGGCACAGTAAAAATTATAAATTTAAATTATTTCACTGAATTGGAAGCGATGAATTTTATGAAAAAAGCTATAGATAACGATAATTCAAAGGATCAAGAAATAATTAATTTAGTAAAAGAGTTGGAGTATTTCCCTTTAGCATTAGGACAAGCTGCATCCTATATAAACCTAAGAAATAAAAAATTAAAAATTTCAGGAAATACAACATTTGGAATTAGGGATTATCTAAAAGAGTATAAAAATCTAGGAAGTAAATCAAAACTACTTAAGTATAAAAATATAAATCATCGGTATAATGAGACAGTTCTAACCACTTGGAAAATTAGTCTTCTAAAAATTAAAGCAAATAAATATGCAATAGATATCATACATATTATGGCATATTTTTCTGCTGAATCCATCGATACATATGAAATATTTTCAAAATTAATAACAAATAAGGATAGATTGCAGGAAGCAATAGAAATATTGTTACAATATTCAATGATAAATATAAAGAATGGAATTTCCAATATTCATAGGTTAGTTCAGGAAGTTATACGACTTAAATTAAAAGAAAAGAGAAAAGAAAAAGATATTTTAGAAAAGGCAATTGAAATATTAGGTTATAATCTCGATTATATAAGCAATAAAACACATATCATTTCAGTATGGAATTTTGCATGTGAATATTCTCATTTAATCGATCAATTTTTTTTTAAATATAATTCATATACTGATAATGAATTGAGTCCCCTTCATTTAATATTTGGAAGTGGTAATGTGAATACAGTTAATTATATCCTTAAATATCTAAAGGCTAATTCTCCAACAAAATTAAAAATGTTTGTTAATAGTAAAAATTTTAACCGGGAGACACCTTTACTTATTTCGATTAAAACCAATAATTTATCTTTGATACAACTATTGAAAGAGTATGAAACAGAAATTGATATTGAGTCAACACTTGAAGTCATATTTTTTGGTAAGGTTGATGCTATTAAAATATTATATCCCAATAATAGTGAATATTTATTACATACAATGTTTTATTCAGCTTTTAAAAGTGATGATATAAATATTTTAGATCATTTTCTAAAAACCCTAACTGAAGAACAACAAAAAAATGTAATGGAAATGAAATTAACACAAATAGATTCAATTATTATTAAGAGTCACCATTATTCACCACCAATTATTAATGCTATACGTGATGGAAATTTTGATATTGTAAAATTACTCATAAACTATAAAAGTAATATAAATTGTCTTGATTGTTATGGTGAAACTTCTATTTGTCGTGCTGTTGCAAATAATCATTGGAATATTGTTAATCTTTTATTAGAAAATAATGCTGACTGTTCTGCTGTTGATAGCTGTGGTCAGACATTATTACATTTCGCTGCTAAAACTAGTAATTTAAAAATTATGGAAAATTTAATAAATAATAATTTATTGGATATAAACATAATTGATAAACATAATAATACACCATTGCATTTAGCTGCCTTTAATGGAAAATTTGATGTAGTTAAATTGCTTCTTCTAGGAAATGAAATAAAGAAAAAAGCAAACATTAATGCAGTTGGTGAATGTGGTATAACACCAATATTTTGTGCAATGTTAAATAATAACAGAGAAATTGTTGAATTTTTACTTCAGCAAGAGAATGTCATTATAACTGCAATTATTACTGATCCATATAATGATAATTTAAATAATACGTTTTCACTATTGTTATTGGCCGTGTCCAACGATGCACTGGAATTAGTTGAAAAATTAATAGAGAATGAAGGAATAAATTTAATTAATGAACCAATTTTTGATAATAAAAATCTAACATCAATTCATGTTGCTGCATATTTTGGGAGCATAAAAGTAATTGAATATTTTGAAAGTTTAGTGTCATTTGATGAAAAATTTTATACGATTTTAAAAGATTCCAGAAAAGAGAATCGAAAATTACTGTGTCATCAATCTAATGAGTTTTATTCCATTTTTAAAGGACTTTACTGTTTAAGTAAATCTGTTACTAATTTTTACAAATATAGTTTCAATTAATTATTAACAAGTTTGTTTTTGCGAAATTTTAAAATATTTTGTTTATTAAAAAATTGTTTGTATTTGAATAAATAAAAATTTTAAACCTCAAATAAGTCGATAATGAAAAACTTTAAAATTCATTCGTTGCTTCTAATATGCACTTTAATTAAATAAATGATAATTTACATTTTAATTTAGACCTAAATCCACGCAAGAATTCGGTGGATCTTATGCTGTTTTCAGATTTTGTTTGCATATTTTTAAATATAAATAGTTACAATCAAAACCCTACAATTACAACGGTATAAGTATTGCCATCTAACAAGTTAAAGATCGGTGTATGAGACATAGTACGAGCTTTTAAGGATGACTTATAAGTTGAAAACAAGTGAAAAATTTCTTAACAAGATTTTTACTGTTTTTCCTTCTTTAACTCGTGTATTCGTGTCGTGTGTTTTGTGTTCAGCAGAGTTACAATATTATAAAGTAATGAAGTCATAAGAACATATATATGTTTATAAAATAAATAATATAATACTGTAATAATAATAAGAAAACCATTTGTGATTACTGCAGTGAATTTCTCACTGATTTTTATTATAATTATAATTTTAATATAATTCTGACTATATCAATATAATTTTTAGTAAAGAACAACACCTATAATATAAACTTTTAGAACAACTTAAAGTTCTAAAGAATGAAAGTTTTCAGTTTGAACTTTTACTTATTTTGTTTTTTTATCCCTCAAAGCTTCTGTCTTTCTTTCTGTAATATTATATTACTGTATATAATCTCTCATGCCTCATGGACAATTTAAATAATTAAAATAAAACTAATTTTAAACATTAATTACACACTTATTATAAATTTATTCGACATAAAAAAAATATTTTAAATCTAAGAATTCAGTTTTACATAACAGCAAATTATTGAATTTTAATTAATTTAATTATCGTTATTCTTTTAAAAATATGAAATTCATTATTAATCGTATTATAAACAAAGAACATTAGAGTAAATTGAACATTTTTCTATTCGATGTTTGTGAATTATTTTTAATAAATCTTACTTGCAAATAAACTGATAATCTTTTAATAAAAGCTTTATATAAAATTCTTGATAAAAACAATATAAAAAAGTTTAACGGTTCAAGTGGTCACTTCGATAGTATTTATTTGAAAAGAAAAAACCATTAAAAAATCTATATTTAAAGAGGATTGATAGGTTTATGCCTGAAAATTTTTTTTGATTTGTTGTTGACTACGAATGGGATTATCAATATTTATATTATTTTTCTGATATTTATTTTACTGAAATTGAAATACGATTTCTTTATTTAAAAATAATAGAATATTGAAAATTGTCAACGGATAATTTTTATAATTAATTAATAATGAGATTTTGATGATGTAAGAATAAAATTATGTGAAATATTTAAATTTTTAAGTAGAAATTTTCATAACATTTTTTTCGTAGCTCTTTTTTTTCAAATAAATTGTTTGGGGTTTCTTTGCTTAAGAAATATATTTAACTTAATTATTGTTAAATTCAATTATTTTGTTGTCTTAAAAAAGAAATAAGTATGTTTTAAATTAAACGTCCCTTCGTTTCTTATTATAAAAATAGAATAAACATCTTTTTGTAAATAATTATGGCGTAATTATTATTTTTTGTACCTATATGTAAACGAATTAGTAAAACGTTAAGTTAAAAAGATGGTTCTTTTACTTTTCACTTGAATTCAATTTGTGCTGAAATTTAATTTGAATTAATTCAAATTGAATTTAATTTATGAAGGAAATATTATTATTATCTGAAGTAAAATTTATATTAATAGTTTGTGATATAAATTGAAAATATTAATAAATAACAGTATATCCTAAAAATAATGTGAGTATGAAGTTTATCAGATTCCAGATATAATGGAGTATAGTGGAGTAAATTCATTTTATGTTCTTTCTTTCGTCTTCATATGTGTTCATATTCAATACAAAATAATAATTCTCGATTTAAAAATTAATTTGAACAATCAAATTTATATATGCATTTAAAAGAAAAATTATATTTACAAAAACAATACACGAATTAAAAATAATTTGCATAAAACATCAAAGAAAAAATCTTTCTGACATAATTTAATTAGACGTCATATTTTGAATGACATTTTATTCCGTTTATAAATAAGAACATTTGTTTGAGAGACCGATTATTTTTTCATTTTTGCGGCCAAGCGCTTGACCGTGCTTTTCAATTCTTTATTTCAAGGGAAACTTAACTAAATGTTAGACTCGTATTTTATAGTTATTAGTTATTACTAACAAACTAAAATAAATTAAAAAAATTGCATTATTTTATTGGAAAAAACGTTAATCGATTGTGAAAACAAATAAATTGATTGTTTTGGTTGCGATTTAATCGATATATTGAAACATCGATTATGTTATAATATTATATCCAGTTTTAAATATCCTTAGCGGTTAATAGAACCCACTGTAATGTGTTCGTTGTTTATTAAAATAAAAAAAACATGAAGAGTTAATTAAATAAATATAATTTGTAACAATAATCTTTTTTACTTATTTGATAATTTAATTTACAAAGGAGAAGATCGTTTGCAAACCTGATTACATAAAACTGAAATATTAAAGAAAGAAAAAATTTTTGGGTATGTGACATTAATACTAAACCAACCTATATAATTCAAATGGAAAATCGTAGAATAAGTAAAGAAGGATGCTATTATAATATATAAGTTAAGAAATAACCTTTTTTTTATATGGGAAAGAATTTTGATTGATTGATGGTTTAGATCATCATTTTTTTCTTAAAATAAAACGATGATGTCACATTCAATATGTCAACTTATTATTATATATGTCAAATAAATATTTCATTCTTTCTTTCAAAAATACTTTAGAATTTTGATGAAAGAGATACAAATATATATTCAAGTTGCCTTGGTTACTGTACAGACTGCCTTGTCCATAATTTCCCTTAAACCACTTGTTTAAGATATATCTTATATAATAATTGCTTGAAGAAGTAAATATGAATTACGTAATCTTATAATCACAAGAGAAAAAGAATATTGTTAATTTTTTGAACAGCAGCAGAGATTGTTATTAACTTTCTATTCCACTTAACTGAAGTCTTTAACATGTGGTTGGTATTATTTAATTAATTTTTGATATAAATATAATTAAATATAATTATTTAGTTTGTATATGTTGTATACAAGTGAGTTTCAGTAAACTTAAATATAGTTTTCAATTAAATATTATAATCCATATTTCTTCATCATCAAAAGTGAATTTCTACTTTAGCGTTTTTGATTATATTTAAATTATACTTACTTATAACTGACATAGAACTACTTAAAAATTTAAGTGTTTTCCTTTATAAGTAGTGCTTTCTTATTCACTCGCTAACCACCCATAAAATAAAGCTCCATTAAAAAAAGATTTATATTCTTGTATTTATTTTAGCCTATTGTATTTCCAATTTAAAACTATGTATAATATATTATTTTCCTTTCTTTCTTATTCTTATATACATACGTAGAATCTATATAGAATAAAATATTACAGAAGAAGGTTACAAATTTATAATATAATGGAAAAGGAAGGAAAAATATACTACCTGATATATCTTTCTGTATTTATTTTTAATATTCTATATTTGTCGTGTAAATAAATGCGTATAACAATTTTTTTTCTACCCAATCATATACAAAATATAAAATATTGAATAATAATAATATAATAAAGTTTCGATGATCCATCTTTGGAACATGAGCATTTTGTTTACTCCCTTTTTATTTACTTTTTTTTTCTCTTTTTAAGAAATCCACAAAAAAAGAAGAAGGAAAACGTAGAAAAATAAAAAATTCAAAAGTAGAAACTCAAATTTTTTCGACATACCTACATTACTTATTTTCTTGTTTTGGTATATATTGATATTTGTTTTATGTGATATCTTAAAAAATTCAGTCATAAGACATTCAGACGTAAAATTGAATTAAAAAAAAAGTTCTTTATTTTCCTAACTTAAAAAGAAAAAAAAAGTTGGTAAAACTTTTCCTTTCGAAGAAATTTTTCACAAGAAAAAAAGAAAGAGAAAGAGAGAAGGTTTTATCTTTAAGAATATTTATTATGAAAATCTATAGAGAAAGTGACACTATCTGAATCAATATAAATAGGATTACCTTTCTTGACTGAAAATCCTTTGGATATATATTATCTGTATTTATTTCCCATAATTCAATCTATATTTTCATATATAAATAAATTTATAAATTTAATAATAATGGTGTCCTATACACAATTTTTCTTTGGATAAACCGAAAAAAAGAAAGTAGATTTTCATACCTGATATCAATCACTGTAATTAAAGTTTTCATCTAATAACCGATATTATGTATACCCAATATTTTAACTTTTATTATAATCCTTTTATTTTATTTATTTTGTAATAAAGGATTATAAAATAATAATAGTTCGATATAGAAATGAACTCTATACATGAATCCCTTTATTGTATTGATAAAGTTTTGGTTTTCTAATCAGGGATAATATTGACATTGTTAATATTCTTTAGAGAAAGTTTTTTTTTATAAATTTTTATTTATATAATTTTTGATGTTAAAAGTTAACAAGTTCATAAAGTTCATCATTATTTATGAATATATTTTTTTTACTTTTTATTTTGATTTTATTTATTTGATGAGTTTTATAATTTTTTTTTAAAGTTTTGAAAGTTACAAATAAACAAAAACTTACATTAAATTAAAGTGTTGGGTTTAGAGGAAGTTTTTAATGTTGCGCTTATAAATGTTGTTCTTTTGTTTGTTTTTAAAAAATTATAGTTTTTGATAATATTAAAAATATGCACTTTATATTTAATAAACTGAATTACTGTAATTAAAATTTGTTGCCTATATTTACCCTTTATCTCATATTTTATCTCATATATTCCTTGATCTCTATAATTAATTGTTTAAATTGTAACGAAATCTTCTATTTATTTTATTCATATACCAATTTCCTACAAAAATATTAGAATCATGAATACTACGAATCACCTTTTCATGAAAGGAAAAATTTATTATTTAATTAAATGATTTTGTGGGTATTTGGTACTTTTTCATTGCATTCAAACGTTAATTTTTTTTAAGTATATATTGTTGTTGTTGCTTAATTAGTCCAATTTTGAAAAGAGGAAAATGTTATTATAAAGCCCAATGTATCAAATATATAAACTATAAAAGGTTATTTTCCATTAAAACATAAAATTTAAATATTTCATTTTCGTTTTTACATTTTTTTTATTTAATTTTACAATTTACATTGACATTCTTATACAAAATATATTGTTATTATTAATTAATTAATTATATTTATATTATCCTAATTAGATTCTCTTAAAGTAGATTTATTCTTTAATTCTTTAGGACTATTTTGTGAATTCGACACATAATCAAATTTTCTGACAAAATTTTAAAAGAATTTCGCAACCTAACACACATGTATGTTTAACTCATTTATTTTAATTTAAAACATTTCAAACATGACGCCATATTCTTTTGTAGAAACCTTTTTGGCTATTTTTAATCTTATTTTATTATCGATTATAATCGAGTTATTATCGATTCTTATCGATTATTTACGATTAGTTAATTATTAATATTAGTTGGTTACAATTATAATTACATATAAGATTATTTAAATACAAAATTACAATCGTACAATTTTATGAAAAATATTTTTCTTTTATTAATTTTTTTTTTGTATTTTTTATTCTTAAAATTATTATTAATTTATGTTTATTCTTTATTTATAATTATTAATTAATTTATAAATATAATTTTATAAACAATATCCATCCAGTTATAAGTTCTTCTTACATTATTCTTTATTCCAACCTTATTTCTTTGCAATTTACAATAAATATCAATTAATTATCTTTCAGTTAATATTTACTTCCATATTATTAATTTTTAATTAATTTTATAAAATATAAAATAACATTATTTTTATGGCACATTTTTTTTTTTATTTTTCATACAAATTTTTTATGCGTCAAATTATTCGCACATAGTTTTTAAGTTGAAGTGTATAAAATTCGATGATACTATTATTTATTAATTAATGTGTTTATTATATATTTATTTGGTATAACATTTATTTAATATCCTTTTGATTATAATAAATTTTTGATAACAATATTTATTTCTTTAAGAATAATTTTTATTTATTATAAATAAATTATAAACTAAATGAATTTAAATTACCTTATATTGTGTTTGTGTGTATAGGTGTGTGTGTTCTGATTTTGTGCGTTTAACAAAAATATTTTATATGGGTTCTTTGTTCAATCTTTTTTCTAATGACCCAATTTTAACTAAATTGAACGAATGTTTGTTTCAAGTTAAATGAAAACATTAATATTGATTAGACATATTTTTTTTACATAAATGTTGAAAATAAATTACTGATCCTTATCAGTTAAATGTGTCTTCGTAATTTATGTTATTTACTTTTTAAAAATTTAATTTGTTTTAATTTGAAATTATTATTATTAATATTAAAGAAAGAAAGAAATTATTGGTGAGAAATTTTAAAATGAATATTTGCTTCCTTCTTTGTATATTTTAATAAATTTTACATACTAAATCACAGTAAATTTTGTCTATAACTTATAGTTTGATTAAATATTAAATTTATAATAACAGTGAAAAAAGTTATTAAGAAAACTAAAATTAATTCTATGATAATTTTTATTTAATTATTTGTTTGGATTGTTTTAATAGCAACAAATTTTGACAGTCAATTATTCGCCGTCACAACCAGAAAATGATTTTATCAGTTAAATAATATGTTAAAGAAAATATCAATTTATGGTAATTAGATAAATTAATATTATTGGAAATATTTATTAAGTACAGATATTTGAAAAAGGCTATAACTATGGGCTCTGAAAGTTAACCTTTTTCTATTTAAAATATATTTTCATATCCTTGAAAGAAAATTCAAATATAAATTTAAAATATGTAATTAATAAATAATTAAAACAAAAATTATTATTTTCATTGAAACCTTTTTTAAATTTAAATAATTTAAATTCCATTGCCTTTGCATTAGAATCGTAATTTCAATGAGGACAGTTCATTTTTTTCTTAAGTTTTGTGTTTTCAAAAGCATTGTCTCTTTGACATTTTAAATGTAATTGTTTTATGAGAAACTAAAGAAAAAAAAATCCATTTAGAGAGACAATTGCAATCAATTAATTAAGCAAATATATATAATGTCAAGAAATTTTTATTTGTTAAGACTTTGACACAAGATTTTTAACAACTCCATTTACTTTCTTACAAAATTACATTCAAGAAACACAATTTTGGGCAATTATTTGAAATTAAAATGAATTATTTTCTTTTCTTTTCAGAAATTAAAGAACTTATTGAAGGAATAATTTCACTCTTATCACACTTAAAATTTTAAATATGTAATTGATTTTCTTAAGATTTATAAATATAAATATAAGCTAAATGACAAATATAAGTTTATTTTGTTCAAAGATTTATAAAATATTTTTATAAATTCATATTAAGAAAATTTTTAAACTTTTATATCAGATTTATCACTTAAATCTTAAGAAAACTTTTTCAATTTTCTGTTTTCGTATGCGTGTGTTTGTGTATGCGTTTTGTAATTTTTTTATTATTATCTTTTTCATACACGAATAATATTATTTATAAACATCTTAACTAAATATAAAAGAAGTTAAAGAAAAAAACAAATATTAAAGGAAAATCATCGGAAAATGATGAAGAAGGAAATAAAATTGAGAATTATTCTTCTCAAAGTTAATTTGGTTCCATTTACTAAATTTATACTTTTTTTGATAAAAAAAGAAGAAGAGAAAAAAATCCTTTTAAATTAATATTTTTCTTCCTTTATCCCCTCCGTTCAAAAAATGTTGAAACTTTTTTTTTCTGATTTCATTATAACACTGAGTATAGATATTAACAAAATACAAGGTTGATTTATAAGATAGTAATAAAAAGGAAGAAGTATAAGAATAAGAAAAGGGGTGGCGTCAGATACAGAAGTCAATTGAATTCTTTTTTTTTTACTTGTGTTGAGTAGAAAAAAATATTTGTGGATCTTTTCCTTTCTTAAAATTTATCCAAAGTATAAAAGCAAAAAAAAAGCAAGAAATTTTACAAAGAGCATATTTTCTTATAGGACAATATTATTTTACTTTTTTTATCCTTTTTCTTTATATTTTCATTTCTTAATTCTAAATTCTAAATAAAATTATTAGAATAAAAATTTTCCAACTCAATTATTTATTTTCTACTTTTGATTAAATTTTCTTTTATTTATATGCGTAAAACGAGAGAAGAAATATATTTATATACAAATATGATTTTCTTCAAAAGTTTACATTACATCATTTTTTCTTTTTTCTGCTGATTTTGATCTTTTATAACATTATTAAATATATTTAATTTTTTGTTTTCATGTTGTTATTGTTGTTGTTATTATTGTTGGTGTGTTCATGAATAAATATGAAAGACAAGTTAAATTGAGATTAATCCAATATTATCGTCTTGTCCCTTTTTTTTCTTATTTTTAATGTAAAATATAAGAATTTTCTTTTTAAATTTTATATACGGGATGAAAAGTAAGAAAAATGAAAATAAAAAAAGGAAAAAGTAAATGAAATATAAAAAAAACGCGTACACCTACACACACATACACACATACAGATTTGTATTATAAAATAAAATGAAGGAAAAAATAAAAAAGAATAGATGAACAAGAGAATGAATCTCCATTTTTCTTATAAATTATATTATGTTTTCATTCTTATTTTATATCTTTCTAACAGTGGTTCTACTGATTATAAGATTATTCAAAGTATATTCTTTTTTTTTTGACTGGAATCCAGAGATGTACATATATGTAGAAGTTATGAACGAGAGCTTAGGGGATTTCTCACTGGCAGAGTATGGAATATGATCTATACGTTTCTACTATTCTGTTCTCAGATTACAATAACTTATTGACTTATCCTTTACTCAGTGCACAGATGTTTTAAAAGGGGTGCTCAATAAAATCGTATTTTTTTAATAATGTGTTAATTTTGATTTTTATCGATTTCTGGATAATAAAAAAGGTACTTTATATTGGACTAAAGAATTGAAAATTTGGAACGAACATAATTAAACTATGGTTAAATTATGTTTGCAAAAGAAGAAGAAGATGAAGAAGAAAGAAAAGAAAATACGAAAGTGAGTGAAATGAAATTTAATGTAGTCTGCTTCATTGAGTAAATTAATTTTCTATGAATTATATTAAATTGTTTAGTCCAACTTAATATCATTTAATAATAACGATTCATCTCTGATTTTCTTAAAAAAAAATTTAATATGTATTTTTGTCCTTACATTTGTCAGATGTTTCTTTTTTCATTTCATTTATAATAATATTTTTTTAATGATATGCAAATTTATTTTTGTCTTTTTATAACAACAATATTTTTAATTTGTAATTATTTTCATTTTTAAATAAATATATTTTAATAAGAGCTAAAGAATGATTAGCATTACACAATTAATTATTAATTTACCTCATATATATATAAATGTATAGTATAACAAAAGGTATTGAGTTTTGTATGAATTTAAAATATATTTTTACATGTAGATTTTATGTATGTATTGGTTGCGGTTTTAATATTAAATATTGACCTTCTTTATTAAATATTTTATAAAATACACAGATTATAGTTCATTTATTAGTTTATTAATTTTACAAAACAATAAGTATAGACAGATATAAGTGATTAATAAATACACTTTATTCTTAGCTAATTGTAGATATTTTCATGGTACTTTAGATGTATATATATATATATATATATATATATATATATATATATATATATATATATATATATATAATGAAAAATTAGACTTTATTATATCGTAGCAATTTACTTCCTGTTATTTATTGGTCTATAAATTTTCATCCTTTTAACACGTTTCTTTGTTTTCATCTATGTGTGTGTACATTTTTTACATACTTGTTTTTTTTTATATAAAACGCTGTTGAATAATAATTTCACATTAATATTCATAGCTTAGACTAAACTATGGAATAATATTACGAAAGGTTTCCTTTTTTTTTGTTTCGTTAAAGAAACAGTGAAGAATACATATTTTGTTTGTCTTTTCTTTTCTGATATAATTTAAAGTTGAACCTTTAATACAAGTTTTCATTTATTTTCTGTTCTTTCATTTTTTCTTTTACCAAGAAGAAATATTATGATATTTATATCTACCGACAAAATATATAAGTACAAAATAGAGCAAGTGAAATATCAATTAAAATTTTGTGTAAATCGATTATAAATCCGTATGAAGAACAGGTGGTTTTTCTATTAATTTACCATGATTTGTTATACCAATTTGTATTGGATTTTTTGTTGTCATTGATATTGTTGCTGTATCAATAATTGTACCAGATTCCATTGTTGTTATATGTTTAACAGTATTTTGTGTACGTGTTGATGATATTAATCTATCACTACCACTACGATTTTTACCAAATTTTGGAAAAAAACTATTTTCAATTTGTAGTTGGGCATTTAGATCTTTACCAGCAGCACATGTACACGCTTTTAAAAAACTTTTTTTAAAATTATCACTCAAAAATGCATATAATATTGGATTCATTGCTGAATTTGAATAGCCAAGACAACCGACAAGTACAAAAACAGTAATTTCAAGTCTTGATTTGCATATATCTGGTGGTGAACGTATCAGTGCAACTTGTGATATCCAATATGGTAACCAACAAAGTACATAAACAGTTATAACAGTTAAAACTAATTTTGTTACTTTTTTATGTGAACGTTTTTTTTCTTTTGATCTTGTCTTTGGTCCTACAGTGCGTAATTTTCTAATAACTAAATAATAAAAACTTAATATTAAACTAAGTGGTAAGGCAAATCCAAGAAATAATGAATATAATATAAATGTTGTGCCAGAACCAGATTCATGTTCATCTTCTGGCCAATCAATAATACATGAAATTTTATTATTTGGTTTTTCAATCGTATTTGCATAGAGCATAACTGGTAACATAATTAATGCTGATGCTGTCCAAGCAAAACTAGCAACAGCTTTTGATACAAATGTTGTACGAAAATTTGGTGATGATATTGGATGACAAACAGCAATATAACGATCAGCAGACATTATAAATAAAAATATTGATGAGGTAAATTGTGTTATTGATGTACTAACCATATATGCTTTACACATTGTTTTACCAAAAGTCCATTCACCAAGATGCATTGTTGTTATTAAAAATGGTATACCAATTAAAAAACATTCATCAGCAATTGCTAAATTTAATATATACATATTTGTAACAGTGTGCATCTTAGAAAAACGTAATACAACATAAATAACTAATGTATTTCCAAATAAACCAATTATACATACAATTGTATATAATATCATTGATATTATATTACCAACAGGCATTTGTATTGATGGGCATGTATAATGTTCTATTGAATTTTTATGTGCAGTGAAATTATTTAAAAGATTTGCTGTTAAATTAAAATCATAAAAACTTAGTAATGTTTTTGTTGTTTGTATTGATGATGTTTCAAATATTGTTGAAATATTCATTGTGATTTCATTCAATTTTATATTTGATGTTGATGATAATATTTGTATTGTTGGTAAAATAATTGAACTATTATCAGTTATATTCCAATCCATATTTTGAATGTATTTCCTTTTTTGATAACGATAATATTTTTTGGTATCCTAGGCCGAATAATGATGATTATCGTCAGAATGTTGTTGACGGAATGATGAAAAAATCTAAACGAAAAGAAAAATAAATAATGATAAAGATAAATTCCAAAGCTATTCCAGATATTTAAATTCTTAAAAGTAAATTACAAGTAAATAAAAAAAGCAGAAATATTAAAATAATTGGATTGCGTAATAAACGAAGTTCTTTGCCTTTTTCAATAGTATAAATTGACATTTTTTCATTTGAATTATAGAAAGAAATGAGAAATTTGACAAAAAAAAAATTGATTTTCAAAAGAATAATAAAAAACAGTCACGTGGAGGCGCCTGGTATTTTTTATTGTATTGCAGTTCAAATGCTTATCTTATCTTTTTCTTTTGTAATTTCCTGTGTGATGAAAAAAATGTAAACAGAACAAATAAAAATCTTTAGGGATATTGAAGGTAAAATCTTTTTCATATTTTTTGTATTAAATTTATTACAATTAATCTTTGCTCTGAAAAGTATCATTTGCTTCTTTTGCATTTGGTTTTTGTATATATATATATATATATTATTTATATATGGTGTGTTGATATTTTATTTGCTTTTTTAAATATTTCCATTAATAATTTATGTTTTAATTATTTTCTACATTAAAGTTCTTGCCCTCTTGTCTCAACTATATCGATGTCAAAAATTTATTTAAATTAAAAGGGGGAAATAAGTTTGAAAATTCAAGAAAATGTGTTAAACATAAAAGTTGAAGCTTTAAAATTTTTTTGATTGATTTATTAAAGTCGATAAATTCTAAATTTTTTCAGAAAGATAATTATTTTATATAAAATTTCTTTTAAAGCTTTAACACAACAATAACAAAAAAAAAACTATACCTTAGAATGTGAAGTCATTAAAATACTTTCTTTAATTAAGTTTTGGCTGACACTTGTTGAATTTTAATAAAAAATTTCTCTAATATGTGTAAGGGGAGAAATTTACTGAAAACATTTTTGTTGAGGTAAAACGTCAAATAAGTGATCGGGTGGACCTTATATATTTTTATCGAAAACCTTATGCATGGATAACAATTGTTTTTAATCCCAATGGGTAGAACTAGAAAGATCTTAAGATTACATTTTTTTTTATCTTTATTACAGAAATTCTTCTGTTTTTGTATAATGAGAAATTATGTGGTAAAATGAAAAAAACTTTAAAACTTTTCTTAAAGTTTAATAAAAATTCAAATATTATCTTCCCTTTTTTTTCATAATATTGGTTTATCGGAGATAAGGAGTTCAAAAGAATTTTATTATTATTTTTTTATCTGTGTAAAGTAGTTTGTCCCAAGTGATATTTTATTGATTTTTTTTTTCTTTGTTTTTTTTTTTTACTGTAATCTACAAAGTGTTTGAATATTGCTTATCAGATGGTCACAAAGGTCAAATTGTATACATAAACGGATGATCTGTGACGTAATTATATAATAAATTTAGGAATGTGAATTATTTTGTTCTTTCTTCAATAAAATTAATTACGTAATTTATTTTTGACTTTTATATTCATTTTTGTTTACGTAAATATCATAATTATTTAGTCAACTGAATATCGTAATCACATAATAATTTTATTTCAAACATGTACAATTTACAATCTGTGGTCTTTATCTGAGTTATGTAAATTTCTGAAACTATATTTATGAATGTATTGGAAAGCACATAATGCTGAAAAATTACCGGATATAACAGTAGATTCTGTAGGAAGTAATTTTAGATTATTATTTCCGTTTCTAAAAAAGCTATATTCTGTTATTTGGGTGTTTAATTTTAGATTTTGAATTAATTCAAAGATAAAATGTCAATAAAAGAGAATTACTTCATAATTAGATAATTACGAAAATTAGATCTAATGTAAGAGAAATGAAATAAAAATTGTAATAAATTTACACAAAAATAAATTAATAAATTGAATTTATGTTGAAATTATTATGGCCTTAAATGTATTCAGTAATTATTATTTTCAGTTCTTTGATTTAGCTACTTTGCTAAATTTGATCAAAAGTCTATAATAAGAATGATTTAAATTTTATTATTTATGAGACATCAAAAAGAAAAATTTACATAAGATTTATATAATGGCTTTAAGGAATTTAACAATATAATTCTGGAAAAGTATTTCGTTATGGATTAACATGCAAATTGTGTTATCAAATAATAAATCATAAAAGGAAAAAAAGGACAGCTGACTTCATAAAGTAAAATATCCGCCTATGTATATGTATATATATATTCATCAATTTCTTTAAGAATAAAATGGACAAGTTCTTTCTTAACTTTTCTATATTCCATATAAGAATCGGTTAGTTCTTATTATCCATTAAAGAAAAAGGTCGATCGATTATATATATTTTTTTCTTTGCTTTAATCATAAAATATAGCCGAGAAAGGTTCACACGCACACATATATTTTATTATAAAATGAATGATGTGGTCACAATATTGACGAGCAATAAAAATGTTTTGTTGCTCTAATTTCATATATAAAAATTGTAAATAAAATTCGGTTAGATGAGCAAAACAGAAAATTTAAGAACATCCTTACCAATTATTGATGATCAATTGCATAAATTCTTATAAATAGACCAAACGAAAAGTTCTCATACTAATTATTATAATTTTATTAGAAATCTAATGATAAGACATATTTATTCGTTTAATATGAATGAAACCACCAACAATTACACTTATTTCTACGAAAAAATTTTTCTTTTGAATAGAAACAGTAATTAATGTTAAATTTAATTATCGTGTAAACTATATAGTGATGGATTAGAATACAGTTTATTGAACGAGAAGATATTTGACCTTTCGAATCTCTTTGATATTCTATGCAAATTGTTCTAAAAGTTAAATGGATTTTTTCCACTTTGGTAAATTTGTGACAATATGAAAATAACAAATGGGATCAAAGAATCAAAGTGCCAAAAAATTGTAAATAAATCTTCAGCATTTAACGTAAAGTATTTTTTTTGTCAACAAGAAATTGAAATATTTTTAGTTTTATGTTTTTAGATATTGTTTGTTTTCATACAACACAATTTTTCTTTTATATTAACTGTGATTTTAAAATTAGTAAATGAATTTATTAGTTGGTATAACAAGGAATTTGGTAGGCCAAAGATAATATTCGTCTTTCAGAATATTTTCAATAATTGCTTAATTTATTAATTTTTGGAAGACGTTTATCTGAGTATACAAGGGGTAACTATTAACGAATTTGCTTTAACATAAACTCAGAAAATATTATATTCGTTGTTTGCTAAAAGAACTTTAAAAATGCAAATATTTTCGAAAATAATGTACTTTATAAGTAACACCAGCAGCTGTTGTCTAATACAGATCACTTTCTCTCCCATTTATTTTTACAAAGAATTTTTTTTTAAAAAACGAATATTCGCAAAAAGGGAAAAAGAAAAAAAAGACCTTTAGAATCCGGTGGTTTTTTCGAGCTGTTTTTGTATTGTTGATCGATGGCAACATAGGGGTTTGTGTGTATAAGTGATTGTGTTAAGTATCAGAATTTCTCCTTTTCTGTCTGTTGCTTTACTCAGAAAAGAAAAATATCGAAAAACCTTAAATTATGGATATAAGAAAACATGTGAAGAGTTGCTTAAGGGCGCGCTGTCAAATGGAAAAAAATATTAAAATTTTCATTCCTTCATTCACTATACAACACTAATGTCATTAACTTTAATTAATAATTATTGTCGTAATTTGTTTTCATGAAAAAACAAACACAGAATTTAGTCAATTGTTATGAAGGTTTTGTGGTTTTGAGGATATTAATTAAAGAAGATGCGGGTAAAATAGAAATTGTGTCTTACAAAAGTTAATTATAATCTCTTGTTGTAATTAACATAATTTTGGGTTTTTGTTTTCATTTTCCTTATACGTGTTACTGTCTTCATTTTAATATAATATTATTCTAACAAAAACCAATATTCGATAATAAGAAAGTAAATTATCTAGAGATAGAGACTTTCAATTCAAAATTTAATGCCATGAAAATGAAAGTAATTGTTGGGGATCATTTAATAGTTTGGTTGACCACAAGAACCCTTTAACTAAAAATCGTGTAATAGTATAAAATATATTAGTTTATCTTTACTATCATGTAATAGAATATAATCAATCAGTTTCCAACTATTTTATAAATTTATAGAGCAAGTCGTTTTGTGTGAAAATATTATGCATAACCACAAACTAGATTATAATATTTTGATAAGATTCATGTTTTCCTAGGTGCCGTGTCAGCTTGTATTCACGTCATTAGACTTTTGATAAGGAGTTAAAATATATGGCTGATAAAAGTAAATGATAGCAATTTTGGTTATACAATCGATACGAAAAACTTTCAGAACAAAAAAAAAACAAATTACTACGGATGGTGTACCTTTTTAAAATAACAAATGCGTTAAATGTTTTTCACGGTTCATAAACACTATGTTCACATTTGGAATTAATCCTTGTATATCGTTGTGTTTCTCCTAAAATGTTGAAATGAATATTATCAACACTAAACACAAAATTTTCCCAAAAAACCATTCCTTAAAGTCACTTATGTTTTTTCTTTCCTCTTTTCTTTTTTAATTTGCAATAAACTAAATTTCGATTAAACTTTCTACACTTTTCACTTTTATCGTGTTATTTCTATATCCTTCAATTTGGTGGCCATTTTCATTAATTCTTCACTTTAAATACGTTTAGAATTCATAAAACAACTTAGTTTACGAAACGAAAAAAACAACATAAAACGGAAAGTAAAAGTCCAACAGCCTAGATGAACAGATTCACAATTTTTTTCAGGCAAAATAAATATATTCTTCAGGTATTCAACTTCATTCAATCAAAACCAAAATATTTTTTACTGCTAAAACAAACAGAAGAATTTTCTATTAGACAAACTTTCTTTTTTCATTAAAGAAATTTCGATTTTGTGTTTAAATTTTATTCTCTATCAAGTCTGGGAAATTAAAATAACGTCCTCGCGTTTTCCCAACTGAAATACAACTGATATTTGTCTGATTTTTCATCGTTTTCTGTTGGTTGCTGAATACAATTGTGGAAAACTCTCTCAAAATAATATATTTGAAAGAAAATTGAAAAATTGTACTAGAATAAAGGAGAAGTTAAATTTTCTCTGTCGTTCGTATCAGTAAATTTCTGTATTTGAGAAGATGAGAAACGAAAACTGTTTTGTCTTGTAACATACTCAAATGCATTAATGAAAAATTTTCTCTCAGACTAATTTATTGGGATTATCCCTGTAATCTTCCTCTGTTTTTTATTAACTTGTCTTCTATTTCATCTTTTCTTTTAGAAAATAAGAATTAATAAGAATATTATATAGATTTGGAGGTATTATTTGTGTGATGGTCAGGGTTATATAATTGATAATATATTTTATTATTCTTGGATTTTTAATGATTTATTTTCGTTATGTTGATATATAAAAAAATTATTTTATGTATAAAATTAAAAAATGATAAAAAATATTTATTTAAATTGTTTTGACTTTTGACAAATCATTCTTCTTCCATGATTGTGAATAAAACATTGTATGTTGTCGTTTATCTGGAAGAATTTGACATTTTAAAACAAGAAAATTTTAAAGCAACAACAAAAAACCTTCAAATACTTAGATCCTTAGATCAACGATCTATGGAAATTATGATATAAAATTTAAACCCATTTCAAAGTTTGATATTTGCGACTTTTAAATTTTATAAATAGAAAACATGATGAATAGGAATTTTAAGTATGAAAAAATAAAGACCATATTCAAGAACAATGGATAATACTTAAATATTTCTTACGTATAGTAGTATAAGATTTTCACGGAATTTAGAATATTATAGAAAACCCTAGGTCTAAATAATTTGAGGTATGGTATTTCATCATCGTTTAAAATGTTATAATTTTTGACAATGATAAGAAATTAATTCAGAAAATCATTAACATTTTAAAATGCAAATACTAAATTCAATATTGTGGATTAATAATTTAATATATTCAATTCTCTTGTTTAGTGTTATGGGTTCAATAAGCTTTTGATTGAAAAATTTCCGAATCAAAAATATATTATTCAATATTATAAATTATTGTCATTCAATACATTTTTAGATGGAAATGTTTGATGAATTGAAATAAAATAAACTTTTTATATAAATTTTGAGCAATGAATTTTTTTAAAAGAAAAACCAAAGATGGGTAAATAAACAGAAATATCAAAGTTATATTTTATATAATACACGGAGTATTTTTTCTGTATGTGTTTCAGAAATGAAAAATATTCATTATCTTTCGTACAAACAATATTAAATGCGACTACAGCCTTCTCAATGACATTCAAATGTTTATGGTTTACGAGAAACGGAAATTAATTATATTTTATTTCTGTTTTATCTTTCATTTTCTATTAGTCCATTAAAAAACTTTAACTGCACCTATTTTTCATTATAAAGTACTTTACACAGGATGTATTTATAGTAACTTTAGTTAAAAATCAAATATAATTTCTACACGATTTTCTATTTGCACAGTTCAAAGTTTGTTAACCTCTTTTTATTTATATTTTTTTTTGAAGAAGAACAAAGGAATAACTGAACGAATTAGAATCGTAACATTTGCTTTCTGTTCAAACTTTAAATTGTTTATTTTCTCAAGTTGTATTTATGGATAACATTTTCAATTAAACTAATTTTTATTGTTTTGTTTGGATTAACATCTTTATCCAAAAATATTTTTATTAATAAAATTCAATCTGTAAAAATGAAAAAGTACGATGGTAAACCAGAATCATAAAAGCGGTTTTTATTTTGTACGAAGCATACTCGAAAAGGAGTTATAATTTGAGGCTTTATTTCATTTTGCTGTAATGTTGACATAACATTAATATAGAATCGTATTTTATTTTATGAAGTTGCCGCAATATTGTGGTTTGGTCAGACAAATGCTAAATTTCTCTTTAATTTTTCTTATTTATGAAAATGTAGATAATATTCCGAAATTAAAACTGATAAGCTTATTTTTGTACTTTCATCTCACATGAAAGTACAAAAATAAAATAAAAATAAGCTTATATAAAATTAACGACAACTGTTTATATAATGTTTAAAGAATTACAATTGGTTTAAAATCCGACGTGATTCTGTATATTTCAATTCTCACATTAATTTTTATTATAACTTTTAACAATTTTCTTTTCTCTTGAATTGAATTTAATTGTTAAGAAACACCCGAGAGCAATATTTTGTTATCTTTGTATTCAGAATTTATTGTTTTTGATTGAAAATTTAAAATTATGAATGTAAGAAAAAACTAATTTAAAATTAAATTAATTACAAATATAAATTTAATAAAGAAGAATGCTCCATGTTTCGTTGTCATAATTCGAAAGCGGCTGAAAATTCAACATTTTATTAATCCGGTATAAAATATTATTGATTTGAATATAGGGCATATAATTTCACTTTATTTTTCGATGTTCCGGTAGAGAGTCACAAAATACTAATAATATTGAGTTAAAGAATTGGAATAATTTATTTAATTCAATTTTTCGTTTGAGTTTAATGGAAAGAAGTAGAGAATATTTACCAAATCTTATATCAATTTGTTTATTAATTTTTATTTACAATAGAAATTATAATTGAGTTTAATGAAGGAGAAATTAATTTATTTCTATATTTAAAAATTTTAGAGATATTTTTTATCTTGCATTTCTGTCGACGCAATAAATTATCAGTTTGCCCTTACAAAAATAGGTTTAATAATTACATTGTTTTATAAAAATTTAGAAAGTACGTTATTTGTTTGTTAAAAAAAAACGGCATAAAAAATAATTAAAAATTTATAAGTTCTGTTGAGATATTTGTTGATTTATCAAAGGCAGGTTTCATTCTGAAAACTGAATAATCAATATTTTTATAATTCATGGTTTGTTGTAAATATTTAAATATTTTTAATTAAATAATTCATTTTTCTTGATTAATATTTTTCATAGAACCGAATTTTTAATAAATTCCATTTATAAGTCATTTTTATTAATTGACGTTTTATTGGTATAAATATTTTCTTCTGTCATTTATTTTATTGAATTGAATTAAATTTTTTTTGCTTTTGAACAAACATGAAACATCAGAAAAATAAATCAAAAGCAAACAAATCATTCAAATTTTCTTTTATATTGAAATTTTCATAGACATTTGAAATGGAAATGCGATTGAGTTTTTGTATTTTTTATGTGTAAATGTTAATGACATGACGTGACATGTGAAACAAAAGGTCACTTCCATTTTGATACCATCATCATCAATTCAAGACAGACATGATAAATTCAAACAATAACCTACCTTTACCTGTCGTATAATAACAGTTGAGGAATATAGCATTATAAAATGAGACATTTTTTATTGTTTTAAATCTATCTAAAGTATGGAATGAAGTTTTTTTTATGAGTTATTCAAACATAATGCTTACTTCTTTTTATTTATGAAAAGATTTTTATATAAAAAAAGAATATCAATTTGACTAAATTGAATATATAATTCATATGTAATAATATCAGTTATATATTTTTATTAAATAAAAATCTAATAAGGTTAAATAATAATGATTGGTTTTTTGAAGTACTTTAAATCACAATAATATCTAATAACAATAATTAATAAGTAACTTCCCATTATTTAATCCATATAGTATTAGTATTGGTTATTATATTTGATTATAATTTTAATTAAAGTAATTATTCAAAGTATGAAAATTCCCTTATAATAACAACCAGCACGCAGAACCTAACAAAACAAATTTTGTCATTTTTAAATTGATTTATGATTTTATTGGTTTAATAAATTTTTGATTTATAAAAAACAATTGTTTATTTATTATTAATTACAATTCAATTCAATTTATTCATTGGTGTCTCTTTTTTGTATAATATTACTTAATGTAATTTTATTAATGTCTCTAATTTATCATATATACAGGCTAACTAATTGGTTTTTGGCCTTGTTTGAATGCCTTGTTTTTTTTTATTATTTATTTTGTGTTATTATTTTACTTAATTCTATAATTTTAAATATAGTTTCGAAGAAATAGCACCCACTACTTATATGTAGTTGTTTTTTTATATTTTTCTTTTATTTTTTATTTTTTGTTTGAATTTTGTATTTTTTTTTTTTATTAAAAATATACTTAAACAACTAATTTTGCGAATTTGGATTTTAGAAAATAGGATGTAGGGAGGGTTGGGTAGTATATTAATATTATATACATTAAGCTTAAATTTAATTATTAATTACAAAAACTCTCTTATGATTTGGAATGAGTGAACATAATTATTATTAAATGAAATTATTAAGTTATTTTAATAGTATTCTGCAATAAATAAAGAGCTTGTCAATGTTCATTATATAAACACAAAACAAATATAAAAATAGTTTTCAGTTTGTTTTTACTTTATGTTCTTTCTTATGTAAGTTTCCATATTATCAGATATTTTTCCAGTAAAAAATAGTATAAAGTTTATAGGATAAAATTTTCTTCTGTTTTTAAGAGGAAGTTTTCTGTACGTTTTATATAACTATAAAATATATTATGAAGAAGGTAGAAGAGTATATAAACCACATTCTTATTCTTATAACATTCTTCTGTATTATAGTCTAGAGTCTAGACAAAATAAGAAAACGAAAAAATTATATTTTACATGAAAAAAACACAACAAAAATGAACTAATAAAAATGATTTTGATGTCAGAATAGGAAATTTATTTTTGTTTGTTTGATTTTTGTTATAAAAGATATTTTGATGATTATATTACATATTTATTGATGCACATCAATCTAATATATTCATGTACATTATTCCCTTACGAATAAAAAATATGATTATTTATAATACAATTTAACAATATGATGGGTTTAAATCTACTTCCTTCTTTTGATTTAATAAAGAAAAAAAAATTGTAACTTGAGTTAGGTTCTTATAGATAAATCCTTGTTATAAAATTTGTCATTAAAATTAATCTTAACCCAACTCACTTCTAATCTTCAGCAATATATTTTCGAATAATATGTGGAACAGGACAAAGATATTATATTAAATTTAAATATTCTATGTGTTTAGAGACATTTTTAGCGGCCCATTGCAGAACAGCTGAAAATAAAAAAAATCCAATTTCATCAATTGTTAATATTTCTTTTAAGCAAATTTAACTAATATTCAGAAATATGAAAACTGTTAAACTTCCCTAAATTAAAGTTTAAATTGGAATCAATGAACTTAC
Source organism: Pedicia rivosa (assembly GCA_963082725.1). NCBI lineage: Eukaryota > Metazoa > Arthropoda > Insecta > Diptera > Pediciidae > Pedicia > Pedicia rivosa. The sequence continues at coordinate 31,728,592 of OY720152.1, read as the reverse complement.
ATTTATAACCTATGCGGTACCTCATACAATCATTCGTCTAACATAATAGCATATGTCCTCAGATAAATTAGCTTATTTTCGGACACCTGTCTTATCATATCATAATATTTTTTATTTAAAATATGGTATAAAATTTAATTTAATTTGTTTATTCTTTAACTGTGTTTAAAAACAAAACAAATCTTTAGTTAGATATAAACAATATCTTTTCCTCATTTCGTAATAATAAAAATTTATGAATTTTGTCTAAAAATAAATCTTTTTATTTATTCCTCAGTTCAAACAAGTAAATATATTAACTGAAAATCAGCAAATGATTGGACAGAAGTAGAATAAATAATGACTAAAATTCAGTAAATGAAGATTCTGAAATGAAATCTTTTGGATTTTGGATTTAGTAAATATAATAGAGTCGATTCGAATTTTTAAAATCATTTATTCTCATTTTCAAAAAAACTAATGAAAAGGTTTAAATTTTTATTGTAATAATAATTGATTTAATTCAGTAAATTTAAACTCAACATCATTTTCTGTATTTGAAATTTTTTTTGTCACCACAATAAAATTCTGCATTTGTTTTTTCATAATTTATTCAGGATATGGATATAAATTAGTCTTAAATTGCATTGGACAAATTCTTCAGATGCCATTATAGCAGGAAATCGAATTAGCTTTGCAAGATCCCTTAACATATTTCATTTGTTTTCACCACTCACTTGAATTTGATATTATCTTATGGTCATTTTGGTTGAAAGGGAAATTAAATATATTTCTCTTGTAGGTATTCATCAACTTAATGTACAGTGTAGATCTAGTATTCTAGATGTAATCCAAAATTTTCTGTTTCTGTGTTTCGAAAAGAAAGTTGTTTTTTATTTTCGAAATTCAATTTAATCAGATTAGTATTCAAGCATTCAGTTGTCTGATTATTATGCAGTACAAGCAAAATAGAGAAAAAAAATTTTTGTATTAAGTTTTTTATGAAAATGCAATATCAGATCTTTCTATTGCAATTGATCACGAAATACATGCTTCAATGCGTCCACGATTTTTAACTATTTATTCACATCTGATCTTTTTGAATGCAATATATTTTTTATTGCTTTACCTCTCAGTCTACGTATTCCTCATTTCTCCAGAACATTATTTTCAGGCGTATGTTTTAAAAATTGTGCATTCAGGATTATCCCACGGGCACTCACAGTGGGACGAATGTAATTTATTTAATAACATTACGAGAGAAATTTCTCGATTTAATGAAGATATAAAAAAAACTAAACGACTGCAATAGATTACAGCAGAGTCACCTTCTACACATAAAATTTTAACAACATTCAGAGTGTAATAAAATTAACCAGAGCAACAGAAAATTATTGCATTTGCTGTTTATTATCTAATTTTAAGTTTTTAAAGACGTTAATTCATATACCTATCTGAATAAAGTTATAATCGTTATTTCTTTTAAAAATTATTTTATTTTTGTTGTTAAATTCAAATCGCATTTTTTCAATGTGGAAATAATTCTAATGGGTATAAATACTATGATAATGATCTTGTACTTCAATTAAAGTGTTTGGAAATTTTTTCACAAGAATGGAAACATATAAATATCTAGTCAACATTAAACCATTTTAATTATTATATTTTATTCAATGAACTGATTTTATTTGTTTACAAGCAATTAAGTATAATAATTAATATAAAAAATATGTCTACATTTTCAAGTTCAAACTGTTGAACACTGAACGCTTTTAGGTAGATGTCTTTTTATTCATTTTTGGTACTGCAAAAATCGATATTTTAAATTAATTAAAAGGGTCTCTTTAAAAAAAAGATAGAATGGAACCAAACGCGGGTAAAAATTCAATTATAATCTTTTTCTTTGTTGTATACTTTCATTTACATTTTTAGTATTTCATTAAATATTACAGCAAAAGAATTGTTCACTTAATTTATAATGAAAATGAAAATATTCTTTAAACTTGGAAAAGGTTATGAATGAATGAATTCTAACTTTAAATCTTAAATAATATAAATTATTTGATAAGAACTTTTGTTGAAACAAATTGATATTTTTTTGAATTCTTTAATTCAATCCATAATACTGCTTTTAATACAGTAACACCTAACACAATACCAGCAGCATTAAATGTCAAAATTAGTTAATACATTCAAAAACAAATGATTTGTAAAGTCGACAAAATGGAATGGTGTGATGAACATTAAATTTGAAACATTTTAAATGCAAATCCATATTTTTATGGTGTTACAATTTGTTAAAATGGAAAGCAACAAAAAAAAATTTAATAGAATTCAAATGGCTGTAAAAATTTATGCTACAGATATTGTGCTATAGAAAATCAATAAATATTTATTTATAGGATTACATAAAATAAATTCTGACAATAACATTGTGCGTAACGTAAGAGAAGAAACATGTGTTAATATTTTAATCTATATCTTTTTATTTTACAATAATTTTTTATATATTCTTGCAAAATAAAAAGATTCTAAACATTTAAAGTCAACATCACAAAGAATTGATATAAAAATTGAATTCAAATAATAAAACTTTATACCGTTCCATATTTTATGTACTTCAATATGTTTTCCATATTTTTTATATATTGTTAAATGGGTTCTTATTTGTAATTTTTCTGAAAAATTAAAAAATGTGTACTATAAAAAGATTTAAAACGGATGAATGTGTTTTAAAAATTCATTTAATAAAAATAATTTTAATTTTATACAATAATCGGTGTATTTCCATTCAATATGTTTCATGTTTTATTAATAACATAATTCTCTAGAGTTAAAATTTTACATTGGCACACACAATGAAAGTAATTTCGGTGGAAATAAAATAAATGTCATATAATAACAATAATTTACTTTAAAATATAAATAATAATAAAAATAACTAAAAAATAATACAGATAAAAATTGAATTTATCAGAAAAAATAGAAAGAGAAAAGATCGGAACATTTGTAAGGCAGTTGAAAATTTAATAAAACATTTTGTTCAAAAAATCTTACCCTTTTATTTTATTTTACAGGTAAAAAAGTACCAATGCAAATTTATTATCAGCTAAGAGCGGTTGTACTATTACAAGTGTAAATATTAAATATTAAAATGGACTATGTTCTTTCATTATTGATAATTAAGATATTAAAGACGAACTGTTACTATGAGAGCACATTCGCTTTCATTAAAATCTCTCTCAATGTAAGCGAAATAATTTCTCTTTAAAATAATAAAAATGTGTCCAAATTTCCAAAACTCATATATGTTCAATAAAATACAAAGAGTGATCCATATATTAAAAAATCACTACGAATATTATTGTAACTTTGTACTAAATAAGAAATAAATCTGTGAAAAGCCTTTTAATTTTTTGTCTAACAATGAAATAAAACAACCATGCTAAAAAGGTGAATGGAATAAATTGTCAACGTGGAACAGTCCTGTCATTCGTTTGTTTTGCGCAAAAGTACATGCAACTGACATTTTTACTGACTTTTTTCTTTTTTTTTTTTTTTTACTTTATATTATTTATTGATGACTTTTCTTTTTTACATTTTCAACTTATTCTACTTAATTCTATATTTATTTATACTAACGGGTTTGCCTCTTTTGGCTTGACCCTGAGTTCATTCGATGTACCAGTTTTTTATTATTTTTTTTATAATTCATATTTCTTAACTAAATTAACCTAATTAACACTAACATATTTTATAGTTTCGAAGTAACAGCATCCACTAACTAATTGTTTAACTTAAAACTAAACTAAACCTATTTAAATCTAATTTAAAACTAATTTAACACTAATCTAAATCTATTTAGAAAAGGGTTATGGAGGGAGATAGGAATTCTTGTAGGTCAAGGACTTAGGAATTAATTTATTTAACTATATCTTATTTTCTAAAGTGGATGCCATTACTTCTGGTGGTGAATGGGGCAATATCCCCAGCAAATTCCGTATCAAAATTTCCATTTGTCAAGCATGACAGGTGCAAGTAATTGTCCAGGAAATCTGGATTTATTTCAAACAGTTGATTAATAAGCTTATTTGGATGTGCTCTAGCTCTCTCTAGTACCTTTGGCATCATACCAAACAGATATCCCGTAATGGGTATGATACCAGTTTCCTCATATAATTTTGCATTTGGGTAATATTTCGGTATGCCTAACTCCATCTTTCTATGAAGACCTGTGATGCTACGAAGAATTCTCCGTTCAAATACCAGTAGTTTCATGTAGTAGCTAGGTGGTACAGTAAACCATATCGGAAATGCATAAGTGATGATTGGTCTGATCAGTTGCTTATACAGAAGAAGTTTCGTGGACTTCACTAAAAATTTACTTCTCATCACAGATCCAATCATTGCGTATGCCACATTCGCTTTTTGAATTGTTTTCGTTAGGTGTTCATTAAATCCAAATTTTTCTGTAACTGTAACACCCAGATACTTCACTTTCTCTACTGGTTTAATGAGCTTTCCTCCTATGTTAATCGAAACGTTTTTTTATTTTTCAATTTTTTTGCATACCAATACGATAGCTTTGCTGGACGAATTATCATTACCTCGGTCTTTCTCTCATTTAATCTAATTCCCCATTTTTTGTAGTATTTTTGTAATTTGTCTATATGTCTTTGTACTTTACGGGTCGCGAATTCAGGGCACCTACTACTCGCGTAAGTGATGGAGTCATCTGCGTAAAGCAGTGTTGTACTTTCCCTGTCCGTAGGTTGGTCAGCCGTAAACAGACTATACAGAATTGGCCCTAGAATAGATCCTTGAGGAACTCCTGAGCAAATTCTATATTTGTCTGATCTAGCGTCATCTACTTCCACGTAGAAATACCGGTCTTTAAGGAAACTAGTTAATATGAGAGATATGTCTATTGGTATTCTGTGTACGTATACTATTTTATATAAGTCCGTCCCACCATACAGAGTCAAATGCCTTTTGGACATCCAAGAGGCATGCTGATGTGGTCATGTCTTTATTTAAATGTAATGTTGTGTCTCCATGAAATTTCATTAGTGCGTCTATGGTGTTATGTTTTGGTCTAAATCCAAATTGCCAATCTGGTATTAATTGTTCATCTGACTCGTAACATAATTCATTCAATTTTGCAACAATGACCCTCTCAAATAATTTACCAATATTGGGTAAAAGGGATATTGGACGGAAGTCTTCAGCTTTAACGGCATTTGACTTCTTAGGAATTGTTATCAGACGGGATATTTTCCATTGTGACGGGAAATATGAATTGTTTATACAATTATTAAATAGTATAACCAATCCATATATTAGTTTGTGCGGGAATTTTTTGATTATGTAATTTGAGATCAGATAATTGCTGTAGGATTTTTTGTTGTTTAAAGTTTTTATTAAATATGATATATAATCACCTGTTACAAATATTTCTTTATCTTTGGGAGAGTCAGATGGATTATCAACTCCGAATTGACAAATCGTTTTATATGAAATTCCATTTTTGTCCATGTTGTCTTTTTGAAATCGTCCAACCGCTTCTGTTATCTCTGATGTGAATATTGGATCGTGTTTTGGAGTTTTATCGTCAAAAGCTTTTGCAAAATGTTTTGCTATTTCTTCTTTTTTCACGATTTTTATATCATATTCATTGACAACTTCCTCGATTGGTTGAAATCTTTTCCTTCCAGTTATTCTATTTATCTCCCTAAATGTGTCAGTACCTGGAACAATGGCTTTTAGTTTTTTTTCCCACTGTTGATTCAAATGTATTTTTACCGCCTCTTTAATTATTAAAGAGATACATTTAATTTGGGACTTCACACTTATGTACTCTTGGCTTCGATTATTTAATGTCCTGTGGTATATCCTATTTAATTTCTTTTTTAGCATTTGTCTAAATCTAAACATCTTATCAATGCCCTCTGTTAAATTCTTTAACACATAATTTTTAGGAGATACTTTTGGTATGTATTTATGAATGCTTTCCATCAAACTATCACTGATGATTTTTATGTAATCGTTTATTTCAACATTAGACAAGTTATAGTAGATCGGTATTTCTAACAAATTTAACTTTTTTTCCACATCATTTTCAAATTCACTCCAATTAACATTTCTATAATTGAAATATTGTGGAGGATTCTTTACTACAAACTCACTCATTCCTATCATAGTGATGTCTATTATGACCGCATTATGATCAGAATCAGCTGGTATGGTATAACATTTGAAGTTTTCATTTCCTAGACTGTCGTTTATTATTTCTCTCGAAACAATAAAGAAATCCAGAAAAGAGCCTGACGGGTTTCGGGTGCATGTTTTTGGTGCAATCAACAATTGATTGTGTCTGGCTGTGTCACTCAACCAATTGTGGATTGCTACACCAGTCAAATTTATTATCCTATCTCCCCACTCCACATGTCTAGCGTTGAAATCACCACCCCAAATTGTGTATGTGTATTTTAAACTTTCCGCTTTTAACTCGTTAAAATCATTTTCAATTTTAGTGAAGTTTGTGGCCACCGGTGTATAAACATTCACAAATAACATAGTCTCACTGTTGGTTAAATACGTTACTACAGCTGACACTTCGAGATGCTTAACTTTATCTAATTGTACTGTGTCAAATTTTAAAGAATGTTTAACTAGGATTCCCAATCCTACTTTTTTCGAATCTTTGACCTTGTCAGACCTTTGGATGTGATATCCATCCACCGTCACCCTATGCCTGTTAAAAAGACGCATTTCTTGTAACATCATGACGTCTGGTTTAAATTGTTTGACCAATTTGCATAGCGAGATACGTTTAGGCATAGGCACAATTGTGCTCACGTTTAATATTGTGACTCGTAGCTTTTCACTTTGCATGTTTACGTACAAAGGCTAAATGCAAAATTAAAATAAGAGAGCTTCCTTTCATCCTCATTACTACATTTATAATATGTTGGCAAGAACTCTTTTATCTTATTCATTAAGGTAAAAAGATCACACCCAAATAGCCTTTCACCCTCTGCTGAAATAAATGTTTGAGTACTTACCCCTGTCCTGCTTGACTCCTGTCCACCTGAAATCAATTCGCCTGAACCATTTGCCTCATTATTATTGTTATTTTGCCATCTTTGACTAACCTTTCCGCTTGTTATATCTGCAAACGATACCTTATTTGTGATGATCCTTCTTGCTGAGTCCGCAGCGAACTCCCTTTGTGATGAATGTTGCTCCCTTCTATGGTTTTCCATTTGTTGTCTTTGGTTTCGTATTTTATTAATTTGCTCGAACATTGGGCATCCTCTGTAGTTTGCTGGATGTCCTGTCTTTCCGCAGTTAACACATTGCGGTATGTCAACCCCATACACATTTGTGCATTGTCCTTGTTCGTGGTTCTTATTGCATTTTACGCACCTTCTATTGTATAAACAGTTGACTGCGACATGCCCAACTCTTTGACATCTCATACATTGTATAATGTCTCCCCTTTTAAGCTTCTCCCAGTATACCCTATGCCCACATATGTATCTAGTTATAATTAACTCTGAGAGTTGGTTAACTGTTTTAAGCTGGACTATAAACATATGCAGCGGAAGTTTATTTCTTATTGATGAGAATGTCTTAAAATTTTTTATACTGATTATGTCAATTCCATCAGGAAAGCTTGTCTCAATGTCCTCTTTAATTTCGTCTTCAGTAAATGTGTTATGTACCCCTTTTAATAATATGGATGTCCTTTTGTCTTCTTTGGACGTGTGTGTGCCTCCACCTTTTTTTCTTTTAAAGTTTCAAAAATAATTTTTTTTGATTCTCCATCGTTGCACTGTATGATATTATTACCTCCTTTAGTTATTTTTACTGTGTATTCAACTTTTTGTTGTTCCATTATTTTTTTGAAAATTTTTGTGTCAAGAATTGGTACAATTATTGGCGCTTGCCTGTATTTTTTTTTATTTATTCTTGTTTCATTGTTTGTTAAATTTGTTAGTTGTTGTTGTTGCTGTTGTTGTTGTTGTTGTTGTTGTTGTTGTTGTTGTTGTTGTTGTTGTTGTTGTTGTTGTTGTTGTTGTTGTTGTTGTTGTTGTTGTTGTTGTTGTTGTTGCTGTTGTTGTTGTTGTTGTTGTTGTTGTTGTTGTTGTTGTTGTTGTTGTTGTTGTTGTTGTTGTTGTTGTTGTTGTTGTTGTTGTTGTTGTTGTTGTTGTTGTTGTTGTTGTTGTTGTTGTTGTTGTTGTTGGTGTTGTTGTTGTTGTTGTTGTTGTTGTTGTTGTTGTTGTTGTTGTTGTTGTTGTTGTTGTTGTTGTTGTTGTTGTTGTTGTTGTTGTTGTTGTTGTTGTTGTTGTTGTTGTTGTTGTTGTTGTTGTTGTTGTTGTTGTTGTTGGTGTTGTTGTTGTTGTTGTTGTTGTTGTTGTTGTTGTTGTTGTTGTTGTTGCTGTTGTTGTTGTTGTTGTTGTTGTTGTTGTTGTTGTTGTTGTTGTTGTTGTTGTTGTTGTTGTTGTTGTTGTTGTTGTTGTTGTTGTTGTTGTTGTTGTTGTTGTTGTTGTTGTTGTTGTTGTTGTTGTTGTTGTTGTTGTTGTTGTTGTTGTTGTTGTTGTTGTTGCTGTTGTTGTTGTTGTTGTTGTTGTTGTTGTTGTTGTTGTTGTTGTTGTTGTTGTTGTTGTTGTTGTTGTTGTTGTTGTTGTTGTTGTTGTTGTTGTTGTTGTTGTTGTTGTTGTTGTTGTTGTTGTTGTTGTTGCTGTTGTTGTTGTTGTTGTTGTTGTTGTTGTTGTTGTTGTTGTTGTTGTTGTTGTTGTTGTTGTTGTTGTTGTTGTTGTTGTTGTTGTTGTTGTTGTTGTTGTTGTTGTTGTTGTTGTTGTTGTTGTTGTTGTTGTTGCTGCTGTTGTTGTTGTTGTTGTTGTTGTTGTTGTTGTTGTTGTTGTTGTTGTTGTTGTTGTTGTTGTTGTTGTTGTTGTTGTTGTTGTTGTTGTTGTTGTTGTTGTTGTTGTTGGTGTTGTTGTTGTTGTTGTTGTTGTTGTTGTTGTTGTTGTTGTTGTTGTTGTTGTTGTTGTTGTTGTTGTTGTTGTTGTTGTTTTTGTTGTATCTTATTTTGTCTTGCTTCCCTCACTGCCATGTCAGCGATCATTAATTTGCTATCTAGTGACTCATAATAATTTCTTATTGATATGGTTGACTGTTCTTCTACTTTATCTGTAGTCCTTGTTGTTTTTGTTTTGGTTGTTGCATTTGTTTCTCCGCCACTGCTACTATCTACTCGGTTTCTTTTCATTTTATGTTTTATTATTTCTGTAAAATTATTGTTATCATTATCATTTATATCTACCGTTGATGATTCTGATTCTGATGATTCTGAGGTAGCTGAATTATTCATCTCATCATCCACTTCTCTATAATCTGCATTAATTCTTTTAATTAAATATTTCATGACTTTTCCACTTTTGTTTTTATCGGGCAGCTTTTTTATTTGTTGGTCCAATATTTGGTACAACGTGTTGGCAAATATTTCATTGCCCCTTTCTTGTTGTTCCAATATTCCTTTGTTTATGGTTACATTTTTTTGTTGTTCTTGTTGTTGCTGTATTTGGTTTCGTTGTTGTTCTTGTTGTTGTTGTCTTTGTTGTTGTTGTTGATTCAATTGCTGTTGTTGTCTGCTTGGCATTATTTCAATATTTTCAATAATATTTATTTTTACCGTTGGGTTTTTTTTGATTGCTGTTTGTTGTTGTTGGTTTTGCATTTTTATAATTCTATATATATTACTATATTATATATTTTATATATAATATAGTAATTATATATTATTATATAATATGCGGTCCAACGCTTCCACGACGGGAACCTCCTATCCCTTTATTTTTATTTTTCACTATTAGTTAAAACCTTAAAATTCAAATACAATTAAAATATATATAAATATATTTCAATTATTATTTTTTTTTTTTTAATTTAACTTTTATTGTTTCCACGTTTTTATTTTTTTTATTTTGATGTTTACTCTTTGACTATCAAAATGAGACGTTGACTTTTTTCTCATTTTGACATTCTTTACTCATAAAAACGAAACATAATATTCTCCACTTTAATTTGTTTTGTGCGAATAGTACATGTCGATGTCACAGATATTTTTTTCTCATTGTGATTTCCTATTCTCAAAAAAATAAGAGACAATTTTCTTTTTCTCGTTAATTTTTTTCTGTGTTCTGATGATAACGAAAGGAATGATGGATGTGGCAGTCGAAAGTCATTTTATTTATATTATAATATCACACGTATCATAGTGATCCACTATAATTTTATTTCACGTGCCATTTGAATCATTCTTATTTACTAAATCATGAATTCTTTAAATATATCACGCGTACCATATAGACCATTTTCGGAATATTACGCTGCCGTCACTATTAACAAATTGATTTTATGACCTATCCACAATATTTTGGTTGAAACTAGTTAAAGTAGAGACATACGTTGAACTAAATTGTGGGTTCGTCCTAAATGACTATATATTTTGGAAATACAAACTTTTTGATAGCGTTAACAACAATTCTTAATAAAAAATTAATTTCTAAAATATATAAACGGGTGGAAAATATGTCGAGCTCATTTCTTTAGAGGACGTTAAACAGAAAATTTTCTACTAGGGAAACTTCTGTACATAAAGTGGTATTGTTATTCTTATTATAAATAATTTGTTATTAAGGAATATCAAGAATCGATAATAAGATGTGATCGTCTAGTGAACTTTAAAGTGAGAAAATACTTTTAAAGTAACTAAGGCTTAAATGAGAATTAGTGAAGAAAATGTTCTTTCAATTGTCAATTATGTGACTGAGAATGGAATCTTTAATATTCAATCAAATCATTTTGTTTTCACTGAACAATCATTATAATTCTGTAATTGAATGCCGTTATTAATAATAATTTTTTGATAAAATGTAAACCAATCTGTTTGAAAAAATTAATTTTTCCTGATTGTAAAATAATTTCAATAATTAAAAAGAAATGGAACTTTATAACTTTATATATAATAATACAACATGCATTTATTTTCTTCAAGAATTTTGAATGATGGTAAGTGTATGAAGTTTAAGACAATTACAGAAAATTAATATTTTTATGGATTTTGTCGGTTCAACACCGACAAACATAATAGGAAATATGCCACAAAACTATATTTGGTTATCTTCTATATATATATAGATATTTTCATATGATGTAAAAGTAGAGTACCGCAGGCAAATGTCTTTACGAAATAAATATTCATATAATAATATCTATTGTTGGAAAATTAATAAAATCGAACAAAAGTTCCTGAATTTATATAAATCCTATTTTATTAATATTTGTTCTACAAAATATTTATATATTTACCACATCAAAACATCCCAAAAATTGTAAACAGTTATTGATTGTATTTCATACAAGCACATATTTACCTTAATATTTCTATACTAACTCACTATATGCAATTTGAAGCTATTGGTTAAATAATATGTGAGTTCCAGAATATTTCAAGTTATAAAAGATGTTGATAGATGCTGTGTCCTACGAAATTGTTCAGAATAATCTACTTACAATAGCAACAATTTCACGAAAATTGTTGGCGATGTTTTTTAAATTATTTTGAAACTGCCTAATTTACACCACTTATGTTTGGTGAGATTCTGTTAGTCAAATTGATCCCATATTTTTTTCTTGGAATTTTAAAAGTACAAATTGAACAAGTGATATTAGAATAGACACTATGATCTTTCTCATAAATTTTTAAGAAGACCATTTTTTTCTATTGCCATGAATGTTGAGTTTCATTTAGTCTAAGAAATTTTTGAGAAAATTATTTCAAAAAGAATTCAAATAAAAACAATGGGTATCAAAAATCAAATTTCAGAAATAAAAAATCTAGTGACTTATTAAAAATTTGTAAAGATAAACAATCCCTAACAATGGGAAATGGTAGAGCATTTAACGGTAGAGCATTACGAAATGAAACAAACTTTTCACTTGAAATAATCTAGAATATTTTTAGTCAACTCATAAAAAAAATTTTGATCATAAAAAAAACCTAAGTGAATTTATGCGTAGAAAGTTTAGAAAAGTTTTTAATAAAACGGCGAAGTCCTATAGGTATATGAACAACCAAAAGTCTTTAAGATTTTTATGTTTTACATGCTTGTTGCGTAATTAATTTGGTAATTCAACTTTTTTTTTTTTTTATAATTCATGGATTTGTTATATAATAATCAATGCTATACGTTAAATTTTATTTTTAATCAAAAATATTTTAGCATACGTAAATAATGTTCATAATTAAAAAATAATTGTTAATTAAAAAGCAAAACATTTCAATAAATAAAGACTAATAATAAACTATGCGGAAATATTTAGTATACACAAATTAAAAACCAATGTTCTGTACCTATAATAAATAAATCTTAGGTCATTGGAATTATTTTTCTTATTATTTATCTTATAAAAATATCCTTGGTTGTTTTATTATTATGTATCCAAAATAACCTAGAAGAGTTTTTGCATTTAAATTAAGGAATTAGAATTACTAGAATTTAAATTAAATAAAATTATTTTATATTAAAATTATATTAAAATTAACATGCCTACTATTGAGAATCCTTTGTTTGAACCTTACTTAACCTTAAATTATTAAGTATAAGTTCATAAATTTATGCACAACATGTTCATCTTATTTATTTTATCTGTATTTTCCTGAAAACTTTCAAATAATAAAAAATATAATTTTGAATTTAATAATGTTCTTAAATATTGTTATAATATTCTTAATACTATTTGTGTAGAGTAGAAATTGAGAATATTGTTAAATTCACATTCCTCGTCTAAGAAAATTAAAATAACTACTGGAAAATATTATATTTTTATTTCGTAGCGTTTAAAAATTACTGTCATATTTATAGAATTTTCTTTATAATTTTCCTAAAACTAAAAACCTTTTTTAGTCAAGAAATTGTTTGTAAATAAATAACATTTATTATTATCATAGATATTAATTAAGATGCAGACGATTCTTAATAGTTGTTTTGTTGATGTCCTAATTTTTATATATTTTCGTAACAAAAAATCAGAATAAAAAGAAGAAAACCAAAACTTTGACAGAATTGAGTATAAATATTTGTTCTGTTTTGATTCCAAAATTGGCTCAATTTTAAAAATAACAAAAATATTAAGCATTAAGTTAAACGTGGGAAGTCAATTATGTTCTATAAATAGAATAAAGCTTATGGAAAGCAATAAAATTTATGTATATGAATTAAATATTAAACTATGACAACATACTGTTCAAAATTAAAATAAAGTTACGACCGCAAATAAGGAGAAATAGATGTAGAAAATATAAATCCTATGGTTTTACTATCCTTTCTAATGTAAAACTCAAATATATTTTATTATATAAATATAAATAAAGGATTTGGTCAAATGCCAGTAAAAGATTTTCTGCTTCATAAATTAAATAGAAAGATAAAATTTAAGAATTTACTGAAGTCGCAAAATAGAAAATCTGTTCAACTTCAATAAATATTGTCCTTTTCTCAGTTTAAAATAATTATACATAAATCATGATTTTGTTGAATCTTCCACATCAGAAGAATACAAGTGTGCATTTGTTTGATAATATAACAATGCTCAAACTTTTATGAATAATATATAATGTGAATGGCGTTTAAAGGAATAATTAGTTGTGTTAATTGATTGTTTGAATAAACTAAATTTAAACTCTGATTTATAAATACATTTTTAACAATTTTCAGTTGATTAAATTTTTTTATGTATGCGAAAAGAAAAATAGAAAACTGAATTGAAATATTATTAATTTGATAAGCTACGTAAATTAAAAAAAGAAAGTCAATTTATATCCATTTATTTTTCACCTAATGTACTTGTATTAATAATTATAATTATCTCTGGTTACATGAATAATATAAATGCCTACTTAAATATTTTCTTAATTCAAATTGTCATATTGTAATAATAATTTATAGAATGTTGAAATCTTCTTGAAATATAAATTGTTCATCATGTGTAAATCCTATTATTATATTAAGATAAATATAATTTCTAAAGAACAAACAAATTCTCTTTGATTAAAACATTTTCTAATAATTATATCCTTTTGAACATATTTAATTATTATTAATGTTCTTCAATTTCAAATGAAAATTTTAGAAGAATTTTCTATATTGTTTCGTCATTTACTATTCATAAGTATTCTTCATTAAAAGTTATAAAAAGAACATCTATACAAAGAATCGATTTCAATCACAGGAAATATTAAGTGGGAAACTATTTTAGTCACATTATTAAAAATATCTTTTCACTTTTTTTTTTAGTCAGAAATGTAGAATCATTTTAAATAAAAAAATCGTGAAAACTTTCTGTAAAATATTTTCAGTTTTTCATTTTCATTTTTTTTTAATATTTCAGACATGTGAATAATTTGAAAGAAATTTTATATTCGTTGTTATTTTATATTTCTTTTCTCAAAATAACAAAAGAGAATGTGAAAACATGATTTTATAGTTAAAAAACGTGATATGCCTTTCAGATAAATGTGAGAAAACTTTTTTTGAAATAACCTTGCAGAACAAGTATAAATCTGATATCTGCTAAGGAAAAAATTATAATTTTTCTTATTCACATTTCCAATCAATATATTACCTACCTACTATAAAAAGTTTCTCATTAAAATCCTCAGATAGTAAATTCTTTGGTTATCTTAAAAAATATCAATGTGTAAGCAATTCGAATAAATTTGCTTGCGCCGTCTTAATGATTACTTATTTATAAAAATCGAATGTTCAAGTGTCTCAAATTTTTCCTTTTGTCTCTCTGAAACATTTAAGGGCCTTTCTATTGACCTGATTTACTGATATTTATCACTTTAACTGATATGTTGAAGTGATAAATACTGTTCTATTGGTAATATCAGTTGACACTGAACTGAAATTTGAGCAACTGTGGAACCGATTTACTGATATAAAAAAACTATATGATCAGTTGCATATAACCACATACTTTTTGAAATTATATTAATTTTTAATTTTTTAGGGAAAATCTTTGTTATTTAATTTTAAAATAATTTTCAAAATCCATTTCAAATAATATTTTATTTTCTTTTCACAAATATAAATGTTAAATTAATATAAACGTCAAAATAACATATCACTTCACTTGCCAATAGAACAGTAATTGCTTAAATCACAATGGCTGAACTGATATTTAGACCAAAAAATGTGATATTTTGCTAAATTGTAGAACCGATATGATATCAGTAATCCAGGTGAATAGAAAGCGCCTTTAATTGTCACAAATATTTAAAATATTTTATAACATAGAAAGAATCTGAATATTGAAAATAATTGGCGAGTGGAAACTTCCTGTGGTAGGATTACAACGCACTCAACTCTATACTTCAACTCTACTCTACGATTTTCTGTATACGTATAAGAAAAACATTTAGGAATGTGTGAAAAATATTGCGTTGTGAGAGTGAATAATAGATCAAATTTTCGCAACACCTACCTTACCAGTTGATTAAGTGTAAATCAAAAATAATTTTATTATTATTTTATTTTATTAGAATTATTATATTCTACTCTTTCTATTATTGAAAATTGTCTCAAATAATAATTGTGTAGAAAACATAATAAAACAAGCTACGTTTTATACTGATTCACTAACACAACGCAATCCTAAATGTTTTTTTTATACGTATACACAAAATCGTAGAGTTCGTTCTAATCCTACCACTGATCTAAATTATCAATTATTTCGTGACAATAAAAGTTATTTTATGTGAATTTAACATAAATAACATGGTAAACTATTATGTTTTATTATTACAATGAAAATTTGATCATAGAGCGAAACAACTGTAGTTAATTTAATAATATACATCACAGAAACATTTGTCTTCAGCATATATTAAAGCAGAATTTCTCTTAAACAAAAAAATATTAATTATAATCAGTCGATAGTCGGTATTATTATTAGGGATACCTTAGAAAGATAAATACAGAAAAATATATATTTATTTATCGTCTCATTAACTGAAATATAAAATAATCAATGTAAAAAATTGATTAAGGATCTATTATATATTAATGATACAACTGAGATGAGAGTTTGATTAAAAATGGCTTTATCTGTTATCATTTATTCTCTCAGTTACCAATACCTAAATTCTATATATAGTAATCTTACTTGTATATAACATAAGGAAACAAAAAATATTTATCCATTCAACTTCATGTTAAGTTTTAATCAATTTTTCATTAGAATTTTTTATAATAGGAATTATTTCTTACGAATATTGTTCTTAAAATGAATAAATATTTTATTAAAGTTTGGTTTTCAAACATAATTATGAATTCTGAAAAGTTATTGAAAGAAAAACAACAATATTGTGTTTTTTAAGAAATTTGTTTATAATTCCCAGAAATGTAAAATTTACCTTTATGCTTCGATTAAACTTTTAAATTATTTTTCCTTTATATTTTGTTTGTACTTAAGTTAAATTATGCTAATTGTTTTCCTGTTTACCACAATAAGTATAATACAATTTTTAGCAGAATTTGGAATTGAATGATTGTTTATAATTATAATTTTTGTATTAATTTTATTTTTTTTTGTTTACGAATAATATTAAATTTAATTAATTAAGTATACAGTAATATGTGCTGAAGTTGATTTGAATAAGTAATTATGTAGTTACGTTTTGAAATTTATCATAAAACATCGTAACATAAGAAAAAACCCAATGTGGTAATTCTAGTAAATATATTTGAACTACTGAAAATATATCTACGTGTGTTTTCAACATTTAAAGTAATAAAATTTGATTATATTCTAAACAATCTGAGTTTCTATTATTATGATTATTTAAGTATGATGTTGAATAAAGCAAATGTTA
Source organism: Pedicia rivosa (assembly GCA_963082725.1). Taxonomy (NCBI): domain Eukaryota; kingdom Metazoa; phylum Arthropoda; class Insecta; order Diptera; family Pediciidae; genus Pedicia; species Pedicia rivosa. The sequence continues at coordinate 31,711,665 of OY720152.1, read as the reverse complement.
TAATATAACTTAATTCCGTAATTAACATTTCTCATTCCTCTATTTTACAAATTTAACAGGAATTTTATAGTTTAATAATAATATAATAATAATATTAAATATTTACATTTAAATAATCACAATTAAGTACAGGTTGTGATTTTGAAATTTGCCAAAATTGATATGGACGCCAAATTATCAACAGAAAAATCATAAATTAATTCTAGTTTATTAGAAAAATACAAAACTGGCTTTTTCAATTTATTTTCTTTCAGGTTAGAAAAACATAAACAATAATAACTTTTAAATACTTAATAACTTTATAAATATTACTTCAAATAATTCAATTTAGAATTAATTTTTATAAAGGAAAGTTCAAGTTTTAATAATAAATTAGAAGCGATCGTGCGCCTTCAAAGTTCAATAAAATGGACCATTTTCAAAAAATCTTAAGATGCCAAATAATTAAAAAAAATCCATCTTGCATTTTAAAGATTTATCAAAATTATTGAAAAAGTATTCCCAGCGTTTGTATAATAAAAGTACAAACTTTCATAATCTACTTTAAACATTAAATTCTGATTAACCAAAAGCCCAAACAAAACGCCGGAAAACTATAGAAAATTAAAATTTCTTGGATGTGCTTTCAACATTAATTAATTACAGTAATTTATGACTAATCTAAGAAATTATATTTCTTTTTATTTCGTTAGATCATATTTCTTGTCACAGACATTTTATATAACACAAAAATTTATTTGGTTTGTTAAAAGTTTACACAACTTATTGAAAATTATGTTATTCTTTAAGTTATGTTGTGAAATATTTATTTGAGTTGCTTAGTCTTACTAACGTGTTCATAGATTTTAAAAATCTTCTTATCATATTCTTCTCTATTTTTATTTCTAAACTTAATAATAAATTGAATTTTTACTGATAATGATTTGAATGAATTTTAGGTATAATATTTGAGAGAAGTATATAGATGAGAATTTAGGACATACTTTCAATAGAAATTCTCGAGCCTATTAAAAATGAATTGAGAAAAAACCAAAATCTCATGACTTCTGAAAAAAATTATATTTCATAATCAAAAGCATATTAATGTAATTCGAAAGTAATTGGTCTATTCAAGCAATTTACTTAAATATGAAATTATCGTAAAAAATCCTTAAAAATTATAATTCAATCATAATTATTATCATTGACCATTAAAATTATAACTATTCATCACTATTATATTTTTATTTCATTTTATGCTCTTATAAATATACATATGTACAACAACAACATTTTACGATAATTAAACTAAAACCGCTTATGTGTATATATTTATCAAACGGCTTATAGGAAATTCATAAAAGAAATATTTCGTTGTGTTTATTGCATCCAATTAATCTAACAACATTTTACACATAATACCAACACCATCAAGACTAATAAGCTTTTTAGATATTTAGTAATATTAATGGTTTGTACATATATGAAAATACTTATATACTGTAATTGTTGTTATTCAATCAGATTGTGTTTTTAAATAACAATCACACTAATTAAATTTTTTTACAGTTTTCTTATTAGGATTACAATAAAACAATATAAGTAAAAAAGAAAGAAACAGTTTTAGATTAACTTTAATTAATTTTAATTTTTTTTTAATATTCGGGATAATGGCATAGAAAGGGTTGAGTAACACAAAAAATCTCCCAAAAACACAATAATAGTAAAACAAAAATCCTACTCAAAAAAAGTTCGAGTCAACCAATATTCGAAATTCAAATTTGGAATCAATATTAATCTGTAACGAAAATTAGTAAGGTTGCATAAAATCTAGAGTTTAATTATTTAAAAAATTTAAATTTAAATCACATGTATAAGTAAATTCATCATCTCTTTAATTATTTAGGCACTAACACATTTAGAATGTCTGAGATAATTTAGCATTTGTCAGTATAGTAATTTGGTTAAGAACTCTAATTGAAAATTGGTTAAGAATAACCAATTCAACAATTGTAAAAAAATGTCCAAATGGAATTAAAATAAGATAAAAAAAAATCCTTATTTCTTTTAAATATTAAATTCCCTGTCTCCTTGTCACACATATTTTAAAGCTTTAAATTTATAAGAATATTTAGTAGTTTTTCTCCTTTCTTAAATATTATTTCAAAAATCGATATAAAATTACTAGACTGATTTGATTAGTTACAATTGATCATATATTGGTTAACGTGAATGTAAAGACAAAGTGAATTTCAGTGACTTTTTTATTATAGTTTTTTTTTTATGTCGTATTAAAGATATCGTTTTTGTTCCACCATTTTATAAAAGTCACGTATTAAGTTATGCTATTTATTTACATGAACTGTTTCAGAATTCTGGTTTATTAAAAAATTTGAATTAAAATCGATTTAATATTTATTCATGCTAATTAAAAATGGATGGGATTTTTTTTGTAATTAAATTAAACTACGTAAATGAGATTTTTGGAAAATATGCTTTTGGAATGAATAATTGAAGTATGCACTAATAAATAGAAGCAATCCCATTGTGATAATTTGATTTTATTCTAAATTTAAAAATGTTCTTTACTGATCAAATTGGAAATGCTTCATCAATCCTTCTCTATAAATTGAGATTGAAATTGATGGAGGCAAAGTAGTTTTGATAAAAATTTCTATTACAATTTTTCTCGGAAATGATGCTGAAATTGAATTCTTTCAAAGTATTGAAATTGTATTTATGGATTTGAATCGTCGTTGACGATAAATAAAAATAGAAATAAAAATCAAATCAAAGTCAAACACCTGAGCGTCTGTGTATTAAATAATAAAAAGACAACATGATGTTATCAGGGGTTGTTATGAATTTCCTTCCCGTTTTCCTTTTATATACATTAAATTTATGATTAAGTTTATTACAAAAATACACGAAAAGAAAGAAAAATCGTTAACGATAATATAAGTTTAACAACTTTGAAGAGATACAAAATCAGTATTATGGAAAAGTCTCTTTTAATGATGTCATTTTAGTAATTCATAAAACAATTTTTAACGATTTACACAACCTCATATTATAATTACTTGAATCATTATACATTTAGTTATATGATTTATACAGTTAGTATTAGTATGATAAATAAATGAGCAAAGAAAAATGAAAAACAAATGCGCAACAGTTATTCATTGTAAATTTTTTGTTTTAAATTTAAAAAATTTATTGATCTTATTTTATATAAATTCTCATCAGCATAGTATAGGTAGATATTAATGTTTTTCATACTGTGTGGTTACAGATTTTCAATGAAAAACATAATTTTATTAAGTTGATGTTCTCCATTCCATATATAACTAAAAGTATAAAGGCCACAAAACCTTAAAAACTTATTTAAAGACAAAGAAAAAGTTGTTTTACTTTTACGGATATTATTTTTTACCCTTATTGCAATGTAATAATATTTTGGCTATAAATAAATTTTAAATTAAATTTCATTAATTAATTTAATTATATTTACATATTACTAATATCAAAAGAAAATTTCTTTTATCTAAAAAATTTTTTAAAGAATTTTCAAAATATGAAAAAAGTTTATTTTTCTATTAGCTATGAATTAAATTAAGAAAATATTGTTAAAGAAGTAACATTTTATATTTGTATACTTAATATAAAATATATTTTTTCTATTAGTTTGTAATTGTATCATTTAATTAGCGAAGAGTGCATACAGAACTCATTGTTCTTCGTTTTAGGAATCTTGATTTGTAAAATAAATAATTAATTTAACAAAGAAATATAATAATACAAGGTAAGAAATATAATAATACAAAATTTTCTTTATTATTTTATTTCTATTTTATTTTAACTTTGGTGGTACATAAATTATGTTCTTTGATGTTTTTGAATCAATAAAATCGTGACAAACAAACGAAACGTTTTTATTTTCTTATTCTCCCAAATTTAAATTCAATCGTTATTTTTATTACTGTTGAACTTTAATAGAATTTAATATATATACAAACAAATATAGACAACATAAGAGTTCTATTTGTATGGTAATTTTTGTTAATTATATTTGCATTTGTGTAATTTTGTGATATTAATATCAAGCCATTAATATTTAATTTTGTGTGGGTTATATAATCCCATTTAATCTCTAACAAATGGACAAACCAAAAATATAAAAATTGTAGAAATAAAGAATAAAATTTGTGCAAACTTTCTCAATAAGATTAAAAAAAAAAGTTTGTCGTGTATATCGTCAATCATTTGAGTTTTAAAAGTTCTTCATATTTTTTGTTTGTTATTTCAAATTTCATATCATATTTTTGTTTTGATATAAATAAAGGCTCTACACAAAATAAAATCGATTTTATGAACTTACGCCTACACTAAATGTAGCTGGAAAAAAGAATTGAAATGAAATAATTTCAAGATGAATGCGGAATGACATAACTAATCCATCTGATTGTGGAATATTCTATTAATATTCTGATGTTTATTTAAGTTGAGTAATTTAGTTGTGCACACAAAAAAATAAATTATTTGATTATAGTCGATTTAATATCAATAGGTAGTTTTCACATTATGTTTTATGAATTTTTTGTTGAATTACATTTTTATTTTTAAAGAATTTAGAATTTTGTTTGAAGAAGAAGAAATCTTATTATATCCATTATTCTTATTAACATCATCAAAATAAATAATGGAAAAACAGAAAATTTAAAAATAGAATAACCCAATGAACTCTAAAAAATTTTTCAAAAGAAAATAAATTCAGATAATAGATGAAAATGAAAAATTGCAATGAAAAAAAAAATTAAAATTGGATTAAAACTTTTAAGTATATTTGTTCGTTTATTAAAGTTTTAATTAAAAGTTGGAAACATAGACAGATGATGTTTTTTTTGTAATGGATTGAATAAAAGCATATCTGTTGCAATGATGAATTCAGAAATTTTTATAAAGATGCCCACATTAAGAACAACAGATATAATGATTTATGGATGATTAATAATAATGAAGTTTTAAGAATTTTTTTTTTTATATTTTTAAAAAGTGAAAGAAAAAGTTTCACAATAATACCTATTGATGGTAACAAACTTAGGGAATTCAGGTAAAGGTAAAACTTAAAATGTGTTCATTAAAATGACAGTTTTTATATAATGTTTGTTACGTGAAATTACTTTAGAAGATTTTACAACTCACATTCATTTCGGACATAAGGGAAAGAAGGATTTAACAAAAATATATGTATATGCTTTAAAAGCTTATATATAGAAATTCTGTATAAATATTTTAAAGTTAAGTTTTTGTAAAAAAAAAAGTTCATTGAAACCATTTATCAGCATAAAAAAGGCAAACACCCGATTCATGTTTTTTTCTGATTTTTTGTTGCTCTTTTTTCCCCCCTCATATATGTGACAAAAGCAAATACCTCTAACCTTACCATATGAATAAATCCTATTTTAGCTTTGGTTATTTAGGATTTTGGGTCTTACAAAAGGTTCGCCTTTCTTCTATACTTGAACATTTCTACATGTATTTTAGTTTGTTGCACGAACAATTCAAGTGAAACATCATTACAAAGGAAGAGAAAAATAGATTTGAATATTTTTCGAATAAAAATGTTTCCTTTTTTTTATTTTATGTTTGCTTCTATTATTTTTTTATTTCTCAAATGAAAGCGAATTTTTCCTGTCATGAAATTTGACTTCTTTTTATAACATTCTTAAGTATTTAAGGCTATATAGAAAAATGGAATTTGTTGATAAAATTATTTATGAAGAATAGGGATATGTTATTCCAAATCTTAATCTGTACATAATATATTTTTTTCAACTTTTGAAAAGTTTCAAATTTTTCCTTTTAAGAATAATAATAATAAAATAATAAATAAACAAAAAGATGTTAAATACATTAATTACAAAAGTATATCGAATATCCTTTATCTAAAATAAGTTTCACGATAGATTCTCACACAATAGTAAACGGCTAATATAAAAAGATTAAAATCTCAAAAAGTTTTCTTTAATAAAAATGGTAAAGTTTTTTATTTAATTTTTTTTTTGTGCATTCTGAATGGATTGAATTCTATAATTGAAAAAGTTATGTTTTACAACAATTAAAATATGATTGTGAAAAACTACAAATGGTGAAGAAAATTGTATAAATTATGACACATCTTTAATTATAGAAAATATTTGTCCAATTTTTGCCTTGAGGGTGGAATTGAATTTGAAAATTTTATATTCTTTATTTAATATTTGATATTTAATATTCCTATTTGATTAAATTGTAACTTTTTAATAAAATTTACTTTGAATTTATTAATGTCCATTCTAGATTTAATTTAAAAAAATTCACAGAATAGCTTTTCTGACAACTTTAAATGTTCTTATAATTATATTTAGTATAAATCAATACTGGATACTGTAATTCCTAGGCTTAGTTTCTTTTTTTTTGCTAAATTAATTTGATGGGCGGCTTTATGAAAAAAAAGAATTGTTTTTACTCATCTAGTCTAGACTGAATAATAAACTCCGTATTGTTAGTTTGACCACATTTACTTATTTACTTTGATTCTATCATTTTAAAGCTTTAGTGTTTTATTTTATTATTATTTTTGATTAATACGAATAACATCTGATCATAAAATTAATTAATAAAAAAAATTCTAATGATTAATTGTATGCATTTCTTATTTCGCTAATTCGGATATATTTTAATGCAACTTTCAGCATATTATAATAAATTGAGGAGAAATTTGGTTAGGATTCTAGGTTCATATCTATTAATAATAATTCTTTGATTCCCTTGGTACATAACGAACCAACCAAAAACTTAAAATTTAAAAAATAATTGAAGCAATTTTTAAAATGAAAAATTAAAAATGTTTCCATCTTTAAAAGGAAAACAAATTTCATTTACACAACACAAGTTATATGGTTGACCTACTTTTTGACTGAACTAAATAGAAAATTGTATTCTGTTAAATCAAATTGCATAAAACGTTCTCGTATTTTTTTTTCTTTTACTATTTTCCCTTAGGATTAATAATTGTGTTTATACAATTTATTATATAGATACAAAGGAAGGTAAATATTTTGTTGTGTTATGTATTATTATTATTATTATTTGCTACTGGATAATGTTTTGTATTATATGAAATAAAATAATAACGAAATAGAATGAATTTAAAGAGAATAATTATGTCTCGTTATATTATTGGTTATATTCTTTGTGTCCTTGTACTAATTTAACTACATATTATAAATGACAGTATTTTCAATGTTTGTGTTTATTCTGTTATTAAAGTTGTTTCATTAAAATCAAACGTATAGGTTTTTGAATTATGTAATTATATATATAAAATATAATAATAAATAAAATAGGATAATTAAAAAATGATGCATTATTTTTCAGAAATTTCAAGATAAGTTTCCTTTTTTGTCTTTATGATTTTAATTTTTCTAATTAAATTAATTTACAAATATCATTTGATTTAACACAATATAATACAAAAAATTAAACAGAAAACATACAAGATAATATATGAAAAGGAACAGATATGATAAGATTTCTTTTGTATATTCATTGATTGATTATGAAAGTGATATAACCTCAGATGGGTAATTTATTATGCAAGGAAAAAATTAACGAGAATCTGTGTAAGTTACAAATAATTCAGTTGGGTAATGATTTTTTTTATCATGTGTTTCCATGGAGAAAAATATACCGTATACATTACGTTGGTATGAATATTTTTCTTTATAATCAGAATTTGGTTTTCATTTAAAATTTACCTAAATATGACATAAAATAAAACTCTTATATTATTACAAATATTACAGGAATTTTATTTGAACAAGAATCCATAATTTGGTGATTTATGTTTCTATCATACGATATTGGATAATAAAAATATTGTGAAATTTTTTTAAAATAAAGTATCCATATATTAAATTGTTGAAGTTATTAATTCATAATCACGACTTTGTTTCCATTTGAAATATTATTATTTTTATTATAATACCAAAGAACACTTATATTATTATTCAACAATTATAATTTATTAAGATATTGTTAAAATATTTGACTCGCACTTTTTTGTGAACATGTTTTATAATTAACAAAAAAAGAAGAAACAAAGCATTGCCAATAGCAACTGATTAAACTAGTTAAATTAATTACAAATTATATATGATTTGGGTTAAAAAAGTTACCTAATATATTGTAATTTCCCATACAATTGGTTTCAGGGGAATTGAATAAATTGTGAACAAGTTTTTATTGTCTATTATTCAATATTTAAAGTATCAAATAATAATCAACATCAATATAAAAGTTTAGTGTAAATTGTATTGCCGTACATTTTTATTATTCTAACATTTTACTGAATGACAAGTCAATATGTGACTGCATTATTTTGTAATAGATTATAGAATGACAATAAATAAAATGTACGTTCGATAATTTATCTTCTGTATAGAAATTGATTTATAATTTAAAATTTCATTACAACATTTTCAGCAATATGGGGTTAGGATTAGGTTATGTAATAATCATAAACATGTAAGATTAGATAATTTAACGTATTATAAAAAGACTCTTGTGAAAAAATAAATAAATTGATAACACCCTAATTTTATCATGTATTAAAAATAGAATTCACGTGGAGGCGCCTTACTTTTCAGTTTTTTTATTATTTATTTTGGAAATCGATTGAGACGAATCAATGAAAAATAGCGTATGTGTTGGATTGATATATATCAAAAAAATATTTTTATTTTCATTTCAGGAAACAAATTATTCACTTTGTAAAGGGATTTATTTTTATGAAAGATTATGAGTTTTTCTTTATCGTTCAAATAGATCAAAATACCAATACTTATAAAGCTTTGGTATTTTCTTTAAATTTTGATTATTGCAAAATCAAATATTTTATATCTTCATTCATACTTATCTAAGACTCAATTATAAAATATCTATGTATTTCAAACTGAAGGCAAATAATGTATTGATTTAGATGTTCAGACTAGACCATACTAGAAATACAAAGTTAAATATTACTTGAGATAATGATACCATATAATTCTACTACATGTAGAGTATATTGTGTTTGCTAAAAGATTCTATTATAAAGATTTTTGTCTTGTTAGAATTGAAAAAGAAAATATATTTTATAAAACAAAGGAGAATTAAGCTAATACATTTCAGTTACTTTTTATTTGTTATTTTTTAAATAAAAAATATGGTGAAATCTAATATTTTTGTTTTTACAATTTTAAAATGGATATTTTTATTTAAGATTAAATTACAAACCCTTATTTAGTATTCACATATTTATTTGTGTAACAGTTTTATATTATAATAAAATGAATAAAATAATAAAGTTCCATTAACTACAACGATAATAATTATAGGCAGATGACAATTTGAATGGTAAAAGGCATACTAAACACACACTCGTATTCTTAATGAACAAAAGTAATGCTCCAATATGTGATGAATGCAAAACACAAATAACAGTGAAATATATTATTGAAAGCAGGAAATACCATACTCAAAAAATATTAAGCAGTCTTCCAACAACCTTAGCTGAATATCTTCATGATTTAACAGTAGCAATGGACAGATTAGAAGTATATCTAAATAATACAGTGGGGGGATTAATGATGGTATACGAATTAAAAAAACATTTATTAAGTTGCGTAAAAATATTGCCTTGTGTTAGTGAATCAGTATAAAACGTAGAGTTTTTGAATTAATTTAATGTATTAATATATAAGTGCTAATAACCATCATAAGCAGTTGAAACACTTCAAGAATTAATAAAAATAACAAATGATAAACATTGATAATTAGAAAGTAATTTTGTATTGAAGAAAAATTATTAAAAAGGAATGAAATGTTCAATTAACAGTGAAATTATAATTAGACATTGTCTTAATTTCAAACACAATTTATACACTTTCATCTAATTTGTACTCGATTGTATGTAAAATTAAAAGTGGGTAGAATTTGAACCAATTCCTAATTTAAGTATTTAGTGAGAATTTTACATATATATTAATACCAGAAAGTTATTCCCCAATTATTAAAATCTAAAACATTCTGAAATATATTTATATTGAAAATTTTATTGTGGTTTTTCATATTTCTATTTCCAATATGGAAAATTGAAAAACTAACAATTAAACCACAAAACCAGAATAGAAAATATAAGGACATAAATTTAATTAAATCAGAACCTCAAAACCTCAGATTCTATGTATATAAAAATTCCTAAATTAAATGTAGAGAATGTATTCCAAATTATAATTTATTTTACCCATCGTACGTTTTTTTGTAAACTTCCATAAAATATTAACAAAACCACTTTCATTTTTGAATTACAACACTTCTTTTTTTTTTAATATTTACCTTTTGAAGAAGGAATTTTTTTACCATAAATATATAATCTTCAAATGATATTTTAAGTATCAGAAGGCATAAAACAGAAAAAAAGGCAAACACATTGTTACGGCATCCAAACCACTTCACCTTGAAAATACAAAAAGGAAATAAGAAAAAAAAAATAATTCAATAGCAAAAAGTGATTTCAAAGAGCGAGCAAAAAACTGGAGAAAATTGAACAAGAACAACAATTTTGTAGGAGGTTAAGACTTAAGATGATTTAAAAAATGTAAAAAAAACAAATTTTCTGAATAAAATCATGCAGCTGTATAAGTTATATCTCTTTGTTTTTTCTTTAAAAATTAATAAAGTTTGATTGTTTCTCGTATGGCCATTTGTGTATAAATTGAATATCATACAATATACAAATAAATGGTTGGTAAATCTGATGTTACAAGGTTTTCCTTTTTTTATTCTATTGATAAGCCATATAAAATATAAGCCGTTAATATAACGTGCCCTATGAAATCTTTAAAGTCAACGAAGATTTTATAGCTGCTATTATTTATTCCATTTCAATTTTCAAACGCGCAATAATAATTGGTCTTTTCATAAATTTAAATTTTCAATTTAATTGGAAAATGTGGTTTTAATTTAATCGAAAAGATAAATTCTTTCTAAGAAAACCATAAAACAAATTACACAAATTATTTATTAAATTGATCCAAGAGTGGATAGGTAATTTAATCAAATAGGGAATATCAAAATAAATGTTCAAAGCCCATTATAATAAACCTTACAGAAGAATGTGTGAGATCATCAGAAAATATAAATTGAATGTGTTGAACGAGATTCAATCAGAAAATCTATAATATTGTATTGGTTATCGTTAAGATCACAGGAAAAAAAAATTGTCTTTAATAGAAATTTTAGGTTTAAGAGTTTCTATGTATGAAACTCAGGCCAATAAATAAAATAAATCGACGAGAGGGTTTCTTTCTTGATTTTCATCCATCAATAAATTTTGTAGGGAATTTATTGAAACGATTTTTTATTAAAATTGTTCGAAAAGAAAATGTATTCATGGAAATTTTTAGAAATTCATATATTAAATTGTGTGGAAACCATTTGTTTAAAGTAATTGGTAATTATAAATAACTTTAATTTTTATGAATAAAAATATATGTTTAAACAATGTTTGAGGTAAAATGTTTTACACAAATAACTTTTATGGAAATATCTTGAATTTGATTTCGTTTTCTTGAATTATTAAAATAAAAAACTCTTTGTTTATAATGAAAATGTAATAAATTGTTTAATGAAGAACGAATGAAAAATATAAATTAGAAATATCACAAGAGGCAAACAACGGAATTTAATATTTATAGATATCTGGAAAAATGTTTACTCTCATATAATTTGAATAAATTATTCTGATTTGTGAAGATTTTGAACTTTTTTTTTTTAAGAAAATTTTATACAATTATAAATATTTGATTTAATTCTCAGAAAGTTGTGGCTTCATATTTTTTATTTAAGAAAATCTAAGTTGTTCTCTAGTTGGCTTTATGTTTAAATTTTCATGTAAAAAAATAATTAAGATAAACAATAAATAAAAAGTTAGCTTTTCGGACGAATTATGAAAATTAATTTGTTCTAAAATAAATAAATTTTTTGAGTACTATTTAGTGGTTGTACAGAAGAGTCGCCAAAAAATTAGTTTATTGTATGGAGCCATAATTGCCGACTAAGAACTTACCTAAACAGTTGAACCAACAAACATAAAAATTTAAATTGCTTGAAATGAAAAGTTAATTATAATTTATCGTGTTAGTTTTCTTTCTTTCATTTTAAAAGATTTTATTTAAATAAAAAATTGTTCAATTTGTAAGTTTACCTTTTAAAAGACACAAGAACACAAAAAAAAAACGAATAGAAGATTATTGCACGAAGATGAGTGGTGAATTTGAGAGACAACCAAGAAAAACTTTTAAGAGACAACAAAAAATTGGTAAATTTATTTTATCTGTGTTAGAAAAAATGTAATTTGACTTCCCTTTATACATTTGTGTATTTCAGACATTGCATTTGTAGAGAATGTTATTTCTTTTTTTCTGCATGGAAGTTATACTATGTCGACAAAAATAAAATAAAGAGCTGAGAAAATAATAAAGCAAAATCATTCGAACTCACCATCAGGTCTTTGACTTTATATTACCTTTTATATATTAAGATAAAAATCTAGAAATGAGATTAAATTCTGTACGTTACTATACATAATCACGAATAATTGAGCGCTTGTTTTTTCATTCGTTAAAATTCTTAAGATCATATACAATTATTTTAATTATGAATTAATAATTATTAATTCCTTTCCTGAAGTAACAAAATATTTCACTTTCTTATTTATTATTTGTATTTCTTAAATGAAACAAAAATTCAAATCTAGGATCTTACAAAATGTATTCATTCATAAATTTTATTTTTCAATAAATTTGGGTAACCTTTCTTGTGCAAAAAATAATGCTGATGTCAGTTCCTTTAATATATAATTCTGGTCCTTTTTGACGGTAATATTTATCGTTTCAAGGGAAACCCTCTTAATTTAATTAATTTTCAATATCAATGAAGTAACCCTTTTTGAAAGTTGATAAGATTTTTTAATTTTTATGGTAAAAACGACGACAGTTATCTTCCATCATTAAATTTGTGTTGTCCTTTGAGATAATTTTTATTATGGGAAAATTTATTAAGCAATACAAGGTTATTTGAAGAAAGACAAAATATATAATTACATAAACATTAGGAAAATAGGAAACATCTTACTTCTCTGTTTAAAGTGTATATTTTCTCTTTTACTAGATTGGTTTAACTTTTAGAAAAATTGATAAAATTAAAATGTATTACATTTTTCTGCGACTTTAATGCAATTATTTATTTCAGGTTTTTTTCGTTTGTTTTGTATTATACATTCAATATTTCAGGTTGGCATTCTTTTTTTGTTGTTGTTTATATGTTGTGTCAGAGGTGCAAAAAAAGATTTTAGATAAAATTTAATTTAAATCTGAAATTGTTATAAGTATCTAAATTGTGAAAGATATCGAGTTAAATACAAAGTTTGTAATGAAGTAATATAAATAAATAACAAAGCGACATTTAATCATTAGAAGCAGTTTTACATGAAATGATGATTGAAAAACATTAAAATCTTACGGAAAGGAAATAACTATTCAATCCGGAAATAGAAAACGGAATAGGTTCCTGTTTGATAAAAATATTTTCATTAGATAACTAATACGTTTGTTATTGATCTCGAATCAATGTTTATCATAGATAATTGATTTTTTTTAAAAATTTAAAAATATAAAATAATTTAAAAATATAAAATGAAAAACTGATAAGACACTTAAAGCTGTATCCTGTTTATTGTTTTTTTTTTTTGATTTCCAAACTAAATTCTTATTCTTCTTCTTTAATTAAATACATAATATGTAGTATATAAGACAATGAAAATCAGAAAATATTCTTTTATATAAACAACAATTTATTTCTCAATTCATTTCGTTGAGTATACAACAGTTTGAGTTTTTGTATGAAGTTTAACTTTGTTTTTCATGTTTCATCCGTTGAATTAATAAAGTCTTATTGTTAACTTATCAAACATAAATAATATACGAAAAGTAATGTAAATTTGTTTAGAAATAAAAACATTTGCTATTTAATTATGATTCAACAAAAATTTACTGAATTAAGGTTACGGAAGGAAGACGGAAATATAGTACTGTTTTGATTTTTATTTTGCGGTTTAGTTATTTTTATAAATTACAAAGAATTTTAGCTTTACATGCATCTACAGTTCATTAATCAAAACAAATAAGCCTTTAACTTAATTTAAGGTGATGTAATTCTTTAAGATATAATTTACCAGCATGCCTGATGAGCAAAATAGATGGACTCTTTATATCAGTGGAATACAAATTTTGTTCTCCAAATTTAAAGCATTATCCAATTCTCACTGAGTTTGACTTCTAACAGTTATATTATGGAAAGTTATTTTGAACATAATTAATGCAATGCACAATTTGTGCAAAAAATTGTAAGTGTGTTGTTTTTTGTTAAATCAGAAATTATAGTTTTGTGATTTCTAATAAATAAATAATCTTATAGAAGTTTAGAACGTTAAAAGTTGGATATAGAGTATTTTTAATTTGTTTGTATATTGTATTATTTTAGAATCTAAATTCATATTTCTTTCATAATAAGTCTGCACTTTTTTTCTACGTTTTATCTTAACTTTATAATAAATTCATGTTTCAATGTTTCAAAGAAACAAAAAATATATACTGTCATCGTGCACATAAATTTTATCTTTTTTATATTATATTTTGCTATAATATGAAATTTAAAATTCAAACATAATAGAAGATTTATTTTCATAACATAATCTCAACACTGTAATATAATAAATCTTTTAAATAAAATTTATTACATTTTTATTACTTGTTATATTTTGAATAATAAACAATCAAAAAAAAAACAAGTTGTTACAATAATTTTATTAAAATTAAAATTTTTAAAAATATTTTATGATTTTTGTCATATTAATAATGAAACTGAAATAAACATGTAATCAATAAAATAAAAATTGCAATTATTTATATTCCACTCGTACGAGACAACTCTGTCTCATTAGAAAATTTTAATAAACAAATAAATAAATAATATGATTTAGGGAAATATTGCTAATCAAACATAATAAATAAGTTTGTAATTAATTAAATAATGAAACAATCATTTGTTTTCAACTTACTTAAGTTTTAAAAAGTCAAAACAAACAATTATTCTTCTGTTGTATAATAAATAAAGTATATAGTAATACTATTGTTTTTAAATTGAAATCGTTACAATTAGATTATACATTGATTGTAGATGAACATTGCATATAAAACAAGTTAATAATAAAAATTATAATTTAATATAATATAAATATTTCAGATATTGTAATATTATACAGGACTTATTTATCACCGTATTTCTATATTGTTGCTTTATATCTATGGTTTATATCTATGATGAAAAGGGAATGAAAGCATCTATTTTTGTCACTTTTTTCTGCTATGATTCCTTAATCGAATTCTTGTGTTAACACCTCAAAAACCAGACAATAATAGAGAAAGAAAAAAATTTGCAAAATAATAAGTCGTTGTTCTTTCGAAGAAAATAATTTATTACAGAATAACAATTTTCATTTCATCTCTCTAGAGAATTCTCTTTTATTCAAAAAATTTTAACAAGAATTTCTTGTAAAAATTCACATTTTGACTTTAATTCAGAGTTTTTATTGTTAAATTTATATTCTTTTATTTTTTATTTTAGTGTTTTTGATAAATGACTTTATGATTGTTCGAAATATAAAAACTTCACATTGTTACTTTCCCTCATCATTTAAGAGATGAGTAATGGGGTCATGTTTTTCTCATTTAAATTTATTAACGAGCAGCGAGTGGAAAATTTAATACTGCAATTTCAGGGTTCAAATTCGTATGTCGTCTGAAAACTTCAGAAAGATATTGGCTTTCCCTTTTGTCTTATTCATGTCAAACAGAGTCAACTGTTCTTCTTTCTTTCATTTCTTACGTTCTGTTGGAACAGGGATTCAGTATTCTTTGATGCTGTCTTGGAATTACTTATTTTTCTTACATTTCTGAATTTTAAATTTATTTTCCAACCCATATAAGTAGAAATTTCAAAGGAACAGGATCTCAGACTTTCATATATATTATTCTCTCTCATTTTTCTTCTACACTTTTGTGAATATTTTTTGAGCACAAAAACATAATAAATTACACAATACATGAACAAAAGTAAAAAAAATTCTTGTATTCAAAATTTTTAGTTTAAGTCTTAAAGTTTGACAGTTAGAATTTCATTTAAATAAGGAATTCTTAAGAGAAATGGACGCCTTTTTTTATTTTGTAAATAAAAAAATTATAACTAAGTCATAAATTTTGTCATCTCTCCACGTTTCTATAATGTTATAATTTTCAATTTTAATAAAAATTGAAAACATGTAAATCAGAATTGAAATTTCATTTTAAATAAATCAATCAATTTAAGTACACTTCTCATTTATACAATTAATTTTATTAGAAAAAAAAGCACAGCAGGAGAAAAATGTAAAGATCAAAATACTTTGAAAAATTTCTTCAATAATCTAACATTTTTTTCATTCTTTGTTAATTTATTTTATCGATAATATAGTTATCTAAGGCGATATTTTTTTAAGTTGTAGAAAGAAAGTTAATATAAAAGTTTTAAGTTTTCAAACGAACATAATGATTGAATTTTAATAAAAAGTTGAAAAGAAAATATTTTTCATATTTTTTTCAATAAATGAAATTCTAGAAAATCTATTCACGTGTTGAATTAAAATTGGAAAACCAACTTTAATCTAAATTTTTTCTTTATTTTCAACATATATTTGCTGTATTTTCTTATGATTAAAATTAGACTAGATATTTAAAATTAACATATTTAATTAATGATATACTGGATTTAATTAATTTTCTAAGAATATAACTATTCTTTTTTAAATATTGAGAGCTTATTTAATTTCTTATTTTCTTACGGATTGTATCAGAAAACTTGTCAACCAAAGTAATTTTAATTAGTTAGAATATTTTAATTTATGAGCATAATAGAAAACCATTTTTAAGAAAGCGGCAATAATCTAAGTTTAGTCAAAATATAAAATCTTGAACGTTTATTCATATTTAATTGTGATGAGGTGTGAGATAGTGACATCAAACATCGACGAACATCAATATTATTATTTAAATAATTTGTTATTCATGAAGAATATATATTATGCAACACAACAATTGTCAGTTAATCTCGGTCATGTATTGAATTTAATGATTGTTCACGTGAATAATTACATACTTAATCATTGATTTTTTTTATTATTAAAGTTACAGAGTTAATGTTTTAATATTTGTAAAAGTAAAACCATTGTGTTCTTAACTATGTTTTCATGTAATTTTTAATTAAAGAATATATTTATAGAATGATACCCTCATAAAGTGTTCGTGCAGTTTTAAAGACTGTTATTTGTTTTTTATACAGAAGAAGATAATGCAATATTTACCAAATGTTTCACAATTTCCTGTATGGAAATAATACAGTTTTAATTTTATCATCAAACAGGAAGTTCACATTAAAAAATTTAATTAAAGTCTATTTTCAACAGATTGGTTAGAATTTGTGTTAATTTTTTTAAAATTAATTTACAAATACACGTGTAGGTGGCATCAACCTAGTTTCAGTGAGGTGTAAATATGAAACCCTTTTATAATAGAAATATAATGTTGTGACACATTTTGGTTTAATGATGTTATGTTTCCGTTCATATATAATGAAAAAAAAAGGTTTCAGGGGGAAATTTAATCTTTTAAGTAAAATGTATGCAACAGGTGTGAAGCTTATAAAAAGTTATTATTTTTTTAAGAAAGTAATAAATTGTTAGAAACTAGTAAAAAACATCTTTTAGTTTCATAAAATTATGTTTAAAATAGTACTTCAGTACAACTATTTATTTATTTGTTTATAGAAAATTTCCAATGAGACAGAGTTGTCTCATACAATGAGAATATTTAATTACATTGTTTTATTTTATTAATTACATGTACATATGTTTTAGGTTTATAGGTTTGTATTCTGCATGTGTGAATTATTATAACAAAATTTTAGACTTAAAATCTAAATAAATGTAAAATAATGTAAAGTTTAAAATTTGAATGCATTTTGATTTTTCGTTGCAATCAAAAATAATGATAAAATTTTCAGTCTGAACTCAAAAAGTGTTCTTACAAAGTACTTCAAACTGTTATAATTTATTAAACACCCATTTATGGTTTCTTAAAAATCAGTTTATGGCTGTGTATTTAAATAGATTTTAGAATTAATAGTTTTCGATTACTTTTTTAAAAAATAACAAATGCTCCTGCTTTGAAGATCGTTATTTATTTTAGCTAAATTATTTTTATATTACGCTACTATAAAATCATTTGATCAGATATTTTAGTGTAAACAATTATTATTTATTTATTTTTAATTCATTTATGATTTACATCCAAGTACAAAAAACCACATTTTATTTTATAAGAACTATAAAATCCTGGTTATTCACGAAATAAGTTAATAATTACATTATAGAATCGAGGAACGCAAAAAAAAAATTATTCACGTGAAAATATATAAAATAAATATATTATGATATGCGAAAATAATAAATTATAACTCCAAAATATATTATCGTATTAGTAATATTTCTTTAAAAATGCATAATAATATTAATAATAATTAGTATATTGTTCATAATAAAATGTAGGTATAATCTAAATGCAATGATAATGCATTTCTAATAGAAATTCAATAAAACAATTAATTATCACTGATATAAAATCATAGATTAATTATAATTGTGATTCAAAAAAATCTCAGAGTAAAGTAATTCATAAAAAAACAAATGTGATAAAAAAATGTTTATCTTTTGTTTTAAACTCTTTTGTCTAAAACTTCAATTAAAAATTATGTGTTTTTTCAACAAAGTATCCTTTTATTTTATATTTTAATGCTGAGAATAAAAAGCTGCCAATCAGATTCAAATAATGTTTTTGATAATGTTTTATAAAGCCTCTGAATACGATTGTACATTATACTTAAAAACACAATCTAAAAAACATACTTTGTATTGTATTGAAGTTCATATTTTGTTTTTTAAATAAATAAATCGTATTTGAAATTTGATTGAGGAAAGTCACGAAATAAAAAACGTTATTTAATAGAATCAAATGAAGTAGTAACTGTTCATAAATAACTGGAAGTGTCGAGATTGAATCAAATATTTTTCAAAAATCTAATTCCCATTTAAGGAAAGTCAATTCTTTCTAATCGATAGTATTCAAAATTATGTGACAAGGCAATTATTGTGTTTTTTGTAAACCGAAAAATGTTTTCATTTTAACAAACTAAAAACCGTGAACAAATTTTTTTTTTTTATCTTTGCATTTTATTAAAGGAAATGATAGAATCATTTTCTTATCAAAAAAAAAATACATAATGCTAAGAAAATTATATTTCCGTTAAAATTTTAGATATTGAAATTGTCTATTTTATTTTTCCTAAAATATTAAATATCATACACAAACCGTAAGAAGTCAAGTACTTGAGAGAGATAACTTTTTTAATTATTATGATAAGAATTTTACCGGTATTTGAACACCGAACAAATTAGGAACATGTTTCTTAATTATCTTACATATGTCACACATTAATATTTTAAAGTTGGAAATATATAATTTTAATTGGTCAATTACTGTTTCTTTGATTAATTCTCTTTAATATAAATCTTAAATAGGTAAGTCAATAATAATAAAAATACAAACGTCTGATGTTTACAATTAGTATGGTAAACAGAAAACATCATACAAAAGATAATAAATTTGATTATACCTGAATAATAAGACAATTTAAAATGTAAACATTACTATCCTTTTTTTTTTATTAAAATTTTAATCGATACAAATGATACGACAAACAAAAATAACTAGATACTGTTGACTGTATTTTGTTGTTCTTGATTCATAAACTTGATACAATTTTTATTTTCTACTTGGAATGAATTTATATTCTGATTTTATAAACTTGGGTTTTATGAGAATCGTGTTACTTTGAAAATGTGTTTCTTTGTTATTCTCCCATTTTCACTAAAGAGATACATAAATTTGAAGAATACACGAATATAAATTAACAAGGGAGTTAATCGTCTGTATCAATTCCATGATGTTTGTTCAGCAATATTTCAACATGTCTCCAAAGGTGAATTACAAGGTTTTTTTTAAAGATTTTCTCTTTCTGTACAATGTTGAGATTATAGTGTAAAATATCTTCAAACACGAAATACTTTTTTAATCGTGAATTATACAACAATATTTTACGTAAGATCTACAAAAAAAACATTGTAGATTTTATCCAACAAATAAATGAACGAAATCTAGTCCTTTTGACAGGTTATATATAAGAAGATATAAAATAAAATGAAAACGTAATAGAGAAATAGTTTGAAAAGATTGACACAAGGATATTAAAATATGTGTATTAGAGAAATGATATATTCTTCTTTAAAGCGCAATTTTATAAAATCATTGATGTTGAAAAATTGAGAAAATATGTTGAATATTTCTACTGGTGCATATCATACAGAAAATAATGTCAGTCCATTTTCAATATGATAAAGGTTGATGCTGATCTATATGTTGAAAGAAAACTCATTTTTATTCAAATTGAATTTTATTACCAGGAAATTTCATATATAGATTCCCTTAGGAATTTTTCTGAATACTTTTTTTTTTACTCCAATGGCAAAGAAATCTTATAAAAAGTATTAGCTGTTCAAAATAAAATATGATGATGATGAAAGATAATTTTTTTAATCTTATAAAAGGTAATGAAAAGATGATGATAATTATTGTTGGCTTAAAAATAATAATAGCTGTTTTTTGAAAAATGTGAGAATTAAAGTTTATATTAATTATTTATAATAAATTTTAAAAGTTTCAATAACAGAAATTTGTTATTGCAAACAATATTATTTTCTTGCATTAAAAAAGTTTTGGCTGCTCGTTATGTAATGTAACAATTTTTGCAACAAAATGTTTAATATAAAAACAATTTTAATTAAAAAAAAGTTTTGCTGCTATGAAAAGTGGCAATAAGATATATCCGAGGATATTTCTGTATGACTGAATTTGAATAAGACTTAGTATTAGGCGACTTATTTGTTCATTTTAATTTGTTTTGGAGAATTAAAAATATTTTGTTGAGGAATAAAAATTAATAATCTCTTTCGAAACAAGGGCTATTATTGAAGGTAGAAGTTTTTATTAGATTTATTTCTTAAAAAGATTTAGTTTTTAATTACTAATTACATTTTCTCACAGAAAGCGATTATAAATTTAAAAGGATAAAAAATTACTTTAATAATATTTGTCAAAAATATTTGTTAAGTACCTCTCTGTTACATATCAAATTTTCTTCCCAAACAATAAGTTCGACATACGAAATGAGTTAAATATACATTTTCTCTATAAATTTAATTTTTTTTTCTCAATAAACTCAACGATAAAATTCCGCCTTTTATAGAAGTCTAGACTAGATAAAAATATTTATAATTTTTCCTAGTTCATTGGAGTTTTTTTTTTAATTTGTAGATTATTTTAAGTTTGAAAACAAATTTAAAATAAATGACTGTTAAAAAAGAACTTAATGAAGTTTAAGAATAAAAAGTTTTAAAATTCAGATTGAATGAAATTTTTAAATATATTCAATAAAGTATTTAATAGTCCAATATAATTTGAATAGAATATTCGTGCGTAAATAATATTTTGTTTTTTGTTATTTTGCTGTGAGATTTGTTGTGTTAAATTTTTGTTTTTATTGTATTATATATACATATATATTAATATATGTACTGAATTTATTATTATAATATTAACAAAGAAGTTTAATAACATTGATTCTTTTGATTTCTCGGTCAATTTTAAAAATCTATTGTTAAATTCACAAGAAAACTCAAAGACATGTAGAAAACTCTATATATAAAGAGATTTAATAATCAGTGTTTATTTAATATTTCCTATAGGTTTTCCTATTCATTTTTATATTATTTACGCAAAGAAGATTTATGCTTCAGTTTTTGTAATTAATTTTTAACCGTGTTGATTACTAAATGTAATTTTTCTACTCAAGATACCAAAAATATATAAATCATAAAAAATTATTTTACAAATTCTTAACTTCAAATAAAAATAAACTGGAATTTTAAAATTGTAATTAAATTTTTTAATTACTAATTTTATATCCTTACTTATTAAGAAATAAATAAAACCGTTTCTAACATGAAACAATATTTGGCGCCTCCACTTGAACAGTAGACATCAATTTCAGCTTTTTCAAAGATTTAAAGAAATATTTCTAATTATATTTCTCTTATGACTCAATGAGTCTTTTCTAATTATTATTCTTTCATCTCAAAAAAAAAACACTTTTTCTTGCTGTTATTTTCCATTAAAAACAAACTCTTTTTTTTAACTTCTAGAAGATTAAACATTTTATTTTAAATTCAAAATTATTGTTAATAATTAAACTTTTCATTTTAATAGCAATTTACTTGGCAGTTTTAAATCAAATCTGGATATAACTATTACTGAATTAAAGTAATTCAATGTTTGTGTAATTTATAGAACAATAATTCTAGCATGATCATACTATAATTAAATAGAGGAATGAAATCAAAAACCAAATCTTTACGGTTTTTTACCATAAGTTTTAAAACAGGAATTGGTTTATCATTTTAAACCATATAAATATTTTATAATTAAATATTTTTAGTTAAATAATTTTATCAATTTTATTGGTTAAATTTAAATAAAATTTAAAAAAATATTATCGGTATAGTTTCTTTCAAGTCTAATAATAATGTTAAACAAAAACAAAATGTTTAAATAAAACAAAATTGTTTAATTATTTTTATGCGGAATTTTTAAACATTCATATAAAAAAATTTTTTGTTATAAAATAAACTACTAGATTATATATACATATGTTCCAAATACTAATTCACTAAGTACTGCAATTACTAAATACAATTCCCTATTTATGACAAAAATTAAACCAAAATGATGGTATGGTATGGGCTCAACATCTATGTTTATGACATTGTTCTTATTTTTTCTAATATAATAACTCTCCCATGCGTCTACATGTGTTGTCTACATTGAATTCAGCAAAAATCATATATTGGTTAAATATAAATAATACCAACCATTTTATTGTTAATTTTTTTTTTGGCAAATTTGAAGAAATTGAAGAGAAATAGGTATGAATTACTTTTAAATTATATTTTTACAAATGTATCCGTTATCAGATGAAGAATTATCGGACCGACAGTAAAATATATAATAATAATTCATATATGTATTTGAATGTAATATTTGTACAATAGATGTCCGTTACAGTACATACAATATTTTATTTGTCACGTTCAACATTTTATAATGCCCATTAGTTTCAATAATAAAATATATTGAAGACAATAATTTAGATTTTAATTTACAACTTTAACCTATTAAATATAATTATGAAAATTTTACTTTAAATAATCAACAGAAAACGAAAATACAAAAAGAAAACTAAAACTAGTCAATTTTACTTTTAAAAATGAACAAAATAAAATCAGTTTAAGTATTTAAAACAAAAGT
The DNA here is from genome assembly GCA_963082725.1 of Pedicia rivosa. Classification (NCBI taxonomy): domain Eukaryota; kingdom Metazoa; phylum Arthropoda; class Insecta; order Diptera; family Pediciidae; genus Pedicia; species Pedicia rivosa. The sequence continues at coordinate 31,687,975 of OY720152.1, read as the reverse complement.
CATTAAAATTAATTAATTAATAATAAAACATATTTTATAGCGTTCATATTATTTGCTATTTCTATGATAAGAAAATTCGATAATATATTCCATCATTTTCTTTTCTATTTCATAAAACAAAAACAAAACATCTGATAAATATAAAATAAATAGACTGAATCATTTTCAATAAGATTACAAATTATATAACAAAACCCATAAATTTTTTTCTATAGATTTTTCACAACAAAAGCCAATCAAATTGAATTTTTCCAAATCTATTTTTAACAATATAATATCACTTTGTATTTTCTAAAGACAACAAATCACGTAATAAAACAAGAATCACATAAAAAAAATTCATTCATCCTTAATTAATTCTTAAAAGACTCCGATTTTTATTTTTGTAAATAATAACAAAAAGTGTTCTTTGTTTGAACTTCATATAGAAATTTGTCACGTTTATGTCGTAAAATACAAAAATGAAAATTAAAAATGAAAGTTTATGAACAGAAAATGTAACATCATAAATTAGAATCAACAAACATAAATCAACAAGGTCAAATTTAAAGTTGAAGAGTTGAAATAGTGACTAAAAGGTTGATTAATATTTTGTAAATCATCCGGAAATTATTGATTTGATCCGGATTTTGAATTCCGACTGAAAAATCAATCTATTAGACAATTTATTCGATGCAAAATTAGAAAAATTATTAGAAACTGGAATTGCTTTACAAATTTCAAATAAATATTGTTTGACAATGAAAGGTTCTACAACAAAACTTAAACAAATAAAATGATAGAATTGTTAGATTTTTATAGATTTTTCTTTAATGAAAATGTTTTCTGAAATTTCTGTAAAATTCTCGATTCAGAATATTTTGTTACATCTCTTGAAATTATTGCTAAGTATTTTATTAATTCGCGAATTCTCTAGTCTTTTTCGATAATCAAATTCAAACATAATATTCATGAATATTAATTTATAATTTCTAACAAATCTAATTAATTAAATATACAGTGAAATTCGCTGTAAGATCGTTATACGAACTTTTAGGTAAGTTTCGTTCTAATTTGTTATAACGAACTATTTTTTTGGTTTCATTATGTTAACCGAATTTTTGTTATTAATAATTTAACTGCGTTCATTATGAAATATACTCATTTATTCATCATTAATGGGTTAAATAATGAATAAAATTATAAATTTAATTTACATAATTCTACTGAATTCATATTTTTTAAAACAATAAAATTCGAATTTAATCTCACCTTTAAGCTTCCAACTGCCCCAAATTTTCATACCTAAAAGATTTATCATTTTCAATTTTTTTTTGGTTTTTGCTTTTGCTTTTTGCCTTAAAAGCAAATTTTTTTCCACTTTTATAAAATTCCATTAACATTTAATGGATGTATAGTTAAAATTTTATATAAAAAGCACAATATGTTATACATTAAATATTAATATATTAATGATAATTATAATTATTAAAAATGGAAAATTAAATTATATGAATCATCGGATTAATATTGTTGCCTGATGTCTGCAGTACGTGCATGTTAAATTTTTAAAAAACTTAATATAAACCAATATAATTATCATATTTTTTATGTAAGTAACTATTTGTCTGGCTGAAGTAAATTATTGAAATCAAATGACAGTAGAATTGACCATTTTAGTACCATGTACAATATTTATTTCTTTTATTTTCCATATTTGGAAATAGAGAAAGAAATAATGGTCACAAAATTGCTATATTAAAGAATTTTTCTACTCAATATAATTTTTATGTATGAATTGCAATTCCATTTCTACCAGAATGAATTCCAAGAAATTATTCAACTTACAAATGTTAAATGTGCTTTTAAAATTCCAAGTATAATCACATGATCTGACATAATAATATATTATTCTTTCATGTTTAATTTTTCAAATTGATTTCACATCGTTATTTTATCAAGATGTTTAAAATTTAGTATAGAATCTGATTCAGTTTATTTAAATTTGCTTAATGCACTTATGTAATTCCAAACTTTACTCGGCAATTTTAGTTTCATGTGTACGCAGGAAAGTAACATCATTAAAATTAATAATGTCATTAAAATCAATTGCATCATTATCTAAAGTAAAATCAAATGTCAGAAGTTCCATAAAATTTGAAATTTGGACAGAAATGTATTACTATAACTGAGTTCAGTAACTTCATTATTACTCCGGAAATTGTAATTTTATAAGCTTATCTCACTTTAAATTATTTCGTCATTTGTATTTTTTCTTAAATAAATCTTATGAAATTCTTAAAAACTTTTTATTTTGAAATTGAAATATTTAATCGACTGAGATAAAGTTCTATTTTTTTATTTTATTTCTTAAATCGTCTTTTTAGTATTGCGGTTAACCAAATTTTTATTTTAAATTTTAAAGTTATTTGTTTTATAAAAACAAATTATGTAGGATGTTGCATGGACCATCTTTATTTATTATTATGGTTTTATTCTATGTATAGTGTGGTGAATGTCCAAACATATTTACTTTGACTTCTAATTTAGTGTACACCTTTTTAGAAAATTTCGGAACGTGCAAGTTTTTCTAGCTTCATTGAATTCTATTGCAAATATCAAAACCAAATAAATTCAAACAAATGTATTTTTTTATTTAGTTTTATCACAATTAAATATTCATTCAGGTTTAATAAGCATAATTACAAAATATATGTCAAAACATATTATGAATGTTGATCAAATTTGTGTTTCAAAAAGTAGTCCCAACATTCAAGGATTGGTTTCGTATTTATGGTTTTCCCTAATATGAAATTTTCCCAATGAGATTATTTTTAGAAGGAAAATATTTAATAAGCATCATTACTGGTACAATTTATTAGATTGTTTTAGGTTTCATTCTAACTGTTATCAATATAGTACATTATTTATTAATGTTTGTTCACCACTATATCGAGTATTAATTATAATTCCTACGAATTAAATAAATGGAAGTTTTTGAAAAAATTTCACAATTTTATTTGAATTTTATTAATTAATTCTTTCTTAGTTGTTTGTTCTCATAATAAACGTAAAACTAATTTAGGTAAGTTTTTTAGTGAACATAATCAATTGAAACTGTCTATACAATAAGCAAGCAGAAAATATTTTACTTCATCCTTACACTTACTTCAATATTATTTTTATAGTATTTACGATGATAAAGTACAATTTCTCTGATATTCATATTTTTTTCTAATTAAAAGAAAATTTATGAAATTTATTACTCAAATTTAATTTTAAGAAATTGTATGGTTTTTATTACATAGATTAAATTTCTTCCTATTGAGTAAAAGATAATTTCTTTATTCTGTCAAAATATACGTAATTATTTTTAACGTTTTTGTCTGGATTTTATTATTCAGAGATTTATGAGAACGCCACCAAAGTATAGAGTGCACAAAATTTAATGAAACAATTTTATTATAACGAATCGGTCTCTGTATTTTTAAATAAACCCATATATTTGTAATAGTTAAATATGTGAATGTAAACTTGACTAAAATTAAAGCTGCATTAATTAAAATCAATTTTTTGTCAAAACTGTGCTTACTCTTTTTCAGTAATTGTACTCAATGTTGTGATTCTTTATAAATTTTGTAAGAAAATGACTTGTATATTAATTGTCCAATGAGCTGTGCATATTTTCTTTAAAATAAAATTGTTAGAACCGTAAATACAGGTGTACTTATCGTGACGAAATTTTTTAAAGCAACAACAAATATTTTTTATTAAGAGAGAATGGTTGTTGTTTTGCATGATCCAGTCGCCAAACAGTACAATATTAAATTTTTTATTGATTTTCAAAAGTTCACATTTGTTAAAATTATTATTATTGTTATAAATTTAACAAATTAAAACATGCACATGTAGAATTATCATTCGTCATAATCAGAAATATATTTTTTAATAAATATTCATGAAAAAATTATAAAATATTTCCTGATAAATAAACTTTTATCATTATACTGGAGACAGATAATGTTTATCTTGTTTACCCGCGGAAAATATAAAAAATGATGAAGATGCTTTAAATAAACATACTTATAAATAAAAGATCAAAAGTCTTTATCTACATAAATGTACAACAATTTGTATTGATTTAATTCTTTAATAAGTAAATTCAGTCTACAGTAATTAAAAGCTTCTAACATTAATTCAAGATGATTTCTACCAAAGTTTTAGTTTTATACTTCGTTTTTATGCGTAAGTTTTCAAAAGTTTTTAAATATTATTCAGTTGCTTCATTTAGTTGTGATTTGCAATCAATATCAGACAGAGACAAATACAACAATATCACCAACATTAAATACTATTACCACCACTTCAATTGAATCAACCGTAAATCTAACAGGATCAACAGTACGTCAAATAGGAACAAGATTTACTGGAAACCCAACCAAAACATCATGTATAGAATATGGTGTGTTTTTTGGAACATATTCACCGCCTATAAATTTGTATGTACAATGGAACAACTACCAAAATTTTTTGTTACTTCATGTTTAAAATAAATAAATCGCATTATTATATAATCAAACAATAAATTCTTGATTTTATTTTAGGCTTTATGTGAAAAACTTTATCGTTATTTAAATTTTGAAAGTATTATACATTAGTTTCAAGAAACGTCACTTGGTTGGTTTTTTTTAATAATTATAATTAAAAGAAAACAGTAAATAGAAATATATTTAATTATTCTGCTAGTTTCCTTAAAATAATATTTACATTTTTGTTATTTTTACAATATTTTTATACCTAAATCTACAATCCCTTTTTATTCAGACGTACGATTCTGCAAAGTAAATTGTATTCTATAAATAAAGTAGGTGCTTAGAGAATTTATTAAAATTCGATCTTGAATTATAGATTCGATCCGATCAATTATATAAATTTATTGCGACTCAAGAATAATCAATTAATTTGGAAAATTCTCATAATGAACAATTTAAAGTTTCAATTCTAATTATAATTTGAAATATTATTTTAAATTAATTCATAATTTATGTATTGTCAAGAATTCTTCTTCTTTATACTAAAAATTGAATTGTATGTTTATTTAATAAACAAATTCATGTTTACGTTCACAATTAGTGTTTTGTATTATTTGTTTTTTTTTTAATTCTTTTAATAAAAAAAAAATAAAACTCTATAGTAAAAAATTTGTTTTCTTTTTGTTTTTTAAAAAAACATATTCTTAAAAAAGAACAGAGAAAATATTACAGACCAAACAGTTTATATATAAATCCAAAAATACACATTTATGTTATGTGTTTACAGTTAAAATTTGGCATTATTCCAAAGAAAATTGAGAAGAAAAAAAACACGTAATCTTTAAAATATTAGAAAAGTAAATCAATGAAAGACTTTTTTCTTTCAGTTTTTTTTTGTTTTGGCAAAAATAAGAAGAATTTTTAATATATTTTAGACAAAATGAAAAATATTTTCTAATTATCTGGAGTACAAAATTATAAGTATTTGTTCAAACAAAACAAAGCTGCTTATTCTAATAAATTCAGTTTCACAATGTAAATAAAAAAAATTACTTGCTTTTCCATTATAACAATTGAATAAATTAATAAGTTTTAATAAGGAATCCACCATTATAATTTGTTTATTTAATTTCTTTATGCAACGTTTCTTTAAATGATTAACCTGGTGTAGTCACCCTCTAAAATCACAAAAAAAAAAAAAATCTTGAAGTGAACCAATAAAAAAAAAAAACAATTTATTGATTTAAATTTTGCTTTTAATTATAAATCAAAAGAAATGAAATATAAAACATCCTTAATAATAATTAATAATTAAATAATGTTAATAATTTTAGTTATTTTTCAATTGAAAAATATTAAACAAACAAAACTTTACATAAAAAAAACTATCTTTTTCTACATTATTATTTTGTTAAGTTTAATTTTTAGTTTTACTTTTTTTTTCTTCTTTCGTTTGCACTTTTTCTTATCACATATTTAACTAAATTAATTTAAAGTTTATTTAAATTAATATAAAATAATTTACATACAAATTACATATAATATTCTTGAAGATTTTTTTCAACACAAGAACTAGCAAAACGTGATTTTAAATCTTCTAAGCAAAGTCTTAAGTCTTCTTTTATTTCTTGCATTTTAACACGTACATCTTCACGCATTAAATTATAACACATTGCAACAATACCCATTCCTAATAATATATAAACAAAATTGATTGCTAATTTAGTACGTTTACCATCTTCTGATTCATGTATATTAGCACCTGGTACAAAATCACCCATTCCAATTTTACATAAAGATGTTACAGAAAAATATACAGAATCTAAATAATTCCATGATGGTTCTAAAAATTCAGCAAACATTATTGTACCAAATAATATATACAGCAATATTATCCAAAGACATGCTGTTGATGGTACAATCACTTTTTTTCTCGTACGTAATTCACCATTCTCAAGTTGATCGTCGTCGTCTTTACGACCACTACATTGATGCAGCCATGTATATAACCATTTAAATGTATGCGCAAATACTTTACCCATATTTAAAAAATAAAGTACATATAATGGAATACCAAATGTGGCATAAATTACTGTTGCACCTTTACCCCATTGTGTTCTAGGCACTAAATTACCATAACCAATCATTGTAAATATTGATAAACAAAACATAAGGGCAGCTGGAAATGACCAACTCTCTTCTGGTGTTCTACCATTATATCCATGTTTTATAGTATTGGTTAATTCACCTTGAAATTTTAGTAAAATGTCATTAGTATCAATATGCCATTGGGTTATATTAAACAAATTATTTGTTTCTGTAAGTTCCCATAATTCTGTTGCGCAATTATTTCTCAAATTTGCCATTATTACCAATTGCCCATTTGGTTCTTTTGTTTCAATTGATTTAAATGTGACAGCACCAATTAGAGCATATGCAACAATAAGTCCACCAACACCTACTTGTGTACACATAAACACAACAATTTTACGACACCAATCTTTAACACGTTTTGCTCTGTGATGACTTTCTACCGACGCTGAAGATTCTTGACTTCTCATTGAAAATCTTTGACGAATCATTTTTTCTTTACTTTTCTTTCCTTTTCTTTTATAAATATTTTATTTTAAAAATTTAAAAATTTTTGCCATTTGATTTCAATGACCGATCACGAAAAACTAAACGAAAATATAAAATTCATTTTTACATCGGTCCATACGTCTACTAAACCATTTTATTATTTTCAGTTTTAGAGAGGAACTAAATTTTAATTAATAATTCATGATTTTCATAATTTTTTACAATTTTTATTTTTAGGAATAGAAAGATACAGAAAGATTAACATATTTTTGTACAATTACATACTTATACTAGTTTTAATTTCAATATCAATTTAAAGTCATTGAAATATAAGAACTGAAATTGTATAAAAAATAAAATATTTTTGTTATTTTGTTTGTTTTAATCAGCGATCGAGCTCAAGGATATTATTTGTAGAAATTCCATTTATCTATTTTTATTTTTAGACATTTGACAATTCACTTATTATCAGTCATTTATTATTTATTTTAATTTGCGTAATTAAAACAATTAACAACAATTAAATAACAATAACATAATCGATATTATTATAAAAAAATATAAACAAATGAGACTAACTTCAGTTCAGACAGATCAAAACAATAAAAGAAAAACTGAAAATTATTTTTATCCAAATATTTTGTTTTTACCAAAATAGAAACAGAAAATAAAGTTATTTTGGATATTTAAAGAAAATCTTTGTCATTCCTGGTGTAATAATTAAATATTATTATAATTACAATGTTATGGGAAACTAAATAAAAAGAAAATATATATATAAGAAATTATGAGAGACGTTTATTCATAAAGTAGAACACTTTTATAGTAAACTTCCTCAGGAAAAAAACATTCTATCCTACTGATTGCTGTAACCGCGTTTCACAACATACATAGACACATATAATCCAGTAGTCATAAATTTAACTATGAATAACTTTAATTTCAACAAATGAAAACATATAATTATGAAAACTCTGTTTTATGATTTATTTCTGGTTAAATTTCAACGATTTTGAAACGCGAAATAAATTTAGTTCAAATGGTAAAATTTATTTTTAAAGTTTGCATTTTAAATATTTAATGCCAGTTATTTTTTCGCTTAAAATAAAAACTGAAATTCCTTAAATCATATTATATAGAATTATGATAAAATTATTTTTCATTATTTCTTAATTTTTTAAGAATTCAAATCATTTTATATTAGCATAAATTTTCTAATGAGACACCCCCAAAATACTGATTGTATTATTAAAATACGTATTTTAATGTAAATATGACGATCAAGATTATAATGTGAATATATCATAAAAGTAAAACTTTAATTTTCTACGAAAAAATTTATATGAATGAAATCTAAATGAAACATATTCAACGAAATATTTTTTTTATGATAATTAAAGCGATATAAAATTTTTCGGTTTATTTCCGTATTTGAGGTTTTACGTCTGTTAGCTATAACTAAGATTATAAAATGTCTATTTAATTTATCTTGAACTAAGCCAAAAAGTTTGTTTGATAAATTCTTCCGTCATAATTGTAAACAATTTTGGTATGAATTTGTATTTTAAAACTGGTTGACCAGCCTATTATACCAAATGTGTCATCTTCTATAGAATTTAGAGGGGACTTTACTTATGAATATAAACAATTTAAATCTTTTATTTAAGTTCTTGCTAGACATTGTGTCTATGTGAATTATTACGTCATTATTAGGTCAGATTATTTTTTTCATATATTAATTGTTTATTAAAAAAAAAATCCCTCTCAATTTCAACACAATTCTATGTGACCATTTAAAATTGGTAACCAATAAATAGAACAAATCAGAAATTTGCAAAAATATTAAAATATTTCAAATGAATATTTGATTGTTATGAAATTTTACATTAAAAAAGGATATTACTAATTAACGACTATTAATTAAATTAATTTTATGAATATCTGATTATTTATTAATGTGATCTTTATTTTATAATATTCAACACCTCTATATATGGTCTGTACATAATACCTACACTCATATTAGCCACTCATATTATTTCCAGACGCGGGTTTATGCAAAAATTGTTTATGCTGGTAGGTGAAAGAAATTATTTTTACACAATTAAATTAATGTCATTCGAATTAAAATAAATAGAAATCTATAATTATCGATTTTTTTTATATACAATAATTAATCATTTAAGTGGATTAATCATTTGAGTAATTTTAAATATTTTGTGCAAATTCAATTTTGACCACAATTTTCTTTATTTTTTTTTTGTCGTATATACAATTTAAAACTTTGTTTACAAAGCGATAGTAAAATTATATCATAATATTTGATAAAATATTATATGAATGAATTAAAATATTTTTCTCGTCTTGTGGTTTTACATTTTGATATAGACGCATGCCAGATGTTCAATTCAGCTGGTTACGTCATAGTAATTAAGAATATTATTTGATAAAAAATAAACAAAATAGTTATTTATAATAACATCAAATTAATATAGTATGAATTTCACAATTAACTTCAATCGAATTAATTATTTCATAATAAAAATAAAAACATTTTCATTACTGCATTTGAGTTTTATTCATATCGAATGCGTCACTTAGATTGCATTATTTTGCTATAAATTTCATAAAATAGGGATTAACCGCATTGCAAGAAGCTAGAATCAAAACAATAAATCTATTTAACGTTATTTTTATTGTTGAATTGCATTAATTGAATTAGTAATATTTATGCAAATTTTGATTATTGCCAAAAAATCTATTTATTCTACGGTTTAAGCGACGAATACAATTAATAATGATAATTTATTTATCTCTAACGCTGTTCATAAATAATGATTATTTACTTGTCAGTTTTCAAATGCTAATTATACTCATTCGATTGCAAAAAAAAATAAGATTCTCTGACCTTGATCTTAAATATAATCAGTGTTTACAAGATTTAAAAGGCTGCGCCAAAATTTCGATAAGAGGAAGATGGGAGAATATTTACAAATAATAAATTACGGATAATTAAATCAAATCACTAATTATGGTAAAAATCGAGTAGAAATTAAATGAAGCCGCCTCAGAGTAGGATACATTCAGTTAGACCATTGGGTACATTCTAAATCGGGAAATAAAACAAAGATGTTCGGTATGCTTAACAAATATTAAAGTTGAACATCTGCTTACTGAATGCCAACAATCTCAGAAAATAAGGAATAAAAAATTGAATACAATTGAAGAAATACCTACAGAACAGATTAAAGAATTTGAAAAAGTTTAACAATTTTTATTTAAAAGTAATATGTAAAATTCGATTTAAACAAATAGAAATTAAAAGTAAATTTAGAGAAATCTACCAAGAGATTAATAAAATCAATAAGATAATATTTTCTTAAGGTAATTAAAATACTGTTTGATTTTATTTAAGATTGTGTCAGACGCACATTTGTCTGCAAATGTTACCACCAATAAAATTTCGGTATCAAAATTTATTAATTATTATCAGTATAAATTTTATAGTATTTAGGTAGAAAAATTTAAATATAAAAATGAAAAAACGGTATGGCGTATAAAATGAAACTGAGACAAACATAAACTTTGTATGATATATTTTTATTCAAATTTTGGTTGTATCATTAGAAAATTTTATGGGAATGTAATAAAATGAAAAAGTTAATTAATTTCACGGCAATATGTATTACAAATTGATTCATTTGTTTGTTTTTGTTTAATTAAAATCTCGTGAAATAAAAAGTTCACAAATTCATAAGAATATTAAAAAATTCCTCTAACAAATTATTCTATAGATGAGATCTAAGTATTCCGAAAGGATAATTATTAAAGACAATATGTCTTGCGGTTTTAAATAAATTTTTGGTGACCCCATCATTACATTCCATAAATAAATAATATTTGGGTTGAAATCTTATTGCATAATTTTCGAAATAATTTATTTAACTCAATAATTTTCATATACATTATATTTTGTGTAATGTTCAAATTATACATGTGAGAAAGAATCAAAAGATATTTACATCAAATTTTTTTTTTTTTCGTTTGCAATTTCTTAACATAATATTCAAGACCAAATATCACATAAATTACAGCAGTCGTCATACTGTTTTTATAATTTGATAAATAATTGTTTTATTTATTTATTTATTTTTCATTCATAATTTTAATAAAATATTTTTTTACTACAAATTTTAATCAGAAACGGAAAAGGTCAATGCACACATTTTTTTATGTGATTTCCCTAAACATAAAGTATTAATTAAAAGTAAAAGGAATTTTAGCGTCTTAAATATTTTATGCCTAATTTTGATAAAAAATAAGATTTACATTAAATTTGAATTAGACAATTGGTTCACTATAAGATAGGTTAATTTAAGGATAAAATAAAACACCAATGAATTATAGGAAGTAGAATCATTTATAAATAACATGGATAATAAATAGTGGACAAGTATGACCATACCTGCATCGTAATACACAAATCCTATTTTACAAATAAATAAATAAAATTCAAATCGCCCTTTTCTTTTCCATAGAGAACATTTATTATTGCCTATATTTACCGTTCCATTTGGAATTAAAGGAACGAGTATAATAAAAATTTCATCACTGAAAATTCATATATTGAATAATTAACATGAAGATACAATTAAGAATGGAATTATAAAAGTCACATTTTATCAAAATTTATATTTTTTTTATCATTTTCAACTAAATCATCGTTTTTAATTCCCAAATCTTATTTCATCTGTATGTATTATGTCAACATCGATATACAAAAACAACATCATATGTATGTATGCTCATTTTTTTATTGTAGTATGAGAAAATTTATCACAATATAAATTTTATAAAATTCACAATAAATTCCCTTTATAATCTACGTCAATTAAATTTAAAATGAATATGAGTTTCATTAGAAAGACGTTAAATGTTGAATGAATCAACATTAAGAATTAAGAAAAGAACAGAGGGGAAAACATTTTTTGTATATAAAGACGAGAATTTGAAATAATAATTCAGTTAAAGAACTTAAGTCAAATAGTCAATTGTTTCTTCAATATTTTAAAATATACTTTAAAAGTTCTGTTTAAAAATGCAGTTTAATATTTTACTTCTAATTTCTCTGGTTTTTGGAGTAAGTGCACGTGTGATTTTTAAACAAAAACAAAATCCATTGCAATTGGAAATGGAATTTAAATTAAATTTGGATAATTTAACAAAAATTATGGACGAAAATATAAAAACTTCAACAAGCAATTTCTCCAAATTAATCGAAGTAATGAAAGAAGATTTACTAAAAAGGATGGATGATAGCACAAATGCTATAATTAATAAATTCAATTTGAAGTTTACAAATGATGTTGCTAATGAAATAATTTCAAAGCCAATGGAATCTAAATTACAAGAGCCAATAAACAAATTATCTTCAATTGTTTATGATGAAAAGTTAACATTTGCTTCAGAAATTTTAAAACAATTAAATTTAATTCCTGATGGTTACCAGCAAATTCTTGAGTATCGAAATTTATTTGATGGTTTAAAGAATAATGGTTACGAGTACAGTTTCGTCACGTCAATAATTGCTTATCGTGCTGCAGTAGATTTTTGGCCAAATCATCCAAATAACAATGATTTAATATATTTATTAGATCATTTACCAGAAACATTAATAATGCTTCCATGGGATGAAGGATTTAATATGACCAATGTAAAATATAGTGAAAGACTATTTACGTATCGAACAAACATAAAATTCAATGGGTTAACTCCGTATCCTTATGATGACAATCGAAGATATGCTCTTACAAATGATAAAACATTCTGTGATAATCATCAAGCATCTTGCGAATGGAACATAGATATAAATAGAGATAAAACTTCATTTAATATTCGTCGAAGTAATTCAGAATTTTTGTACGCAGAATCAAACGAATTAAGTTTAGATGATACACATCGTCGAGTTTTCACCTGGAATGTAACTGAAAGTCAAAGTTATGAACCTCAAGATTGGAATTTGGAATTAATTAAAGGAACTCAATATTTCAAAATTAAAAATGTTAAATATGACGAATATTTATGTATTGCGGAAGGAACAACGGAACCAATTTTCAACAAATATCTTCAAGTTTTTACTACTAAAGATGTTACCAAAGATGGGTGCCAATGGAGAATAAAAAGAGGATATTAAAATTTAAAGAAATTTAAATATTCGATAATACGCTATCTAACTAAGGGGTCACTTAACACTAAAGTAAATCTTTAATTAAATATTTTAGTTTAACAGAGACCTTTCCTTAATAAATTAGTTAGTGCGCTATTACCGAATATTTAGTTTTAAGTTTGTGATATCCAGAGTTACTATTAAATTTTAATTTTCCTTAATTATTCTTAATAATACCTCTAAACTTTACGTATTTATTTATTTTCAATCTGTGTGCATATATTTTTTTAATCTTATTTATTGAATTTATTTCCTATTACTTTGTTTAATTATAAGTTAAATTATTATATAACAGAAAATGCTCAATTTATTTATGAATTTATGTTTTAAGATTTACCAAAAAAAAATTATATTTAAATTTTTAATTTAAAATAAACAAAATAATTAGAATATAAAATTTACTTGTTTCGTTTTTTTTATTACTTCTCTCTCTTACGACAAAATAACTTTTTCCAATGACCAAATTCAGAAATAAAGGATTTTATTAATTTGCAACTGAATTAAACCTACATTCTGATTTTCTACACTCTTCTTAATTATATTCTTTTCTACAATTTCTGTTTCATTTGATTGTACCAGTTTCTATTATTATTTCAAAGATGTTGTTGTGTCCTTGAGTATTCTTTAACCTTAATAACAACCTAGAGAAGCACCACTAATAATATTATAAAAATTTTACAAGAATGAAACCACAAGGCAGCTACAACTTTACTTCAAAGAGTATATTGAGAATAATAAAGGAAAAACTGAAATAGTAAAATTTGCATGCATCTAATTTAGAATCTTGTTTTTAAAACCCAATGTTCTGCAAAACATTTCCCAGATGTTTTGAAATTGATTTAATCATAGGAAGAACTTTTTTAATTTTCCATCTTCAATTCCTGCTTATAATATTTGGTTTGGAGTGAATAATTCGGTTTTTAATTAAATAATTTAGTTTTTTTTCATTAAATATTTTTTGTAATTAATTTGTAAATTTTTAAATATGAAACATGAAAAGGTCAATGCACAGATAAAAACGTTCAGATTTTTTTCCCTATACAAACTGTTCATTTTTCTAAATCAATTCCAATCTGCTGATTCCTTTTATGTTTTTTATTGCTGGCTCTAAAATAAACCGCTTAGGGCAACAATCATACGATATTATTTATGAAGAGAATTGATGAAAAATATTTACTCTAGTGAAAATGACGTTTTAATTGATTTTTATTTTCAGGGTCTTATTTTAGATTTTTTTTACTTTGAAAACTTTCTGTTTTATAATATTATTTATTATTTATTCGTGTCCTTGGAATAAATATTTACAGATTAAAAATTACATAATTATGAGCGTTGTTTTGCCCCACTTCTCAAAACTAGAAAACTATACAAAATGCATTTCAATCAATTCCTTCTTTCAATAATAAAAATCAAATTCTTGTAAGAAAATTTTGAATAATATGATAAAAATGACATACAACACAAATTTTAATAGTATTTTGGATCTACCTGTTTTTTAGTTCAACTAATTTCGATTTGTTTTACTTTAAATATTTCATAATTAAAATGCGTAAAATTTCCCATAATAATAAAATTAAAAAAAAATTTAAATTATTATTTTGCAATTAAAATTTAATTAATTACAAATAAAAGCAAACCAATTATTATGGTCAATTATTATTTTATTATTTCTTTTCTTTCTTATAAATTGAAAGTTCAATAAACTAGCAAAATATTAAATTTCATTTTATTCCATTAAATTTACGATAAAATAGAAAAAAAAAATGAAATAATAAAAATGTAATAAAAAATTTATTCGTGCATTAAAGTAATTTAATACTTTGTTTATTTTTTTATTAGAAATGCATAGAATATGAAAGAAAAATCCAAAGCATAACTTGAGTTTATTGTTATCAAATTTCTAGTTTTTAATTTATAAAATCCATTTAAAAATTACAAATTAGAAGTTTTTCGATAATCTACGTTTAGAGCAAATCAAAACTTAACATTTCCAAATACTATTTATTAAAGATAAAACAGAACAGTGTGTTAATAATAAAATAAAGAATAAAAAAATTTGTCAAGATGAGTATTTTAAAAGAAGTAAGATTTAAACACTTTATTATTCAATAATAAAAGTAGTAGTTTTTAACTGTATTTTATTATTTCTGGAAAAAGATTTTTACTGTCTAGATATTTATGTGCTTTTACTTAAAGTAAATAAAAGACATTGTATGAACAGAACTGAAATTATAGAAAGAAACTACAAAAGAAACGTTTGTTGTTGATTTTTAATGCAGTTGAGGATATTTATTTGCAATGTACAACGTACAAAAATTTACTTTATTGATATTATTATTTATTACTATTGATCAAATACAAGTAATATTTTCTTAAAATTATAATTATAATTTTATTCGATAAATTAATGTGACCCATAACATAGTTCTTATATTTGGAAAACTCTTGTATATTAAATAAGTTGTTCTCAATTTATATTAGCCGTATTATTCTATAATAATTAAATTCACAATATTTTATTTTCTGGTACGGCGAATTTTTTAATTAATAATTTAATGAAATACATTTAAAAATACAATATATAATACAATATTATAATAGTCATTCAAGATAAATCATTAAACTTATCAATTTACATACAAAGAAAATACAAAAATACAGCAATTGTATGCAATTGAATGAACAAAAAAAATTGTTGCAGACATTCTATTAAACTCTAATTCTAAATTCTAAATGCATATGAATTCCAATTTTTCATTAAATTTAAAGAAGAAACAAATTTTCTATTTAAATTTTTTTTCTTGATAGAGCAAATCTTTAAAGATCTTTGAAATATGGTGATAATTAACTTTTATCATGAACCCTATTTCTTTTATCAATTCTCTTTTTTTAATGAATTACAGGAAATTAAGGTAAACCAAACCCTCTTATTACTAATTGAGTTTATCGTTTTTTAAACGTAAATCTCACATTAAAGTATGTGCTGCAGACTACAGCTAATGAACTACCAAAAGTTATGAAACAATTTTATATTTTTAATTTTTTGTTATCGTATACAAAAGACAAGAACAATACAATTTTATTTAAGATCATTAAATATTTTCAAATGCAGAATTTTGTGACCTTGTATGCTATTTAAATTTTAGACAAATTGATCAATTCCAATAATTCCAATTTCAATAAATTTACTGATTAAAACTTTCCATGTTATTTCAATTTCTTTATGCATAAATTAAAGTATAAAAAGCTTTTCATTCATTTACAAAAATAACTGAACTAATTTTAAATTCTCGGATGTCTGTATTGTATATCACAATTTTAAGAACTTCCCAATTCAATAATTACAATTATTATTTGTATTTTTAATTCGGTAATTCGTTCTTTATTTAAGTTGAATTCTTGGACGCCAAAGAACTTGGAATTCAAGAATATCAAATAAATTATTAAACAATCTGTTGCTTTATATATTTATACATAAAAATACTTCAGGTGTGAGTTTAGTTACATATTCCACTCTCAACAATTAAGAAATTAATTCAATTACTTTTTGTCTATGGTCATTTGCATAATTTTGGGGTGAAATTTTAACAAATTGAGTTTATAAGGAAAAATGGAATTCTTTTTCCCCGTTTTAAAAGACAGATGTTATGAATATTTTAATGAAGCCATTAAAATAATTTTTTGTTTCCGGTTCAAAAGAAATTACTCAAGACAAGTTCAATTATAATTGTATTATTTATAAAATATTGTTTAATTTCTTTATAGATTAAAATTATATTTATTCAAATATTTTCGTTGCTATTATGAATTATCATAGAATTAAATTATTCTTTCATTACATTTGTGCTAATTTAATATTTATGTTTGTACAGAAAATAAATAATTTACAATCCACGTGTATAAGTTGTAATTGTATTGGATTGTAAAGTCCGAAAAGAGTAAATAAATGGAATGATTGTGGATTTGGAAATTTGATGCAAAGTCATATTAAATTTAGCGTGCCTGAGGATGAATGTTGTTTCAATTTTAATGAATCATAATCAAGTAAACCGGATATATGTTTACAAAATGAAAAAATTAAAACGACATACAGGGATGAATTAAATAAGAATTGGAAACAAATGATTTCATTAATCCATTTATTAATTCTAAATAATGGAATAAAAGAAAATATTGATATTAATAAAAAAATCACTCATGTAATCATAAGTACGTGTGTTACGATTGGTATTTATAAGATCACACATGAGAAATGTTTTAATACTTTTATTTTTGTTCTGTTAAAATCAATAAACATTTTCGAATGCTAAACTTTGTGACATTGCATTTTATTTGAATTATAGTAAAATTGATCAATTACTTTATCAATAAATTTTCTGATTAAAACTTTCCATGTTATTTCAATTCTATCGTGTACGAATCCATCAACGTAGAAAATACTTTTCAGTTAGGACAAAATAAATACCAGTCGCCCCCACACAATTTCAATAGTGTTGTAGGTCGTGAAGGGTACATGTACGATTGCACCAGGTTTTCTGATTTTGTTTCATGTTGGGATTTAATTTTATTGCACTTTTGTCATTGAAGTTTAGAAATACAGAATGGCAATACTTTGAATAGATGGTATTTTATAAAAAAGCATAAGTTTTTCAGTTTCGAATCAGTTTCAATGATGATTTCAGTTTAAAAAAAGAAAATTGAGCTGAAATAAATGCATGAACCAGGTAAAACATTAAATGAGAAAATAAAAAACTAGTCTTCAGGGAAAATATTGATTCAGTTTTGCATGCAAATGTGTTACTGAGAAAATGTTTAAAATAGTTTGAATAGATTCATTTATTATTGTTTCTCTAAAAGCATTTTTAAGTGATATGAAAGATAAAATTTTAAGAAACTTTAAGAGAGATTTGTTCCAATGGGGTGCTAATTCTTTTGTAATTATTATTAAATGGTTTTCCATGAAATCATTATATTTTAAATTCTTAATTTCTGTCGAATCTATTTGAAAATTTGAATAAGAGTTAATTAAATCATTAAGCAAATGAGATATATAATTGGCAACTTATAATTCTGAAAAAATAATTTTTTTCATTAATGTTGTTTGAATCCATAAATTATTGGATCTCAACTGCAAATTCATATGTGTCATTATTTACTTTAATGAATATTTTGTACGAAATTAACAAATACCAATGAAAACATAATTCCTTTAATTTAATGTTTTCTATTATTATTTTATAATATTATTGTGGTACCAATTCTTTCTTTCAAATTGAAACTGAGCTTTTGTTTTGAACCATTGAATATGATCAATTGTTTGGTTAGTTTATGAACCAATATTTCAGTACTTCAATAAATTAACAACATTCACAAATCATAAACACAACATTCACACACTTTCATATACTTTCACAGTTCAAAAAAATCTCATTCACTAATAATTTGAAAAAGACAAAGTTTAATAATAAATTTATGAATAAAGATGTAATAAGGTGAATTAATACCTACCTACAAATATACTTAATTAATGAATAATACGAAAATTATGGTGCCAGTTTTGCATTAGATAATATTATACTTTAGGTAATAGTATCCCAAATCCCGTTTTTTTTATTTTGAGTGAGATTATCGTTGGGTGATGTTTCATTGGTTTTTATTCTCCATAAGTGGTTTCCTCCAATTGTGTATATTATCCTTGTGTGATAGTTTCGTTGGGTTTTAAAAAATTGGGTGATATTAACTGGCACCAAAATTATGATTTGTAAGCATTTTATTTATTAAATTTAATCCACTACAATTTTTTAGTAATAATTAGTGTTTTATAGTAAATAAATAATAAATAATTAAAATAAATTAATATCGCCTTGCCTTCCTAATATATTTACAAGAAATATTAATTAAATAAGTTTAACTTTTTATTCCAATATTTTCATACGTAGTTCTTGCTATACATTTGGTTTTTTGTGAAGCAGATAATTTTTTCCCAAATTCTCAGGATTATGATTTCTGCCAAAAAAATATAAATAAATAGAAATTGAGTATAATTTTACTATAAAAGAATATAAATTGATCAACGTATTTATTTCGTTAGTTATAAAAAGTTATTGAATTATCTTGTTGTGTTTTCAGATAATCAGCTGAAGACACAATTTTCTTTGAAATATTTGAAATTCTAATGAACCAAGACATTTACTTGTGGTTTTTTAATCTGTGTTATACTGAAAAAAAATTAATAGGAAATAAAAATATTTTAATATAAAACCTTAACTAAAAATATTTAAACGTTTGTGGTTTCGCTGACTCATTATGTTCAGTGTGTACAAGTTATAGAATGAGAATTAGACATTTTTTACTTTAACTTTAAATTGTTTGGCCAATAAGATAAAAATTCTACGCGCAATATTATTTTAATAATAGTAAGTAAACATAATTTTGATGATTGTTAGAAACACCTTCGCAGATGAAATGCTTGGTTTGGGTTTCTTCAATAAATTTTGGATTTTAAACCATTTTGATTATGCATTATTTTAATGAATATATATGATGCATTTCCACATCTTTCCTATGAGAATTTGCCAACCATTTTTTACCAAACGTATAGTGTTTTCACTTCAATTCGTTAACTCACGATTGTATCATCAATTTTTGTTTTTGCAGAATTAACAGAAACAATACCTAGTAAAGTATTATTCACGATATTTAACGTTTAACATGTAGAAATAGTTAAATATAATTATCTGGAATAATATTTCTTCTAAATAAAAATCTTCATTAAAATTATAAATCAACTTAAATTCTAAGATTCAAAATTCCTTTATTTCTTCTGGCACTAATAATGAATTAATCGCCAATTTAAGCAATTATTATAAAACAATTAAAATTATTACTGTATTTCAGTTTTCCGTATTTAAAGTCTTTAATGTTTCGAACAATAACAAATTGGTTCGGCAGATCGAAATACTTGAATTATTTATTTAAAATGTGTCTATATAATTTTGAAATATTGCAAACATATATAAATTTCCATTAAATCTTATATTACAAAACTAATTGTATTTCAGGATTCGATAATCATAAATCGATTAATGAACAAAAATTACAATCATGAATGATGCACATGGATCACTCAGATTTTAAAAAAAATACCAGTCGCTTCCACAGAATTTTATAGAGTCGAAAGATTATGTATGATGGAGTACAGGAATTCTATAGTATTGTGAATTTCCAGAATGTCGATTCAGTTTTAAATTCTTGAATTTCATTTGAAACAAATAAAAATAGTGTTTGAACTAAGTAAATTATTAAATAAAAAGATAAAAAATAATCATACATCACTTTCGGTTATATATGTATGTACTATGTACATGAGTTAAGATAAAAGATTAGAATAAATTGTTAATTCTTATTTATGCTATAATATAACTAGATATAAGCCTTAAAAACGAAGGAAAATATATATTTTTTTAATTGATAAGAATGGGAAAATAATTGTAAATATTACCTTAAAATTTTCAAATACTGTGCGCCTATTATAATTATTTTTAGATTTTAATAAATTGATTCTTATTAAAATTTTATTTGATATTAATTTTTCACCCGAAAAAATAAACGCTTATTTACTCTGGCTTCATTGCTTAATAATTTAGGAATCTAATATAAAATTGAAATGCCTCTGTAGTTAATATTCTCACTATGATTAACACTCTTATGCACATTTGTAATTATTTTGTAAACACAGATTACGAGGGGCTTATTAAAACTACGAGTTACAATATACAATATTTTAAATCTACTTTCGATTATAATTATTTTTTAATTTCATTATTGTATTCCAATGAAATGTAGAATGTTTATCTAGGACACTTTATTTAAATGGATAATTTTCCAATGGAAAAATAAATGGATTATAAACACAAATTCAAATTTGTCGGTATTCACTTGACTGCATAATTTTCAAATAGAAGCAATGCATTTTCTCAACAGACATCAGGGAAATGTTTTACAAAGATATTGTAAGACGCACAGACCACAAATACAAGAAATACATAAGACGCTCTATCTAATTTTTTTTTTACTTTCCTTTGTTGTTTGTATCATACATTTGTTTTGTATCATTTTATTTGATCGTTCCTATGGGATTTCTTCCAACTATGTTGTTTAGCTCACTTAAAGAAAGATTAAGGTCAGTCAAGGACTTCTATTAGCCAAAACCAAACTCAAAATAAAATTCTTCAATATTAGGTGATCTCTAGTGAATATTTTATTTTTACATTTTTTAAATTGAAAATAAATTTGGTATTCTTTTAAATTCAAATTTCATTAAATAGTTTTACAAAAAAACCAATAATTTATAGAAAAATCGATTCAATTAGTTCAAAATTTCAATTAAATTGCAGTGCATTGATATAAATTATTAAAGATATATAATGAACGAAAGATAAATGAACAAATGCTGTTTAGGAACAGCTGTTTAGGAACCTCATTTCTGCTGAAAACAGTAAACACTTCAATCTAAACAAAAAACACAATGAGTATCTAATTATTTTTATGTAACACATTTCAGTAAACAAACTTTTACTCTAATTATCACTATTTTTTGTTTTACCTTTATTAGATTTGTCCCATATTTGAATAAGTATATTTTATTTAAGATTAGAAGTTATTATAATATCTATTTTTAATCATAATGATTGTCCAACTTTTTTTTGTAATAACAAAAGACATTTTATAGAAGCTACTACGGTTTTATATGCAAGTTTTAATTACACCGGTAAGAAAAAGATGAATCTTAATGCATTTTTGTTCCTATATGGTATAAATATAAAATCAAAAAAAAATTATTTAAAAAAAACCTACTTAGATTGAAGTGGAGAATTACAATTGTTTCTCTTTCATTAATAAATAAAAATAACTTTATATCAATTGTAAATATGTGTTGATACACAATTAAAAATATTTACATAAGTTAATAATAAATAAAAAAAAAAAATTGTTTAACAAATGAATAATTAAACTTTCAGTTTAGCAATCTTGTATGCTTTGATAAAATAAAAAATATTTTCATGCGGAGATTGTACAAATGTAAATATTTTTTTTAAAACTTCTGTAAATATTGGGAATAATTAAATTTCTCTTATAAGAAGAAAATATGTAATTACTTGAATAAAAATTTAAATTCTGTTCTGTATATAAGAAAATAATTATTTATAAAATGCCATCAGTACATAAGTATTTGAGTGACATAAAGATGATCTGTATAAAGTATTTAATTGCATTCTTCGTTTTATTTTGTAAGTAGTTTCAAATAAATTTATACAATTTCAATAGTAAGTATACTAATTATTTAATTCCAAATCGTATTTAGTTGTCGTTAATATTTACGCTAAGAAGTATTATGAAATATCGGAGCCAATAACCGAAACATCAGATCCTTGGACCTCCAACCCAATAACAATGCAAACGTTACCAACTCATTCCGTCCATCATCCGGGCTGTCCAACATGATCTTCTACCGGAACACCATCAGCGAAGGCAAATTTAAATAAGAATAATAAATAAATCTTAATGTCATTTATAATTTTTATGACTGTCCATATAAAATAAAATAGAAAGATTTACGAGATATAACCAAAATTATTATAAATTTACTCTTCATTATTATAGAACAATTCTTGTTAATAGAAAAAGATTCAAAAAATAGGTAAACTGCTAGAAAATATTACGTCACAGAAAGCATTAAGCTGCATTTATATAATTTTTCTTTATAACTACACGATATAATGTTTTTAGTTAGGGTTTGTCAAAACTTTTGTTAAGAAATAGTTAATAATAAAATAATTAATTATAATATAAATTTAAATTTTATTCAGTATAAAAAATTTCATTTAAATTAGAATTATAAATTTAATATTTTTTTATGCAGTCAAAAGTATTCATTACATAAAGAATATATTATTATCGTTGCATATTGTTTTTACCATTGGGTATATGCTTGGTTATATAAGTCCTTGGTTGACCTCAATTTGTTTAAGTAAACTAAACAAAACAAATGGAATAAATCCCAGAGGAACGATTACGTCAAATGGTATAAAACAAATGCAAACTATAATATGTATTTTCTAGGAAAAATAAAACCACAAAGAAGTATATTAAACGAAAGGGGAATAGGGAAATATAAGGTTAATATTATGCTTTCCTTTTACTTGTTGTTTTCCTGCAATATTTTACTTAAAGATTTTCTCTATTGTTTGTTGTAGTTTATTTTATTAAAAATATTCAGTCAAGTAAATAACGACAAATTTGAATTTACATTTTTGATCCGATTATTTGACGATCCGTGCAGAAAATGAGTTTTAGATAGAACTGCGTAATTCCATGCGTCTTCTATTGATTTTAATTTTTTTTAAAAAAAAGATTTTCTGCACATTTCTAATTTCATTTGAAAGAATTTTATAAAAATTAAACACACATTTATAATTGATAGTTAATTTTTATTAATTTATATTAAATTCCACCAACACAATAATGTATTTCTATAATTCAAAGACTAAAGTACAATGAATGCATCTTGAACTCAGTTATCCCAAAAAAACTAATTATGTTAAATTGATTAACAAATCAAATTTCTAATTGGTTTACCCATATTTTCCATCGGAGTTATGACACCTGTCTAATATAACTTTCTGTTTTGCTTTGCAAATAAAACGGAAAGTAAAGTAAATAAAATAAATTGAAATTCTACACATGAAACATCTAAAACTTCTATATTACTGTTTGAATAAATACAATTCTTTATTTTGTTATTTAACATAATTCAATTAAACTTTTTTTTATTATTAAAATCATTTAGCACTACAGGTAACAGGTGATACTTTATGTGAAAATTACGTGAAGTCTTAAGAGAAGCCCTGTCTTCTGAAAATCCAGAAGCCAAGACAACCGCTTTTAACATTGAGTTGGAATATATATGCAACAGCATATATTCAATTTAAATAATTTATTTCAATAGTTTACTTCACTGTTTTTTTGTCTTAAACTATGTGACCTTACTCAGTTAAACACAGAATGTACTTAAGAATTTATGAGTACACATCATTTTTATTTTTTAATTTAACAAGTTAAAATAAAAGGCAAATCTTCAACACATTTCATTTGAATTTTTTAAAAAAAACATGTAAATATTTACTTTAAAAAAAATTATAAAAATTAAAAATATGAATACGATTTTATCCATTCAAGACACATCCACGAGTTGTATAATAATATTAATAATAATCAATTTCTTAATTTAATTATTATTATAAAAAATTTCATCAAGAATAAAAATAAATGAATAAACGTTAATATTTAGACTTTAGAGGCTAGACATAACAACATATTAAAATATGTTTCATTGATATTTTATTTGAATTCTTATTCGCAATTAAACATTTATATGAATAAATTTATTGCCTAGTACAAGGTCAGTATGCCAATATGTTAATATTTTATGAATACTATTAATCAATTATTGAAATAGAAAAATAGAAGGTATTATAATAATATCATAATTCACAAAAATTAGATTAAACTCTTCGTGTACATTATAACGAATATTAAAATTAAAATAAAATGTCATTTTGTTTAAATATTTTTGACAAAATATCTTGAATGGTAAATAAGTAAATGGCACAACTTTAAAAACAGCAATACAAATATTTGTTTTTTCAATAATGTGTTATATATAATATGAAATATTGACATTTCACAATTTTAAAATACAGAAATAGCTAAGAAAATAGAAAAAATAAAAATAAGAAATTGTATTTTATTATTACAGTGAGTTCATACTATGTACTACTTTTATTTCACAAACAAGATAATGAGATTGCTTATGTGGTATTAATTTTATGTTATTATTTGGTATTTATCTTTGGCAATAATACTACCAAAAATATTAAACACAAATAGTAGTTTGCTGTAGACCCTGTTTTTTAGACTCATGATATTTCAAAAAATTTATGTAGTTGAGACAATCAACATAACATTGTGATGTGTTGATTTAAGCCGATTAATCATTTTCTTCATTAATAAAATAAACACATGTGTTACCAGATCTTGTAAAATAATATATTTTAATAGTATAGATTTAACATTTTAAACTTTCTTTACAATAAATTTTGTATTTTTGCATCATAAATATTATTTTTCATCAGAACCAATTTTAAAAATCTTAAAGAAAAATTATAATTATTTCTTTCTTGTTTTCATTGTTTGTAAACTTTATATTTGATTTTTTCAGTTTGTTCCTAAAAAAACATAAAAATGTATTTTTCTTTTCAAAATAACAACACTGATTAATTGACTAAATCTAAATCAACATATATTCTTTCAGACAAACAATACTAAATGAATCATTTGCATGCAAAACTGAATCAATATTTTATCTGAAGACTAGTTTTTTATCTTCTTATTGAATGTTTTACCTGGTTGAACCATTTATTAAAACACAATTTTCTTTTTTCAAACTAAACTTATCATTGAAACTGATTCGAAATTGTAAAACTTATGCTTTTTAGAAAATACCTTCTGTTCAACCAAATACCATTCTGTATTTCTAAACTTCAATGACAACAATGCAATAAACTCAGAATAGAACAAAATCAGATACCTGATGCAATCATATCTGTTTTCTTCATGACCTACAACAATATTGAAATTATGTGGAGGTGACTGGTATTTATTCAATCCATTTTGTACTTTGATAGATTTATACACGATACAATCGAAATAACATGAAACATTTTTAATCAGTAAATTTATTGATAAAAGAATTTAAATAAAATACAAACTTTTGCATTTATTGATTTTAAATAAAATTGTATTGTTTATACCCCCTTGTGTGAACTTATTGAAATAACAGAATAAAAATCAAAAACGTGTCTTAAACTTATTAAATAACTACCATAATAGCATGTATGAGAATCGTATACGTGTGCTAGATATTGGATGGCTCTAGAAATAAGATTTCTATCAATTTCATTATTATCTTTTACTCCAACATTCAGACTTATATAAATAGATTAATGAAATCATTTATTCCTAATTCCTCATTAAATTCATCCCTGGAGGTTCTTTATCTTCGGTTTTATTTTTCGCATTGTGCGATGTGTATCTGGTTTATTTTATTTTGATTCATTAAAAATCTAACAATATTTATTCTCAAGAAACTTGGCAAAGTTAATAAGGTTTTGGTTCAAATTCCCAAATCCACAATCATTTTGTTAGACTTTTCGAAACCTAAAATGCAATGATTTTTTATTTATTTTTTTCCACCTTAAAACCACATTGTAAATTGATTATTTTTTATCTTTATTATCTACTCATGTATAGACGAATCGGACCGAAGGGTTATAATTTTATATCCGTATGTAATTTCTAAATCTGTTTTTACAATCCATTAAAATTAAATCATTTTTCATACTGAAAATTTATAAATTTAATGCACAGAACACTGTATCTACAATATTTGCAATCAATTTTTTTCGGAATCCAATTTAATTTATTAAGGAATTAAATAATAATGGGCTGAAGAGTTTTTACTACATAATAAACACAATCAACAAAAAATTATAATGTCTTCATTAAAATATTCATAACATCTGTCTTTTGAAAAGGGCAAATATAAAAACTCCATTGTTTCTTATGAATTCAATTTATTAAAATTTCACTCCAAATTTATGCAAATGACCATAGAAAAAAAGTAATTGAATTAATTTTTTAATTGTAAAGAGTGGAATAATTTTGTATACAAATTTTAAGCAACAGATTGTATAATCATTTATTGATATTCTTGAAATTAAACTCCATTGGCGTCCAAGCGATAAACAAAACTTAAATAAAGTTTATAGTTGAATGAGTTACCGAATTAAATATACAAATAATAATAATTCAAAACTCTTGAACTGGGAAGTTCTTAAAATTTTGAAACACAGTGCAACCGGAATATTCAGTCAGTTTAGTTATTGTATAGATGAATTTTCAATGGCACGATAACAAAAAATTAAAAACAGAAATTGTTCCATTACTTTTGATCACTCTTTAGTTGCAGCCCACGCTTCAATGTTGGCTTTACATTAAAAAAAAACATAAACTTAATTAGAAATAAGAGCTTTTGGTTTACCTTAATTTCCTGTAATTTGTAAAAAAAATAAGGGAAAAGAAGGATTATTATAATATAATGTAAATTATCACCATATTTTAAAAATAAATCTGCTCTATTAAGAAATTCAATTAAAATAATGTTAAAGAGAATATCTGTGGTCTTTAAATTTAATGAATAAATACACTTTAGGGAAAGTTAAGAATATTCAATTTTAAACTCTGGGAATTATCCAAAATTTTATTAAAATTTCTATAACAATTTTTAATTATTTAAGAATTTGACATAATAAAATCAGAATGATAACACTAATTTAAATTAACTTTATTAATGTAGTGTCTATTAAAATTTTAATTTCGAAGAAATATTCCATGTATTGAATGGTAATGTACAATATATTCTTTAAGTTCAAAAATTAATAATAATACCACATAAATACATTAATAATCCCCAGCTACATTAAAAAATTAACAAAAAATGTTTTTTTTTCTAGTCTCATTACAAATTCAATTTTGTTCTAACAATATTTTTACTTTTTCGTTGTTAATAAAAACTCATAAATTATTAGAACTAAGAATCTTCCTCCATAGAGAAAACAGCAAATGAAAGCAACTAAGGGAATAATGGTTCTTCTTAAATAACATTAACTCATTTCCAGGTGTAATTTTCGTGTTGGATTTTTTTTGTTCAAACAAATAATTATAATTATAATTATAAATAGAAAAGTGTTTGGAATATACTTGTATAGAAAACATATCTTATGTTTCTATCTGTCGATGCTCTTCTAAATTATTGAATTAATTAACCTTTTAGTTTAATAATGTTTAGTTGCAATAGAGAGAAATTTATCCTCTTTTAATAACTGAAACTTTGAAATAAAAAATTAGCAAATTTATTTATTAACGTTTTCTAGAAATCATACCGAAAATATTCATATCTAAAGTCAATTAAATTTTCATTAGATAATTTTTTATTTTTTTTATTTTATGATTGAGGTTTGTTCAATAATAAAACATTTTTTTATGAATTATAATTCAATGTCACTTTTCTTAAAATGTTTAACCAATATGGTATTATTTTTAGACAATTCATTAGTTGGTTCACATAAATGATATTTTTTATACTAACGGGGATAGTAATTGCACTATTATAATATGCATTGAAATTTGAATCATCAAAATAATTTGAAAAAATTTAAGAAAATTTCAAATGTACATTACAATTTATATCAATTTATATGCGTAAAACATTCAATAAAAATGAAACAAAATTAATGTAAATAAAGCATGAATATTTATTTAGCTGAAATTGAAAACATGGAAAAATATGTAAATGATTTAATAAAACTTTAATTGATTTTTGCATGCATACAATTTCTATTTGTTAAAACAAAACTTTGTTGTTTTACTCCAAAATATTGAGATTTTATAGTCATGACTGTATAAATTTTCTGTACAGTTATGTAAATTTTTTTTTTTTTTGCCTTGTGAAATTATTTGTAACAGAATCCTTGATTTTACTCTTAATTTGCAATATTATAAGCAGAAATTGAAGATTGAAGACAAAAAAAATTCAAATTCAACCAATGATTAAATCCATTTCCAAACATCAGGGAAATCTTTTGCAGAACATTGTGTTTTAAAAAACAAGATTCTAAATTATTATTCTCAATATACTCTTTGAAGAAAAGTTGTCGCTGTCTTGTGGTTTCATTCTTGTAAAGTTTTTATAATATTATTAGTGGTGCTTCTCTAGGTTATTGCATATTAAGGTTAAAGATTACTCAAGGACAAAACAAAATCTTTGAGATAATAATAGAAACTGGTACAATCAAACGAAACACAAATTAATTAAGAAGAGTGTAGAAAATCAGAATGTTTGAATTCAGTTGCAAATTATTGAAATTATTTATTCCTTAATTTGGTCATTGCAAAAAGTTATTTTTTCGTACGAGAGAGAAGCTAATAAGAAAGATGAATAAAGTAAATTTTATATTTTAATTATTTTGTTTATTTTAAATTAAAAATTTAAATATAATTTTTTTTTGGTAAATCTTAAAACATAAATTCATAAATAAATTGAGCATTTTCTGTTATATAATAATTTAACTTATAATTATGCAAATTAATAGGAATTGAATTTCTATAAATAAAATTAAAAAAATATATGCACACAGATTGAAAATAAATAAACACGTAATGTTTAGAGATATTATTAAGAATAATTAAGGAAAATTAAAATTTAATAGTAACTCTGGATATCACAAACTTAAAACTAAATATTCGATAATAGCGCACTAACTAATTTATTAAGGAAAGGTCTCTGTTTAACTAAAATATTTAATTAAAGATTTACTTTAGTGTTAAGTGACCTCTTAGTTAGATAGCGTATTATCGAATATTTAAATTTCTTTAAATTTTAATATCCTCTTTTTATTCTCCATTGGCACCCATCTTTGGTGACATCTTTAGTAGTAAAAACTTGAAGATATTTGTTGAAAATTGGTTCCGTTGTTCCTTCCGCAATACATAAATATTCGTCATATTTAACATTTTTAATTTTGAAATATTGAGTTCCTTTAATTAATTCCAAATTCCAATCTTGAGGTTCATAATTTTGACTTTCAGTTACATTCCAGGTGAAAACTCGACGATGTGTATCATCTAAATTTAATTCGTTTGATTCTGCGTACAAAAATTCTGAATTACTTCGACGAATATTAAATGAAGTTTTATCTCTATTTATATCTATGTTCCATTCGCAAGATGCTTGATGATTATCACAGAATGTTTTATCATTTGTAAGAGCATATCTTCGATTGTCATCATAAGGATACGGAGTTAACCCATTGAATTTTATGTTTGTTCGATACGTAAATAGTCTTTCACTATATTTTACATTGGTCATATTAAATCCTTCATCCCATGGAAGCATTATTAATGTTTCTGGTAAATGATCTAATAAATATATTAAATCATTGTTATTTGGATGATTTGGCCAAAAATCTACTGCAGCACGATAAGCAATTATTGACGTGACGAAACTGTACTCGTAACCATTATTCTTTAAACCATCAAATAAATTGCGATAGTCAAGAATTTGCTGGTAACCATCAGGAATTAAATTTAATTGTTTTAAAATTTCTGAAGCAAATGTGAACTTTTCATCATAAACAATTGAAGATAATTTGTTTATTGGCTCTTGTAATTTAGATTCCATTGGCTTTGATATTATTTCATTAGCAACATCATTTGTAAACTTCAAATTGAATTTATTAATTATAGCATTTGTGCTATCATCCATCCTTTTTAGTAAATCTTCTTTCATTACTTCGATTAATTTCAAGAAATTGCTTGTTGAAGTTTTTATATTTTCCTCCATAATTTTTGTTAAATTATCCAAATTTAATTTAAATTCCATTTCCAATTGCAATTGATTTTGTTTTTGTTCAACAATCACACGTGCACTCACTCCAAAAACCAGAGTAATTAGAAGTAAAATATTAAACTGCATTTTTAAACAGAACTTTTAAAGTATATTTTAAAATATTGAAGAAACAATTGACTATTTGACTTAAGTTCTTTAACTGAATTATTATTTCAAATTCTCGTCTTTATATACAAAAAATGTTTTCCCCTCTATTTTTTTCTTAATTCTTAATGTTGATTCATTCAACATTTAACGTCTTTCTAATGAAACTCATATTCATTTTAAATTTAATTGACGTAGATTATAAAGGGAATTTATTGTGAATTTTATAAAATTTATATTGTGATAAATTTTCTCATGCTACAATAAAAAAATGAGCATGCATATAAATGATGTTGTTTTTATATAATGATATTGACAAAATGTATATATGTAATTAGCATACATATAAATGATGTTGTGTTTTTATATATTGATATTGACATAATACATACAAATGAAATAAGATTTGGGAATTAAAAACGAGAATGGTTGAAAATGATAAAAAAAATAAAAGTTTTGATAAAAAGTGACTTTTCCATCATCATGAAGATTATTTCAATATAATTATTGTATGAGGTTTCAGTGATTAATTTTTTATTATACCTTTAATTCCAAATAGAACGGGATCACAACAGAGGCAATCAAAAATATTCCCTATGTAAAAGAAAATGGCGATTTGAATTTTATTTATTTATTTGTAAAATAGGATTTGTGTATTACGATACAGGTACTATGGTCATACTTTTCCATTAGTTATTATCTATGTTATTTATAAATTATTTTACTTCCTATAATATATTAGTGTTTTATTTTATCCTTAAATTAACTTACTTTATAGTGAACCAATTATCTAATTCAAATTTAAAGCTAATCTTATTTCTTATCAAAATTAAGCATAAAATATTTAAGACGCTAAAATTCCGTATACTTTCAATTAATATTTTATGTTTAGGGAAATCACATAAAAAAATGTGTGCATTGACCTTTTCCGTTGCAGATTAAAATTTGTAGTAAAAAAATAATTTATTAAAATTATGAATGAAAGCGTATCGAAAAACCTAAAAATAAAACAATTATTTATCAAATTATAAAAACAACTGCTGTAATTTATGTGATATTTTATCTTCTACATTATATTATGAAACTGCAAACGAAATAAATAAATTTAATAATAAAGATCTTGCTCTATTCGCTCAAATGAAAATGAATAAATAATATAATAATAATAAATTTAATGAAATAATTGGAGGCAGTTATTAAACAGTTGTATTGTATAGTTGGAGTCATGAAAATTTTATTTTAAACGGCATTTAAGACATATTGTCTTCTTTAATTATCATTGAACAATAATACTTAGCTCTCATCTATCGAATTGGTGACAGGAATTCTTTAATCTTCTTATGAATTTGTGATTTTTTATACAAAATTTTAATTATACAAAAATAAACAAATAAATAAAATTTTAGTACGTCATGCTTAGTTAGTAATTAATTAACTTTTTCATTTCATTTTATTCCCTTCAAATTGTCTAATGATTAATTATACCGTACTCCCAAAATTAAAATATATCATATATAATTTATGTTTGTCTCAGTTTCATTTAACCAACTGTTTTCTCATCTCCAGGATTTATATACACATTTTAATATAATATTGAAATTTTTTAGATGATAAAGTTTACACTGATAATAATTATTATATGATTTAAAATAGCGTTTGATATCCAAATATTCAATAGCAAATTTTATTGGAATGTTTTAATGGGTTTTTTTATTATTTAATACTTTTTGTCTATTGAATTGATTTCTCATTTAAATTGAAATGTTAAAATTTTATTACTTGGTATTTTAGATTTTCTTTGTAAATAAAATACATACAAAGAGTTTGTTAATAATGGCTAATGATATATTATTATCTCTGTTTTATAAATTTCTTTTCAGAGATTTAACAGATTTACAAATTTTATATAATTTTTCAATAACCAAGAAATGAATATTGTAGAATTACATTATTTAACAAAAATGTCAAAGCTAATTATGTTCAAGATTAAGTTCATATACTTCTATCACAAATTTTTAATCACAAGAATGATTAATTAAGAATACAAGATTTGCACGAGGGTTATGGCTTTTTAAGATTTGTTAAAGAAATTATAATCTTCATTTTTTCAATTTTGTCTTCAAGAGAGATTATATTAAAACAGGTGTTTTTTAATTAGGAAAAAAATCTTTTTTTTTTCGAATGCCCAAAGTATGCATCTTATCAATAGAGTATTGAGTTAGAAATAAAGTTATTCCGTGTCTTACAAAGATATTGACTTTCTTATAGTCGAGATACGTTAACTTACGTTGATCTTCAAAATGAAAACTTAAAAACTATTAATTCATTATATTCATGAATGGAATTGTGCCGTGAATACCGAGCAATTTCGTATGTATGAACCTTAAGAAATGTAATCAAAATAGTGCATTATCTTGTAACACGCCAAGCGTATATTATATGAAATAGTTTTTAACAAAAATTCTATACATTAAATTTTCGAAATTCAATTAACTGTTATTTATTATTTTTATTCTAATTTTGTCAATGCGGTTAATCCCTCTTTTATGAAATTTAAACAAAAGTATGCAATCTAACTGACGCATTAGCAACAGATGAATAAAATTCAAATGCATTAATTAAAAAGTTTTTTATTTCATTATGACGCAATCATATTGAATAAAATTGTGAAATATGTACTTTCATAGTTCTTTTGATATTTTTGCATGTATTGTTTCAAATAAAATACATATTTTTTAAATACAAAATGATAATCTTAATTATTGTGACTAATAACTGGGAAATGTTGAACATCTTTACCAAAAAAGGCATGTTTGGATATTATAATTAAACCAACAAAAGAGGAAAAATATTTTATTTAATTCACATAATTTCTTTTATTAAATATTCTGAAATTATTTCTACATTATTTCGCACATAAATGTTTTTAAATATATAAACACAGATTAAATATTTCCGAAAACATTGTGGTCGCAAAATAATATTATCACCTAAAGTTAGTTTTAAATTCATCTATAGATTATTTTGCAAATTCCACTTATTTTCTAAACTCAAATGTTATTTATGATTATTGTATTGTAATTCAATCTTTTATTAACCAAGTACATTAACGACTAAGGTTATTAGTAACTAGAAGACCTACTATGTTTGAGGTGGTTCTGAACCACCTAGCATCTGCACATGTATTTTAATTCGATTCGGCGCATTTCCTGCTCTTAGGAAATATGCAGTTTTCCTAAGAATAATCGTTCGATTAAAAAACCTTATCCTGCACACCCGCCGGAGGGTCATAGATGTTATTTTTCATTGCGAATGAAAAATTCCATCCCGCCTAATTAGTGGAAGTATTCAATTATTTAAATAAATTAAAAGAAAAATCAATTCATGTAAGGAAGGTCCATTTCTCAGAAGTCTTTTTTTTTTAAAACATAAAAGTATCACATCTATTTATATAAAAATTTTACTGGAATCTTTGTGCAGGTAACAAAAAATAATAATGTGAAAAGTATATAAATTAATTATTTGTTTTACAAATAAAAAAGTATAATGGTGATTACTACTATTAATATTTTATAGTATCTCTTACAACTCAAATAATATAATCTTTCGCAGAGTATAATATTTTTATCTTAAAAAATTATTTAAGTTGAATGAGCTAAGATTATAATTTCGTTCAGCTGTTTTCTAAATTAAAAATGTTTCGTAAATATTTAGTAGTAATTAGTCATTTATATATAAACAAAACACAATCTGAGTGTGCACATTATTCTTATCCAACATTGACTAGAATCTAGTTATTCCCCGTACCTAATTGAATTGTATTCAATACAGCCATATTGGGTAAATTTTACAATAGATACATATAATACATGCATTCCACAGTCACCCACATTAATTTAATTTAAAAATAAAAATTTCAATTGCAATTATTAACTGTGACACTGTGAGTCTTTTTTAAGAAAATAATAAAAAAATTAATTGTTGCAGAAAATATATAAATGGAAATTCCCAAACATTTCTTATCATTGATTTAAATTCATCACAATACAAACATTTTATTCTCATTGAAAATAAAAGACAAATTCAGAAGAAATGGGAAGAAGTATGGCAGAAAATAACAAATAATAAATTACGAATGTTGAAAAGTACCACTGAAAAATGGATAAATGTATATAACAGAAACCGGCAAAGAGCTATAACGAGAATGCGTATTGGGCATACTAAAATAACACATAGTTACCTAATGAATAAGACACAGCAACCATTATGCGACATCTGTCAGACGCCAGTAACGGTAGAACATCTTATATGTGAATGCAGTAAATTCAGTAAAGAAAGAAATAGTCTCAAAATGCCAAAAAATCTCAAAGAGTGTTTTGAAAATACACCTGCTGCAGTAGATAAATTAATCAACTATATAGAGATAACCGGATTAATTAAGCAAATATAAACGAGAAATATCAATTTTTAATTCAATAAAAATTTTATTTGAACTTAGTATTAATAACCTTTAACGGTTGATGTACTTTAAATTTAAATATAATAATTCTCATTTCTCATTGTCGGATTGAAATTGTTGAACTATTTTATTATGGAAAACATTCTCATTATCCTAATTTAGTTTTACAGGAAATAAATGCTAATCAATTCTCAATGTCATTGAACATAGTAAAAACATTGATTAAAATAATTTTGGTTCCATGATCATTTTTAAAACTTACATCATTAAATTTCACTTATACTCATAGAATATTGTTCTTTCACTATAAATATATGATTATCAAACATTAAAATAATATTATTAAACTTCATTTTGAGTTTTAAAGATATTTGCGAAAATATTCATCTTCATTTGAATTTAATAAAAGAAATAGTAAATTAAGTTAACCGGAATTTTCAAAAATATTCCTTGTACTTATAGAAACTGCCGATGGTATAATTATCTGCTTATACAAGTTGCCTCTTGTTATCAAATTAAATAAAAACAATTAAATTTGCTTGACTATTTATTATAAGAACAAAAAGAAATAATTATAATGTTTGGTAAAAATAATACTGAAACGAATGTTCATTAGACCGATATTTTAATGATCGCTTTTATTTCCATCACTGTTAGAATCATTTTGTTCTTTTTCTGCCCATCCAATTTTTGG
This sequence comes from Pedicia rivosa, assembly GCA_963082725.1. Taxonomy (NCBI): domain Eukaryota; kingdom Metazoa; phylum Arthropoda; class Insecta; order Diptera; family Pediciidae; genus Pedicia; species Pedicia rivosa. Next base: position 31,651,834 of record OY720152.1, on the reverse strand, counting down.
GCATTTACGGCATTGTATAAAAACTAAAATAAAAATTATTGGCCATTAAATTTGTGAAAATTATATAAATTTGTCAAGATAGAATTACTTGGATTAGCATCACAATTATAGTTTTTCAATTCGCATTTGTTTCTGAAATATTTTATTTCACTTCCATTAGAAGCACATATTCTTTCTCTTTTAAACCGGCAACAAGACGTCTTACAAGGCGCTGGTGTTGCAGTTTGCGTAAAATTCACAGTTGACCCTGTTATATTTATGGTAGAGTCAGTTGAATTTTTTGTTGATTCGGTTGTTGTCTGCGCTTCACTGTTAACTACCACTAAAATTTGAAAATAAAAATTATTAATTAAAAATTATTAATAGTTTTACGCTTTTAAAAACTTACAAATTAAAACGATGAATGAAATTAAAACTTTAGTAAAAATCATCTTGAAATGTTTTAATAGATAGACACTGTATTACTGATGATTTAAACAGAATTGAATGCACATTATATAGGTCTCACATTACTCGAGATTAATCAATTCAATATTTACTAAGAAGATTCTTGTAATCAAATAAACAAATTAATCTTTTTATTTATAAAAATATTTACCTTAAATTACCTTCAACTGATTATTAAAAATGAATGTTTATTTTTTTCAGGTAAACATATCATATGTTTTAACAGAGTCAAGTTCAAATTAATGGCAGACAAATTTATCATTAAATATATTTTCAAAGGATTATCTTACGATCATGAATATTTAAATGAAACGATAAAACGATGAAACGATGAAACTAAATAATTAATATTTTTAATAATTTTCAATCTCTTTCAATATTTCTCTATATATTGATTTCATTATTTAATTGTAAGAAATAATTATTGGAAACTAACTAATTCGTTCTGACTGATACCATAAATAATAATGCATACTATTATTTCAATATTTTAAAAACTGTAGAAAACTGTATTGCAAAAAGTATTGTCGTGATTTAATTAGCTAAAAATACACAAATGGGAAATCAACTCAAATTTTTACATATAATTGTTTAAAAGATCGATAATATTTGAAAACAAAATATATACTCTAAGTTTATTTATGTTTTTGTGTTCGCGATCAAAATTATAATAACGGGAAAAATAAATTGCGATAAAGCAATTTTAAATTTGTTTATTAAATCTTAAATGATTTTTTTATTGAAAATGTTTTAGCAAAGAAAAAAACTTTTCCGTTCATAAAATATGAAAAGAACATAATTAGTAAAAAAATGAAAGTCAAAGTTTATTTACCCACACCCAATCAATTATCTACCTTTTCTACCTTACATTCCCATGTCTCACCTTATACTTATTATATAGCTATATTTTAAATAAATAAAGTACATCCTACTTAATTTTAGATCCAAGAAAAAAAAAAGAATAATCTAAAAGAAAAACTTGGGTAACCACAATATTTAATAAAAAGACGAGTTAAAAAATATTAAATAAAATAATAAAACTTTATCAGTCGGTTATTTTGATTTCATAAGAAAAAGTTTTAGAACTTTTATAAGATTTCTTTAAAAGAAGTAGAAAAAATACAAATGACGAACATTTCTTTAATATTATTAAAGTGAGATAAAAGTTTTTAAAATTTCCGGAATAATAAGAAAGTTATTGAACTCAGTTAAATTAATTTATTTTTTGACATGTTCTGATGAGGTAAATTTTATGCAAATTCGAAAATTTTTATTTTATTTAATATGTATAATATTGTCGTAATCTATAGTGACTTACAATTATTTAAACTGAAAATTTTAAAATTCACCGATTTTTGTTTTTTATTAATGAAAAAAAGAATCAAACGTTTCCTCAACAATTGTCACCCTACAATTTTGTAAAAAACAGACATTCATTCATTTTGAGCGCACAGGATGTTTATTGATTAGGAGTCAATTTCTAGAAAATATTTTTTTCAAATATTGAGATAAATTCCATAAATTTCTTGATGTGCAAAAATTTGATTTAAAAATTACTACAAATTAAGAGTATCCCAAAGTTTAATTATTTAGAGCAAAAATAATTGTTTTCATTCATTTTCAACAGATTTTTTTCTGTGTTTATAAACACAGTTTATATTGTGACAAAGTGCAACTATATCGAATATAATATTCAAAAAACTAAATATGAAAGTAACAAAAAGATTATTATGTCAAGAAAATAAAAAATAAAAATATTTAATTGATTCTATATCAAAACATAATAATTTTATTAGGTACATAAACTCTTCTTCATTCAAATTTGGTCTTCATTTTTAATATGAAAGCAGGTATTATTTCATATTATTTAATAATTTAATAATAATAAGTTAATAATAATTATTAATATGAATAATTTAATTCAGAAAGGTAATAATTTACAGTTTCAAAAAAAACAACAACATAATAATCATAATTATTATATTATTAAGCCATATAATTTATATGCTATTTGAGTATAAGTTGTCTCATTTAACCTTATTATCCCCTTGAATAATATAAATTTCATTTGGTGAACGAACATATTGTGTGTTTTGTATAAAATTTTAACTGCCTCCATTAAATGTTAATGGAATTTTATAAAAGATTTGCTTTTAAGGCAAAAAGCATAAAAAAAAGGAAAATGATAAATCTTTTAGGTATAGAAATTTACCGCAGTTAGAAGCTTAACGGTGAGATTAAATTGGAATTTTGTTGTTAAAAAAATGTCATGAATGAAACTTTATGAAAATTAAATTTATAACCAAATAAATATGAATAATTGTTTAAAGTGCACACTTAGGACAAGTAAAAATCGAAATATTTCCATTGCGGCAACAATGCAAATAAAACAGTTTTGAATAAATTATAATTAATTAATATAGTTGATTACAATAAATAAATACAATTCAAATTGATATTTTCATTAATTAAAAAGTAATAATGTAAAAAAGTTAAAAATCAATTGTGTCAATTAAATATAACTTATTACATTATTATTAGTTTTAACCAAATATCTACAAATTTCACAAAGCAAAAAAATCTCTGTAAGAAATGTAGATACAGGGCAGGAGTCATTTTTCAACTGTTACATTAGTTTTTGTTTATGTCAGAATTATGAAAAATTTCAGTTGTTTCCTTTCATTCGTTTCACAAAATATTTATACAAGATAAATTTTTCATCTTTTTATTAAAGTTTAATACAAAAATGTTATGGTTTTGAAAACGTTTTATATTTTAATTTTTTCTAAAACTAAAAAAAAACATTTCTTATACTTATAGGGATTATCGATATACTAAATTAACTAAGAATAAAAATGATTTATATTATGGAAGGAATAAAATATATTTATCGGTCATATTCTCTCTGGTTGTGTTCTTTTTTGCTAACAAAAAATGAATTATATAAATAAGAAGTGTACTAAAAATGATTGATTTATTGAAAATGGGATTTTAATTCTGATTTAGGTTTTCGATTTACATTAAATTGGAAAAAAAAATATGGAAATGTGAAAATGTAAGAGAATTTATGACTTAATTAACATTTTTTTATTTGCAAGAGAAAAACGTTCATTTTTTTTAAGAATTTGTTATTTATAAATGAAGTTTTAACTTTCATTTACCTTCAAACTTTGAGACATAATCAACTAATAAGTTCGTATTCATAAATTTCTTTTACTGTTGTTCATGTATTGTGTAATTTATTATGTTAAAAAAATTTTCTCTCGAATGAGTGAGGAAAAAATGAGAAAAAATATTTCCAACAGAACTTCAATAAAATATTATATTTGTATTCAAAACGAATGACATCCTGTTCCTTTGAAATTTCTACTTATGTGTATTGAAAATATATTTGAGACACACAGATTCTAAAAAAAATTTAAATTCCAAGAGAGCATCAACAACAACGACTGAGTTCCTGTTCCATTAGAACGTAAGAAATGAAAGAAAGAAGAACAGTTGACTCTATCAGAGATAGATATATATATATATATATATATATATCTATATATATGTATATGTATATGGGAATAAAATATCTATACATTAACTAGTGTGTGACTCTGTTTAACATGAATAAGACAAAATGGAAAACGAATATTTATTTTACATTCTTAGACACACTCAAAAACTGGAACTGTAGTGTTCAATTTTCACTGGTTTATCATTAATAATTATAAATATGAAAAACTGGACCCCATTACTCATCTCTTAAATGATGAGAGAATTAACAAAGTACATCTTATATATTTTGAATAATCATAAAGTCATTTATCAGAAGCACTAAAGTAAAGAAAAGTGATTATTTTTCAATATAAACTTTCTTTAAAAGTTTGAATACTTATTCTGTAATATATTATCCCACGTTTTTTTCCTTGTATCTATTATTACCATTATTGTCTGGTTGTTGAAGTGTTAACAAAAAAAAATTCGATTAACATCGCTAGACAAAAAAGCAACAAAAGTTAATGTTGTAAACATTTTCATCACATAGTGATATATCAAAATAGAACTTGACATAATGTAAATTTTTTTTAGATTATTCTTTAAATGCTTAAACTCTAAAAAAAACATTTTCATTTTATTTCCTATGTTTCCTATGTAAGCGATAATACATTCTTAGTTTGTCAATGTGTCTTTCTTTAAAATAATATTTTGAATAATCAAAAGATATTGTAACTACAAAAGAATGAAAAATATGTTTAAAATTATAATTAATTTATTTTAATCCTAGTTATACATTGCATGTATACTTTCTTCAAAGAACAATTTTCTTTTAAAATGTGCCAACATAAAGTTACATGTTTATGACATATCTCAAATATTATCAAAGGAAATGATTTAAAAATTACGTATAATATCTTCTATCTGGTATGAAAATGTTATTATAACATTAATAATTTATCTTTTCTCAATAATGTCAAATAAATTTATATTTAATATTCTGTAACTAATAGTTTTACTACTAACTAAAATCACAAGACATAAAATATAAATTTTGTTCTGAATTTAGAATTGCGTTTATAAAGAGCTTTTAGAATAATTAAAAATAATAATAATAATAAAAAGGCAGTTAAAGTGCTTCTTATTTTGTTAATTTAATCTCCAAACATTTATATGAAAGACAATAGGAAAAATTATGAAAACCTTCAAAATCTTCTGCTTTATGCAAACTTTTGATATTCTAAAAAATTTCTAGAGAGGATTTTTTTTATAGAATCTTATTTTATATAAAAGTAAAAATAAATGAACGACAAAATATGAATAAGTTAAAAAAAATTGAGAAAGAACATTGTTTTTTTTTTCTATAAATAATGTTGTCTTTACAATCGTTACGGAAACGTAATCATATATTTATTAATTGAAGAAGGAAAAAAAATAAAATACAAAGATCTTATAGAAATTATTATCCACAATTATGAAATAGCCGCAAAGAAAAGAATTTTGATCATATAAATTTTTTGATATTATATTTCTAAACTGAATATTTAATAAATTGTGTATCGAACTTAACGTGTATGGGAGTTAAAAAAAATAATAAGATTCAACGAAAAATAGTTACTATTAAGGAAATTTTTTTGGGAATAATTTAATGTTCTAAATATTTTTAATTTTTATGTCAAAGATAAAGAAAAACAAATTATATTCTCCTTATATTAGCAAATAATATTTGCAAACATCATATTACCAGAATGCCAAAAAGATTGAGACTTCCACCCACAATATATTCAAATAACAAAATAAATAATTAAGATTTAATTAATGATGCTAGACAATTTTCTAATGCGAATGCATTCATTTGATTTAAAAGAATTTGCAGAAAAAGGGATTATGAGTTCAAGTTATTCATTTGAAAATAACAAACGGAAAATCCAAAGTCAATTATATAAATTTATAACATATTTTTTCAATTTAATTATATATAAACAATTATTCAATAATTCTAAATTTCGAATAACACAACTTTATTGAATTTAAAAATAATATTTTAAGATACAACCACACTTGTGATAAATACTTTTCAGTATAAAATTAGATGTACAAAAAAGTTTTTTGCAATTTGGAAATAATTTTCATATTAATTGAAATATGAAATTTAAAGTCCTTTTATCTCAAATATGCCACAACTTTGAATTTACCAACTGAAAAAAAATAATTCATATTTTTAAACAATGGAAGTTAAAAAATGTATATCGTAGTTATTTGGTTTTGATTATATAAAAATACAAGTTTAAAAAAGAAAAATGTTAATGCATTAATAATTAGATCAATTGAATCAAATTAAAAAACAACAAAAATTTAATTTGCAATCCTATGGCACAACTTTTCAGAATTTAAATAATTATAAACAGTTAAAGCAGTTATATTTCTGGTACCCGTACCTATTTCCGGTACTAGTAGCCTTTTCCGGTATCCTTATACCCAATATACCAATACCCGTACCTATTTGGGGTACTCATTTCGTAAATAGAAATAAATAAAGTCAAAGTTGAGTTAATTTGATAATGGGTCTGTTTTTTTGAGAATTTATACAGAACAGAACAGACTAATTTCAAAATATAATATTAATATTATATTGATATAAATAAAAATATAATATTAATATTATATTGATATAAATAAAAATATAATATTAATATTATATTGATATAAATAAAAATATAATATTAATATTATATTGATATAAATTAAAATATAATATTAATTTATATTATTATTTAAGGACGAAATATATGTTTTTTAAGCTTGCAACATTTTTTCTATTCGGTACAGAACAGTTATCCCCAGCATTGTTGTTATAATTCATGTTAAATTATGGTTCTATTCTGTATAAATTCCCAAAAAAAGGCCTTATATAAGACGGGTTTTTATTGTTGTTACTTCAGAACTTCAATTAGGAAAACTTTTCATCCAAAAAAACGCATTTAGAGAGAATCATTTTCTTTTAGTACAATTTCTGGAATATGAAAAGGTAGTACTAAATTCTTTTTTCGTTTTCTTAAACAACATTTATCAACGAAATTAGATTTTGTTTTACTTGCTTCTTTAAAGGAATAACTTTTATAATAACTTTTTAACGAAAAAATTAATTACATATTCCTAATTCCAAATTCAAATTTTGATGTCATAATTCTTGGTTTGTGGTTAATTATTACAACATAATTGTAGCTCTTGTAATTATTATTAATGTTTCGATTGCTTCAAAATATCTCAATTTTTATGAAATTAATTATTCTATTTAGTAGATATAAATTTATTTCAATAGCAAATCTAATGAATTTTTATAATATTGCTTAAACTCAATGTTTAAAGCAGTTGAAACAAATGTTATCAAATAATAACCATTTTATCAAAATAATGGTGTAATATCATTTAAAAGACTTTGCACAACCACACAATAAAATTCTTTTACCAATTACAAAAACTTATACAAAACAAACTCAAATATTTATATTTTCATAAATGTTTAGATCCTTTCAGAGTTGAAAATCAGAATAATTTATTAAAATTAATTTCTGTTTAAAAAAAATATGAAAGCAAAATTTCACCAATTCTGTTGTTTAATAATTCTTCTTGTGATATTTCAAATTTATATTTTTCATTTGTTCTTTAACAAAGAATTTATTATATTTTCAACAACAATTTTTCTTAATTCAAGTAAACGACTTCTTCTTTAGAATATCTTACATGACACAGTATATATTGCTTCGTCGTAATCGACTAAGCCTTGTAATGGAAAATTTACAAATTCAACTTTTTTTATTTTTAAAAAACACAATTAAAAGAAAATTTCCAAAAAATTTTTTTTCTCACATAGAATGACCCTAGGGCAACTTATTTTTACTAACAAAAGGTCAAATTGGTGGTTATTGCAACTTTTATCCCCAAAAAAGGGGTCAAAAAAATCCTGTCAGTCCGGACTCCGTCCGCCGGACTCCGTATGTTAACACGATAACTCAAAAACGCGTGAAGGGATTTCAATAAAATTTTGGAATTATTATTGATTTGGTCCCCAATAGAACCCTATTGATTTGAAGTGTGATTGGGGTAGGGGGTGGACCACCCCCCATACAAATGTTTTGGAAAAAATCAGTTTTTCGAGGATTGCGACAACGGATTGCAATGAAATTTTGGGATTAGTATTTTATTGGTCCATCATAGAACCATATTGATTTTAGGGGGGATCGGGTCACGGACTGGAGCACCCCCCATACAATTGTTTTGGAAAAAATCAGATTCCCGAGGATTGCAACAACTGATTGCAATAAAATTTTGGGATTAGGATTTTATTGGTCCATCATAGAACCATATTGATTTTAGGGGGGATCGAGGCACGGGGTGGAGCACCCCCCATACAATTGTTTTGGAAAAAATCAGATTCTCGAGGATTGCAACAACTGATTGCAATGAAATTTTGGGATTAGTATTTTATTGGTCCATCATAGAACCATATTGATTTTAGGGGGGATCGGGGCACGGGGTGGAGCACCCCCCATACAATTGTTTTGGAAAAAATCAGATTCCCGAGGATTGCAACAACTGATTGGAATGAAATTTTGGGATTAGTATTTTATTGGTCCATCATAGAACCATATTGATTTTAGGGGGGATCGGGGCATGGGGTGGAGCACCCCCATACAATTGTTTTGGAAAAAATCAGATTCCCGAGGATTGCAACAACTGATTGCAATGAAATTTTGGGATTAGTATTCTATTGGTCCATCATAGAACCATATTGATTTTAGGGGGGATCGGAACACGTGGTGGAGCACCCCCATATAATTTTTTTTTATTATATTAAATGACAATACTATCGCATAAATTTCGACGAAGCATACAGCCATACTTGCCTGTCGTTTTTTATTAATATGTAGTAATTTAAGAAATTAATTTGAATTGTTTACTTTACTGTTTACTGTCACTTAATTTATTAAATATTAGACTCTATAGATTTTGATGCTATTTGTTATAATACAATTTTTACTCAAAAAATTCTATGAAATTTAATAATTAATAATTTAGTTTTTTTTAGAAAATTTCTAAAACCAAATTTTCTTAAAGACAATTTTTTCTATTCATATTCATTGTTTGAATTTACATTTTTTATTAACCTAGTACATCAACGCCTAAGGTTATTAGTAGAGCCCGGATCTTTAGGCAATTGCCTTTTTTTCCCTGCTTCTGATCATCATTATTTTTAGTTTATAATTCCGTTTCATCAAGTTTTAAAAGAAATGGCATCATTTTTATTTCGCCTTTTTTGCCTATTTTCAGATAAACGCCTATTCCATTATAATTGACTTTTTTTTGCTTATTGCTTCGTCGTAATCGACTAAGCCTTGTAATGGAAAATTTTCAAATTCAACTTTTTTTATTTTTAAAAGACACAAATAAAAAAAAATTTCCAAAAAATTTTTTTTCTCACATAGAATGACCCTAGGGCAACTTATTTTTACTAACAAAAGGTCAAATTGGTGGTTATTGCAACTTTTATCCCCAAAACCGAATAGAACCCTATTGATTTTGAGGGGGTTCGGGGCACGGGGTGGAGCACCCCCCATACAATTGTTTTGGAAAAAATTAGTTTCCCGAGGATTGCAACAACTGATTGCAATGAAATTTTGGGATTAGTATTTTATTGATCCCCAAAAGAACCCTATTGATTTGGGGGGGGATCGGGGCACGGGGTGGAGCACCCCCCATACAATTGTTTTGGAAAAAATCAGATTCCCGAGGATTGCAACAACTGATTGCAATGAAATTTTGGTATTAGTATTTTATTGGTCCATCATAGAACCATATTGATTTGAGGGGGGATCGGGGCACGGGGTGGAGCACCCCCCATACAATTGTTTTGGAAAAATCAGATTCCCGAGGATTGCAACAACTGATTGCAATGAAATTTTAGGATTAGTATTTTATTGGTCCATCATAGAACCATATTGATTTTAGGGGGGATCGGGGCACGGTGTGGAGCACCCCCATACACATTTTTTGGAAAATACAGTTTTTTAAGAACATGTGAACAGATTGCAATGAAATTTTGGGATTAGTATTTTATTGTTCCATCATAGAACCACATTGATTTTAGGGGGGATCGGGGGACAGGGTGGAGCACCCCCCATACAAATTTTTTGGAAAATACAGTTTTTTGAGAACATGTGAACGAATTGCAATGAAATTTTGGGATTAGTATTTTATTGGTCCATCATAGAACCATATTGATTTTAGGGGGGATCGGAGCATGGGGTGAAGCACCTCTCATACAATTTTTTTTGGAAAAAATCAGTTTTTTTAAGAACCCGTGAACTGGTTTCAATGAAATTTTGGGATTAGTGTTTTATTATATTAAATGATGGTTCCATGGAGGGGTTTTCAGAACTTGGGTATATTGTTATCCGTTCGTGTTGAATGCTGAAAATACTATTGCATAATATTCGACGAAGCATACAGCCATACTTGCCTGTCGTTTTTTTATATTAAGACTATACCTCATTGACAAAGTTTCACGGAAATCTGGAATAAGGCAAATATAATATCTTTAAAATATAATTTGTATCTTAATACATTATTTTATTGCTGTAACCACATTGAAATTCTTGAAACAATATTCAACAATTTGTCGGATGACGCCGTGTCTATTGGGAAATGTAAAGAACTAATTACAAACAATAGTTTAAAAAATGATTTAATTTTTATCACTAGTACCATCCTTAGTTCTACTATAGAAAAATTAGAAACAAAAAATGTCCCATTAGTTGAATGAATTAAAACAATTCACGTGGTGAAAGAAAAATTTTAAATGGTTCATGGAGAAAAAGGAACCAATATTTATAAAAAATTTAAATTCGAGTTTGATAAAAGTTCAGGTTTACATTACCTTGAAAAAAAACGACAGGCAAGTATGGCTGAATGCTTCGTCGAAATTTAGGCGATAGTATTGTCATTTAATATAATAAAAAAAAATTATATGGGGGTGCTCCACCACGTGTTCCGATCCCCCCTAAAATCAATATGGTTCTATGATGGACCAATAAAATACTAATCCCAAAATTTCATTGCAATTCGTTCACATGTTCTCAAAAAACTGTATTTTCCAAAAAATTTGTATGGGGGGTGCCCCACCCCGTGCCTCGATCCCCCCTAAAATCAATATGGTTCTATGATGGACCAATAAAATACTAATCCCAAAATTTTATTGCAATCAGTTGTTGCAATCCTCGGGAATCTGATTTTTTCCAAAACAATTGTATGGGGGTGCTCCACCCCGTGCCTCGGTCCCCCCTAAAATCAATATGGTTCTATGATGGACCAATAAAATACTAATCCCAAAATTGTATTGCAATCAGTTGTTGCAATCCTCGGGAATCTGATTTTTTCCAAAACAATTGTATGGGGGGTGCTCCACCCCGTGCCCCGATCCCTCCTAAAATCAATATGGTTCTATGATGGACCAATAAAATACTAATCCCAAAATTTCATTGCAATCAGTTGTTGCAATCCTCGAGAATCTGATTTTTTCCAAAACAATTGTATGGGGGGTGCTCCACCCCGTGCCTCGATCCCCCCTAAAATCAATACGGTTCTATGATGGACCAATAAAATACTAATCCCAAAATTTCATTGCAATCCGTTGTCGCAATCCTCGAAAAACTGATTTTTTCCAAAACATTTGTATGGGGGGTGGTCCACCCCGTACCCCAATCACACCCCAAATCAATAGGGTTCTATTGGGGACCAAATCAATAATAGTTCCAAAATTTTATTGAAATCCCTTCACGCGTTTTTGAGTTATCGTGTTAACATACGGAGTCCGGCGGACGGAGTCCGGACTGACAGGATTTTTTTGACCCCTTTTTTGGGGATAAAAGTTGCAATAACCACCAATTTGACCTTTTGTTAGTAAAAATAAGTTGCCCTAGGGTCATTCTATGTGAGAAAAAAATTTTTTTGGAAATTTTCTTTTAATTGTGTTTTTTAAAAATAAAAAAAGTTGAATTTGTAAATTTTCCATTACAAGGCTTAGTCGATTACGACGAAGCAATAACTGAAATAATTCATAGGAAAAATACGGCGATTCCTGAATTTTCTTCTCCTGAAATTTGTGCGCATAAGAATGCTAATATAACTTCCTGCGATGTTGAGCGAAGTTGTAATTTGTATAAAAACATAATTTTGGATAAACGAAGAAGTTTTACGACCGACAATTAGAATTATTTATACAGTTTCTCACTGTAATTTAAATATATTTTCTAAATAAATAATTCATATTTAAATTTTTAGCATTTTTAATTATTAGTGGCTTTCTTTTTATTTCTTACTGTTGGCTTTTCTACCTTGTACAAATTCTTTATCTAAATTTTTTCATTTTTGCTTCGTCGTAATCGACTAAGCCTAGTAATGGAAAATTTTCAAATTCAACTTTTTTTATTTTTAAAAGACACAATTAAAAGAAAATTTCCAAAAAAAATTTTTTCTCACATAGAATGACCCTAGGGCAACTTATTTTTACTAACAAAAGGTCAAATTGGTGGTTATTGCAACTTTTATCCCCAAAAAAGGGGTCAAAAAAATCCTGTCAGTCCGGACTCCGTCCGCCGGACTCCGTATGTTAACACGATAACTCAAAAACGCGTAAAGTGATTTCAATAAAATTTTGGGATTAGTATTATTTTGGTCCCCAATAGAACCCTATTGATTTGGGGTGTGATCGGGGCACGAGGTGGAGCACCCCCCATACAAATGTTTTGGAAAAAATCAGTTTTCGAGGATTGCAACAACTGATTGCAATAAAATTTTGGGATTAGTATTTTATTGGTCCATCATAGAACCATATTGATTTTAGGGGGGATCAAGGCACGGGGTGGAGAACCACCCATACAATTGTTTTGGAAAAAATCAGTTTCCTGAGGATTGCAACAACTGATTGGAATGAAATTTTGGGATTAGTATTTTATTGGTCCATCATAGAACCATATTGATTTTAGGGGAGATCGGGGCACGGGGCGGAGCACCCCCCATACAATTGTTTTGGAAAAAATCAGATTCCCGAGGATTGCAACAACTGATTGCAATGAAATTTTGGGATTAGTATTTTATCGGTCCATCATAGAACCATATTGATATTAGGGGGATCGGGGCACGGGGTGGAGCACCCCCATACAATTGTTTTGGATAAAATCAGATTCCCGAGGATTGCAACAACTGATTGCAATGAAATTTTGGGATTAGTATTTTTTTGGTCCATTATAGAACCAAATTGATTTTAGGGGGGATCTGGGCACGGGGTGGAGCACCCCCATACAATTGTTTTGGAAAAAATCAGATTCCCGAGGATTGCAACAACTGATTGCAATGAAATTTTGGGATTAGTATTTTTTTGGTCCATTATAGAACCAAATTTATTTTAGGGGGGATCGGGGCACGGGGTGGAGCACCCCCCATACAATTGTTTTGGAAAAAATCAGATTCCCGAGGATTGCAACAACTGATTGCAATGAAATTTTGGGATTAGTATTTTATCGGTCCATCATAGAACCATATTGATATTAGGGGGGATCGGGGCACGGGGTGGAGCACCCCCCATACAATTGTTTTGGAAAAAATCAGATTCCCGAGGATTGCAACAACTGATTGCAATGAAATTTTGGGATTAGTATTTTATTGGTCCATCATAGAACCATATTGATTTTAATGGGGGATCGGGGCACGGGGTGGAGCACCCCCCATACAATTGTTTTGGATAAAATCAGATTCCCGAGGATTGCAACAACTGATTGCAATGAAATTTTGGGATTAGTATTTTTTTGGTCCATTATAGAACCAAATTGATTTTAGGGGGGATCTGGGCACGGGGTGGAGCACCCCCATACAATTGTTTTGGAAAAAATCAGATTCCCGAGGATTGCAACAACTGATTGCAATGAAATTTTGGGATTAGTATTTTTTTGGTCCATCATAGAACCAAATTGATTTTAGGGGGGATCGGGGCACGGGGTGGAGCACCCCCATATAATTTTTTTTTATTATATTAAATGACAATACTATCGCATAAAATTCGACGAAGCATACAGCCATACTTGCCTGTCGTTTTTTATATAGCTTTTATAAATTTTTACTGCCTATTTCTCTATTTTTAAGCGGCATTTTGCCTGCCTATTTCCTCGGTTTTCAATGCCTATATATCCGGCCTCTAGTTATTAGTAACTAGGAGACCTACAATTTTTAAGCCACCTAGCATCTGCAGATGCATTTTAATTCGATTCGGTGCATTGACAATAAAAACAACACCATTTAGTTTAATAACTTTTGTTAAAATATTGAAGTACTTTTTCAAGAACTAAGTTCTCATTTTCAGGACAATTTATTAAACTGTTTATTTTATATAACTTCATGTTGAGGTATGGATCACGTACTTTATTGATTTCATATCGATTACACCGCTTCATTTTATTTATTTATAATATGGTACAGAAACAGAAATTCCACAACTATGTACGTCATTTAAATACTTACGACTTATTTTTAATCGAGATCCAAATTCGGTTCTTCTTACTAATACTATGTACCCACTTGGTACCTGTAAGCTTTATTCCTTTTACCATTGTAACTTTTCTTATTTACAATCTGAATTTTCTCAATACTACTTTTTACACTTTCTCTTCTCTTATGTCTTTCTTTCATAAACATGCTTTCATAAACATGCTCAAATTTTCTCAAATTCATATTCATTTCAACCCTTAATAATACTGTGAGTGGTGATGTTCTAACACTTCTTTGAGGAGTTGAATTTATAAATTTATGAACATTTGCATGATGCTACCACCATCAGTGTAGCAATTACGGAACGAAATCGATTATTCTCAAACTCAATTATTGTAATTATTGAGTTTACTCTTCTTATTTCTTAATATAATATAATTTATTGCCTTGGTGAAAATGGCAGGTATCGAGTTTAATATAAGAAGTTTTTTTTTTACATTTGTCGTGAATTAATTAAATATACACATTTATAATTTAAATGTTGTGAAACAAAAAGGTGTTTAAATATACACATATATATAAATGTGTATATTTAATTTTTTCACAGTTTCTGAAAATTAATATTAATTAATAAATTACTTTTAAATTATTAATTGATTAAACTATAATTCCTCGTAAATTTTAAGAAATCAAAAACAACAGGTTAATACCAGCTGGAAAAAAATATTTAGTTGCGTTGAAAGTACTTATTGCTTATAGTACATTATTAGCATACTAACACAATCATGAATCCTACTTTTAACACTAATGCACATATGTGTACACTGTACACATAAACTCAATGATTTTTTGATTTTAGTAGCGTAATCCCTACTCAGGTTCGTTAATCGATAATTTATTTAACATGGGGATCAGAATTCTATTAAGGCTCTTAAGATGATCTATATAATATGTTTATAATGAAAAATCTTCCTTGTCTATAATATGTAACTCTCCCACTTGTTTTCCAATCTTCCTTTTTAAATACATGCAATACTGCTATTTACTGACTTTATTTTCTTGGTCAAATCCATGATACAAAAAAAATATCATGGGTCAAATCGGATAAATTATAATAACTACTTTCATTTTTGATGGGTTTCTTATATTATTCTTATATGAATCTTTTTTTGTAATACTATTAAATCTAAAACAATTGATTATGTCGTGGGAAATAAATTTTTACACTGAATATTTAACACACAATTTTATCGTACTTGGAGTTAAAAAAAATAATAAGATTCAACAAAAATTAACTACTATGGAATAATTTATTGTTCTAAATATTTTTAATTTTTATGACAAAGAAAAGGCAATAAATTTATTTCCGTGCGAAACAAATTCTATTCTCTTTATTATATGTGCATACATCAATAGTACCAGAAATTCAAAAAGATTGAGATTTTCACCCACAATATATTCAAATGACCAAATATATAATTAATAAAAATGCATTCAATTTAATTAAAAAAATTTGCAAAAATTAAATTATGAGTTCAAGTTTATTTGAAAATAACAAAATCCGAAAGTTATAACATATTTTTTGAAATTAATTATATAAACAATTATTCAATAATTTTATAATTTATGAGAAAAAAATTAATTGCTAGTGTTGATATATTTATTCCAAGCAAATTTCGAATAACACAACCTTATTGAATTTAAAAATAATATTTTAAGATTACCATATAACCACACTTGTGATAAATACATGTAATTAGATATAAAAATACAATTTTAAAAATAATTAAATGTCAATATTTATGCAATAACATAAACAATTAGATCAGAGCCGAGTCTCAAGTTAAAAATAAAATCCTGATCATCCATATTTCTGATTGTGGTCTATATAATACATTATACAATGATCAGACTATTAACGATTTTCTGAAATTAAAGAACAAGAGAAAATTTAATTTGCAATCCTGAATCTCGTTGTTAATTCGCCTCTGTTTTTTTTTAAATTTTTTTTTGAGTATAAATAGTGAACAAAAATTCAATTATATTCAGTTGAAATAGTTATATTTGTGGTTTGTGTATAAATAGTGCTTGGATAGAAAATGGATAATATAATTAAAATTCTTCTTCTTTTAATATTTTGTATTGGAAGTGGAACGATGGCTTTTAATTCAAATTCAACTATGAATCATTTAATAATGGAAATTGAGGATAACAGAATGCTTGGAATGGATTGTTCAATTTATTCAAATTCTATTGAATCGATTATTATCGAATATAAACAAATGTACGATTCACTTAATATTGCATGCCAGTTACATATTAAATCAACAGTAGAAAAACTGAAATCCACAGTTGATAAAATGGTTGATGAAAAGTTAGATGAATATTTGACAAGCATAAATGCAATGAGATCGAAAGTTCTTGAAATTAAGCAATACTCGTATCTTCAGTCGGTCACGAAATTAGATGAAAAATACCAAAGTGACTTGGGATCATTACAAGAAAACTTTACAATAACCCTGAATGAAAAAAACAGTATAATTGAATTTATGAAACAAAGTGAAAATACTTTGGCTCAATCTGTTGGAAAATGTCAAAGCGATGTTAAGTTATTAGAAGCAAATTTAACACAAACCATCATTGAAAAAAATCAAATTCTTACGGAACAGAATAAAACAAGTATAGTTTCTAGAATTCGTAATGGAGACTTTGAACTTGGCCGTGAATTATTTTTAAAATCCAACGAATTAGATCGTACAGAGCTAATTAATTCTGTTTATGATAAGAACATAGTTTATGCAGAAAAAGTAATAACATTTCTAAATTCATTTTCTGATAACGAAAGCATTATTCTTGGCTATCGTTTGCTGTTTGATCTGATGACCAAGAATCAACACATGTTCAGTGCACCAACAACAACGATCGCATACCGTGTTTTAGGTGATTTTAAACAAACTTACGCGAACAATCAAAATATGATGTATTTACTATCTAATCTTCCGGATTCTTTGAAGAATTATCCATGGAGCGAAACAGCTGTTATACGTAATGTGAAGTTCAATAAAAAAATTTATATTCAGGAGCATAGTGGATTTCATCACGATACTTTAAGAAATATTCCATTTATTTTTACGGAGAGCTTAAGTAACGCTGCTTATGAGCAACTCAATATTATTCCCATGTCAAATGGAACATATTTTCATATTAAAGTTACACAATACCAGGAATATCTGTTTGCAGACACAAATGACTTTGCCTGGGATAATGATCGTCGAGCAGTCTTCAGTTGGTTAAAGAGAAATGAAATAAAGAATGAAGGAGGCTGGAAGTTAGAACCGATCCAAGATACACAATATTTTAAAATCAAAAATATTTTCTGGAATGAATATTTATCTGTTGCAGAAGGACTTATTATCAGTAGCACATATAAATATAATAAATTATTCACATTAAGATCTGGTAAATGCGAAGATGACTATTGTAAATGGAGTTTCTCAAGATACTAATAAAAATATATACTCTGGCAGTTAATAACAATTATAAATAATAAGCAACAATTAAATAACAATTTTTTATATTTGTTAAATGTTTATTGAATCAGAAATTTTCAATTTAATTTGCAAAGATATGAAATTCTTGAACATATCAGTGAATTCAATAAAATTATGTTATGATGTGAAGAATTCTGTATATAAGCACAAAAAATTCAAATGTAAATTTTTAAAATATTATGCGCATTAATAAAATTTAAGTAGTTTTGTTTTGTTCGTTTCTGATTAACAATTTATAAAATAATGAAATGTTTTTTATTTCTAAAAACCGAAAACATATTTTGATTTATGAAAAAAATATTATATTATTTAAAGAAAATTCGAATGTTAAATATAAATCTGTTTTTAAACATTTGTAGCCGTCTTTAATAATTCAGACTGATGAATTATTTTAAGACCTTAATTGGCTTACATGACTATGAAAAATTAAACAATAGGCCATACAACAATTTTAAGATTCTAACAAAGAGAAAGACAAAATTTTCAAACTTCAAATTTTTTAACTGTTGTTTTAAATTATTCATTATATTTGGCTTCAACTGTTTAAAAAAAAAATAAACTTCCACCCTCCCTCATGTCAGATTTTCCCATAACAAAACAAAATTTAGCCTATCGTGAAGTTGGAAATAGTGGCGTGATCGCAAATAATCGTTAAAATGTGAGATTTGTATTATTCATGGTAAAGAATGACGATATGTTGCTACTGGAGCGGCTGAAAATGTTATCATTTAGGACTTAGGGTTCGGTACCCAAGAATGTATTTTAAACCGTGCAAATGAAGAAGTAACTGCTCTAAGGGCCAGCCCAGATAATATCCATTTAGCTGTTGGTTACATTGAATTATTTAATTTTAAATTATTTTTTTAATAAATTAAACATTTTTATAATAAAGCTTTTAAAATAAATAGTATTTTTAATGTTAATAATTATATAATATAAATAATTTATATTAAATATATATTATATATATATATATATATATATATATATATATATATATATATATATATATATAAATGATTTATATTATACAATTATTAAATCATATCATCATTAAAAAGGGTTACTTCATTCATATTGAAAATTAATTAAGTAAGTATACCCAATATTAAATTTGAAAACAGTCGCGTCACCATAATTTTTACTTTTTTTACCTTTAAAATTTTTTAATAAGAATAGGTACAAAATCCCAGTTCAATGTAGAAAGATCATATAAATAAGAATGTAAAAGAAATGGTCAGCCTTAAAATATAAATTAATATCCAACAAAATATTTTATTAATTAATAATTACAACAATTATATAAAATATTATTTCCTGCAAAATTATGAAAAGTTTTGATTGTTCGTTAAGAGAAAATTTATTCAATTGATCAATTGAAATTTCATGTCTTCAATTTATGGTGTTATTTCCTATTCAAATAATTCTAATTCGAATAACAGGATATTCAATGTTTCAAAAGCTACATATTATTCTGGATCAATAAACGTAAATAATCTGAATATATTCTATATTAGAATTCCAATTTTAATTCGTTTGTTAATTGTTGTAATTCAGTTTGTTCATGCAAAACTGAATAATATTTAATTCATGTTAAAAGCAAAAATAATAATAAGAGATAACTTACACAGTTGCTTAATGTTATTAAAATAAATTGATTATTTTGTTTACATTCTTTCTTTGTTACATTTTTAAAATTATCTTAACATTCCAAAAATTTGTTATTCTCGTACAATTTTCTCCAGTTTTTTTCTTAGGCGTTGAAACCACTTTTTGTTATTGAAATTTTCATTTTTCCTTTCTTATTTCTTTTATACATTTCAAGGTGAACTTTTTTGGATGCTTAACAATGTTTAGATCATTTTTCATCTTTTTTCATGTTTTTTTATTTTTTTGAAGAATCACACATTTTCGACAGAAGTTTAATTTTTTAAGAAAACAAATCTTTAAGAAAATGAAAATATAAAAATCGGAGAGTTTAAAATTTATGTGAATATTTTCATTGTCAATTTTTCATTTTTCTATTATGTATTAGTATTATTATTATGTGTAGGTTTTTGTTTTATAAGTAATGGATTAAATCAGAGAGTGATCATTAGAGGTATCATATCAATAAATAAAATATTTAAAATCATTCACTTAAATATAGACGATAAACCTATAAGCATCTCTCTGGTGATCTATATTATTTGTTTATCTATTGAAATCACAATGTATATTTTCTATCTAATTAAATAAGCTTATCGAAATAAACATTATTGTTTAATTGAAATATAATAAAACAAAGATCCAATATTTTCAATATGGAAAAAGAAATGTGCAAAACCATAATTTGTATAAAGATAGTTTTATAATTGGAAGAACAACTTTATGCGTTATGATTATGATTACGATACAATATTCTTACAGTATAATTAAATTCTTTTATCTATAATCGAAAATTGAGGAAAATTTATCATTGAAATAAACAAATTTTCAATTTAGGATATTATCGTACTATAATTTCTTCACTATAATAATTGGCTCTTAATATTCGAATCAAACATAAAAAAATTCTAATTATCAATGATTGAATTCACTATATTCATTAAATTAAATCATGCCAAATAAAGAAATGTGAGTATTACATACAATGATGGAATCATCTGTGTCATTGAAATCGTCATTTCTCTAAATTGGGGTAATTTTGTTAATATGGAGTTGAAATACAACGTCCTTATTTTCATATTCAATTCATTGTAATATAAAACTGTAGTAAAAATAAATAAACGAATACTAAATAATGTGAAATCTAATCTTAAAGGATATAAAATCGTTAAAATGAAAATACTAGATTTCACCCCAGTTTTTATTTAAAAGTAGAAACAAAACAAAAAGCCACTAAGATGTATTGTTATTTGGTTTGGCACTTGTTTATTTATTAAATATATTTTTTCTTTCAATTCAACAAGAGGAAAATCTTTATCATACCATCTTTTAAATGATATCATTGTCTGAACATTAAACTTTCTATTTCTATAGTATGGTCCATTCTCAAGATCAATAAAATATAAACGTTTAATACTATTTTTTGTAGCATATCCAATACAGAGGTTCTTTATGAGTATAAAAGAATATATAAAATATTTGATTTAGAAAAAAACTGCTGATTTAAAAAAAATCAAACAATATAAAATTTTATGGAAAATACAGAAAATATAATTGGAATTTTGATCCATTTAAACGATAATAAACCCTCCTTATCTTTTATAAAAAGAAATCAATTTACAAAGCGAATAATTCGTTACCTATAGAAGAAGAAAGAAAAAGATTTTTTCTATATATATATCTATACTCCTACTTACGTTATTTTTAAAATAAATAATAAGAATGAAAAGTATGGCAACTCCACGTGAGTTTTATTTTTAAAATTTTTTTTTTTGGAATGAGAAGTGTATGGTTTTATCAATTTTTTCACATGAGTCTTATTATAGTACATTAGATTATCTAAACTGATATGTCTATTATTATTACACATTCTAATCTACCCTATATATTGATAGAAAATGTTGTAATGAAATTTTATATATATCAATTTCGATAAATTATCGAACAAACATTTTATTCATTGTCATTCCATGAGAATAACAAAAATGTACTGCCATATAATTTACACTAAAGTACACTTTTTATATTAATGTTTATTATTATTCGATACTTATATTGGATAATAGCTAATAAAAACATGTCCATGGTTTTTTAATAGTTTAGTTCTAATTCTTTTGTGTGCTTTAATTATAGTTACATAACATATTCTGTAAATAAACCATAAAATAATATTGAATTTTAAATTAACTTAACTAATTTACCTTATTTCAAAAGATTAATAAACTCAGGATTTATAACCAAATAATACAAGCCATTGCATGAAAAAAAATACTATTGGCTTTAATATATAAAATACATAATTATTTGAGTTCATTTAAAATTATATTTAAATGGAGACGCATTTATGATTGTGATCTTATGAAATGTAAGAATTTAATAACACAAATATTATATATTTTTCCATAACTTTTCATGGTAAATATTTCCAAGCTAATTTACCGAAATTAGTCAACGAGTCATTAAATTAAATTATATACCATTATAATAATGAATAAATTTAATTTATATTATATGAAAATCTAGATGGTGTATGTGCTCCATAGAAACAAATATTATCCAATACTGAATTAATTGTAACTTATACGAATTCTCATTATTTTTTCTGTGCCTAAGAACTTGCCCATCTAAGATTAAGATTAGTTTCATTGTCAAACAATGACTATATGCAAGGAAAATTTTATCTTATGTCTGGTTCTTTTTATATTATGCTGATTCAGAGAATATATATTTTGTTTTTTGTCGCATTTCTTTCATTATGAAAGAAAAAAGAATGAAAAACTCATCAACTTTTTTATATTCCATTAAACCAAAAGAATTTTTTTAAATTTATTTAATAGGAAGAATGAATGGAAAAGTGAAAATATAAAAAACACTGAAGGAAATTTTTCTGGAATAGCGTTAATTATAATAATTTAGTTTATTTCAGCAATTATATACATTATTGATAATCAGTGTTATTATTATCTAAATAATATTATTTAAGATGGTTACATAGGATTATTTATTGAATAGCAAACGTGTATGTATGTGATGCCTTAAATTTTTTACAATATTTGATCTTTAATATATTATAATTGATATAAAAAATTGGATAAATTTGTATAGATGAAAGATCATCTGATTAATATAAAAGCATTATAAAATATGTATATATGATTTTTGTGTAACAATGATAAACAAAAATTATTGCATCTATTATAATTTTCTATCTATCATCTTATCTAAATACTCTCAACAATATTGATGATACAGACACAAATATATAAATTTAAATAAAAAATAAAAATAAATCGCTCGATTAACATTTATAACAATTATTAAAAAATCCATCTATTCTGTACACAAATTGTCCTTTTTTTTATTTATAGTAAAACCATAATTCAATAATCTGAGTTGATTAAGTTTGAAATAAATTGATTAAGAAAGTACATATATTTATTTATTGAAAATTTCCAGTGAAACAGTCGTCTCATAGTGGAATATATAATTAAATTTTTTTTTTATTAATTACATTTTTTTCTTTTTAAAATTATATTGTGTGCATGTGTGTAAGTGTGTGAATTTTTTTTAATAACTTTCGTCATTACAAATATGTTTGTAGTTAAATTAGGACAAGGTCAAATGAATGTAATTGCAGAAATATAATGGATAGAAACTATTCTCCTACCTAAACTGATCCTTTTCGTTACGAAAATAATATTTTATTTTATTTAATAGAAACAGTATTCAGTTTAGCAAATAATAATAATATTTTGCACAACAAAATGTTTACCGTCTTTGTATCTAATAAATTGTATAAACACAATTATTAATCCTAAGGGAAAATAATAGAAAAAGGAACATTTTATGCAATTTGAACACAATTTTATATTTGGTTCACTCAAAAAGTAGGTCACCCAAATGACATATATAACCTGTGTAGTGTATATTAAATTTGTTTTCCTTTTAAAGATTGAAACACTTTAATTTTTTATTTCAGAAATTGTTTCAATTATTTGTATTCCTATTGCTTTTCCTATTTCCTGTGTTAAAGTGGAAAAAGTTGAACCACACTGTGACAAAGTGGACACCGGGTTCAAACCTCAGCGTGGCAGTAAAAATGGTTTGGATTCTATTATAACGGTAAATCCCCCTACAGTTGATATACAAGACAGCGTGTCTTATATGAACTTATATTAATCCCAGTATAAAATCGACACAAAACGGAAAAGAATTCGTTAAGTTAAAGTTAAAGAGTTTTTGAAAAGGTCATGTAAGTTAAAAATGTTTACATGTAATTCACTCGGAAAATTAAAAAAAAAGTTAAACTTAAAAATAATTGTAGGATAAGATTTTAATTGGATTAATCAATAAAAATATAAATGCAAGCAATCTTTAAAAATACTATAAATGTAAACAGATATGAAAATCTATATTCCATTATCTAGTCTAGACTAGACGACTAACTTTTTTTTCCCGAAAACAAGCCATGAAATGAATTATCTAAAAATCATTGCGGAATTATAGAAAGTCTCTATACATTAATAGTAAGTGACGCTATCAGATTACAATAGTCTGACATATTAGTCTTCTATCACTTTCTTATTCTAATTACATAATTAGTATAACAATCACAATAAAAAAATGAGCGAAAAAAAAAAAGATACTTTGATGTGTTCATTTATTTTGCTATAAAATTAAAGAAATTTGGATAAATCTATCTCTTTAAATAATTATAATTAAAGGTTTCTTATAATTTATACAATAATTACTTGATATTTTGTATTGATTTATAATCATATTTTTATTGTTGTAAATTATAACTTTTCCAATTATAGAATTAATTCAATTCATTCAGAAAATTACAGAAGACACAAAGAAAAAAGAAAATATGATACAAAAAAACTTTACCATTCTTTGTGAAAAACTTTCTGAGATCTTAATCTTTTTATATTTGCCGTTTATTACTGCGTGAGAATCTAACATAAAACTTATTTTAAAAAAAGGATTTATGTTCTATATATATTATAATTAATGTATTTATAAATCGTTTTATTTATTTATTATTTTTCATCAAATGAAAAAAAAATAAGGCTTTACAATTTTACAAGTAAATTATAGAAAATTATTCTTTACAATCGTATTCAAATTATGCTTAATAAAAAATAAAGTACGCATGAAAACAACAATTTTTAATAATATATTCCATGTTTTTATAAATAAATTCATCAACTAAGAAAACTTATAAAAAATGAGATTGTAGAACTCAAATCTCATGACAGAAAAATATACGTTTTGTTATCATCAAAAAAAATAGAAGCAATATAAAAATAAAAGAAAGTTAAATTTTTATTCGAGAAATATTCAAATCTGTTATTCTATTTGTTCGTTCGAATGTTTCACTTGAATTGTTCGTGCAACAAACGCAAATAATCAGAAGTGTTAAAATATAGAAGAAAGGCGAACCTTTTGTAAGTCCCAAATCCTAAATAACCAAAGCTAAACTAGGATTTATTTATATGGTAAGGTTAGTAGAGGTATTTGCTTTTGAAGGGAGAAAAAGAGTAACAAAAAACGAAAAAAACAACACGAATTGGGTGTTTGTCTTTTTTATGCTGATAAATGGTTTTAATGAACTTTTACACAAAAACTTTACTTTAAAATATTTATACAGAATTTTATGCTTTTAAAGCATACAATGTTTTCTGTATTTTTTTCCGAAATAAATGTGATTATTTAGCCCACAGTAATTACTCCGTGACAATACACGTAGTAACAAACACTAAAAACTCTCATTTCAACAAACACCTTAGCTTTATTTTATTTTAAGTTTTTAAGTTTGTTTCCATCAAGAACTTATGTGATTTTTCTCTTACAATTTATATTTTTTTAACATAAAAACTAACGCTTAATTTGTACAGTAAAATTAGCGTCGCAAAATTACTATAAAACTGATTCTTTTAAAGTCAGTAACGCTATAAAAAACTTCTAAGTTCATCACTGAATCATGGTTTCAATCGATTACAGATATTGAATAACAATCTTTTCAATCGTGATTAAATTTTTAATAATCGAAAATGCACTTAAGAGTGTATTTACCATCTTCCATTCTTTTTGTTATAATACTTTGAATTATTATCAGTGCATTGAATTTTTGTTTTACTTAACATTTTTTACGATATTTATGATAAAAATTAGAAAAATAATTTCGTTTAATTATTCAAACATTCATAAATATTAAATGGAAAATTAAAGTTTTTAACATCTCCGAGAATAAGTTTAAATTTTAATACTTTACAAGAATATATTTTTGCGAAACAAAATTAAGAACAATTTGCCATTTTAAAAAAATTAAACAATATGTAACTGTAAAAAATCGATCAATGATTATTATTTGACCTAACACATCAACTATTTATGAAAAGTTATTGTTTTGTTTTTGTATTTTTCTGTATGTTTAGGACATTTACTTCCGGTCACCCTGTACTTCAAAAATTAATAAGTTGAAATCGAACTTTATTTGGGACTTGAGAATCCAACGGAAGTGGTTTTTTTTTATTTTAAAATATAATCTCATTTTAGGATGGTACACTTAGTCAACGCATTTCCAATATTATATCGCTTTCGATTCCGAATAAACGATTTTTCGAGCTTCTCAAAATTACTATTTACACCTTTTATGAAAATCTTTCTTCAAAAGAATTTTAAAAAAATGTCAAATCAATAAAAAAAAAAATATTGAACTACTCCTCCCACTCACAAATATCTTTTAAACTTTGTACAATGTACGACAATTTCAAAAGCTCATTAGATAAAACTAAAAAACTTTCAAAGAATAAATCCACCCATCATTGAATTATGTAATGCATTTTTAATAATGCTAATTGCTAAATTGCATTAAGTAAGTATACAATACCGTAACAGATCATTTTTTATCTCAAGTTCAATGGCATTCTGTATTCATATTGAATTGAAAGTATATTTCCATTAAATATTTTTTTTCCTGTTACATTAGTTTCAGTGTCTGTTTCTAAGATTAATGTTTTATTTTATATTAAAGATTCTTTTTTATAAAAATTCAAAATAATAAACAAATATTAAATGATTTCAAAACTCCAACATTTATTTTTTAATCTTTATTGAAATGTTAGTACAAGTTTTATGCTTTATGTCTGATATTTCGTTATATTTTTGTTTATTTCTTTTGATGATTCGATTAGCACCCACACAAGAATTTCTTTCTAAAACTTGATTTTATTATCATAAAATCACATAAAAACAAATATTATAAGAAATTGATTTCATAAAATATATAGAATATGTTTTGTCTATATTGTTTGTTTCAATACCCAAAAATCAACATCATTTCATTTATTAAAAAAACGTATACCAAAATAGTAGAGTAGACTGAAGAGTCGTTCTAATCACACGACCGATCATCTTTAAGCGAAAAATTGATTTTTAGTTAAAGGCAAAAAAGAACAATAAAACTATTTGTTTTTGGATTAAATTTTAAATCAAATACTCTATATGACTCTAACACTGAATTAAAGATCACATTGTAGAAATAAATCTAAATTACATTTTTTTGTCAAAATTATATTAAAGAAAAATTTATAAATGAAATGAAAATTCAATTATTTCTTTATGAATTAGTTGAACGAAAAATTGTTTTATGTTCATACGTAGAAGATGTAACTAAAGGCAGAAAACGCATTCACAATTTAAAATTTATTGAAGTTTTGATAAATCGATGAGTGTCGATATTTTTACATATATATTCATTAAAATAAATTGAATTCGTTACAAAATATGGATAAATGATTATTATAATTATAATAAGACACGAATTCGTTAATGTAACAGACAGGAAAACACAAATAGCAATAACACTTTTTTTTTTGAGTAAATATTAATAATATCTAAATAGTACCGTGACTTTAAATAAAAAAAATTAAAATAAGGATTATAAAGTAAAACCCAAAATATAAACAAAAACTTTTAGGGTTTAAACGCGATTTTATACGAAATACTAATACTAGCATCTAAATAAATATTATAAAATCTCAAATCTCAAATGGAATAAAATACAGCCTGTAAAATTGGATGAAACACGTAAATAGCTATCGATTTACATACTGACTACACCTTCAATATAAGAATAAATGAATTCTAAGTATAAAAAAATGTTAAAGAAAAAAATATTTTATGTACTTCAAATTTTTGTTTGTTTATTTATTTACACTCTTCAAAGTTCTACAAAATCTAATGAACAAAATATAAAAAGTATAATATTTAAAACAAGAAGTTGTGTAAATCATTAAAAATTGTTTAAGAAAATGTTTAAAACAACAATCATGAAAAGAAACTTTTCTTCATATTGAATATTTTGCAAGATGCTGAAATTATTATTAGAAATTGCATGTTTAAAATATTGTTAACGATTTTTTCATTTCGTGCATTTTTGTAATACACTTAATATTAAATTCAGTAAAATATAAAAATAAAAAACGAATAGGAAATTCATAAACAACCCCCAATAACATCATGTTGTCGAAGGTCTTTTTATTATTTAACCCTACTACTCAGCTGTTTTGCTTTGATTTGATTTTGATTTCTATTTTTATTTATCGTCAATAAAAAATACAATTTTTATACTTTCAAATAATTCAATTTTTTTTTTCATATATTTACGACAGATATATATATATATATATATATATGTTAAAGAATTTTATTTTAAACGAAATCAAATTTGTTTATAAATTTTGATCAAAACTACAGTTTTCTCCATAATTTCAAAATCTATTAATGACAAATATTCTGTGAAAATGCTACTATTTAATTTAATCATTAATCAACTTGTATGTATTTAAAATAAAATCAAATTAACGCAACTGATTTTTATTTATTTTTTCAATTATTTATTATTATTAAACCTCATTCACGTATAGTTAAATTAAATTATAAAACAGCTCATATAAAATAATTAAAACATGAATATCAATTCTTTTAATTAACACGAATAAATCATTGATTAAAAATAAATAATTGAATCATTTTCAAAATGAATGAGAATAAAAAAAAAGTTGAGCATTTTATAATTATTAAAATGTGCATAATAAATAAATAAATAAAATCACAAAATTCTTAGAACGTAAATTGATAAAATAATGGTACCTAAAACCTCCTTTGTGATTAATATATGATAAAATTATTTTAGTCGAACTTCAATCAATTTTTGCTTGGAAAAACTAAGGAATTGAAACAAATTGGTCATATTTTATTTCGTCAATTAATTTATGAAGAAAAATCTATTCGCTTCGTTTTACTTTCAAAATAAGAAAAATTATTTATTTTTTAAATTTTAACTTATAAATCATCTTAAGGAAAGTATTTCAATGAATTTAGGAAGTAATCACATTGAAGTTTTTATATGAATAATAAATAAGTACAAATTTACTCCCATATTATTATACTTGTAAACCAAAACCTATAAAATCTGTTCTAATATCAAGGTTTACGTAACTTTTATAAAAAATCTCAAAATTTTAACGCTACAAAAATTCACCCTGTTTGAACTCACGTAAATAAATAAAACAGATGTCTGAACTTATATGTCAGGTCATTTCTTATCGATTTTAAAATATATAACAGAGAAATAATATAAAGAAGAAAAAAACAAATCGATTTAAAATTATTTTTTGTAGTGAATGACATTTAAAGAAATATTTTAGAAAGTTTTTCAACTTAAAATTTGTTTGAAATTTTAGAACTATTTTTTCATCTATGTTTATTTACAGTATTTAAATTATATTTTGTACTGTAAAGTATATTTATTCAATAACAGAAAAAAAATGAAACAACCAAGACAAAATAATTATTTATCTTGAAAATAAATTCGAAGCCATTAAAACATTATGAATTTAGGGAAAATAAAGAACAATAAGGGATAATTTATGATTGGGTTTGTTTTTATAAAGATTTTACAATGAAATTCACATAAAAAAGGAAATAATATGTTTGTTATAATTGCCAATAGCTAAATTGTAACAAAATTTAATTGGTGTTCAAATAGTTAATTCCTAGTTTTACAAGAATATAACTTGTAAACATTGTACTGTACAATTATTTTCATATATGAATTATTAAGAAAATATACCCTCGAGAATTGTTATCAAAGATCATAATACATGGGTTGTTAGTCTATTAATACTTGGTGTTAGTGTTATGTGTAAAATTTAATCAGATTAATAATTTGCAATAAACAGAATTATGTTTTTTCTTTTGTAAATTAGAATCTTGATTAAGATATTATAGAGACCCAATTTGATGAATATTCAGTATGCAAGACTTATTTTTACTTAAAATTATAATTGAGATACTGGGAATATAAGTAATATAAATAATATAAGTAATATATAATATATAATTGTTGTTATATATTTATAAGAATGAAACAAAAAAAAGAGTTTCTTAATTTATTTTAGTCAAGTAAATTAAATTTTCACTGACAATTTTGGGGAGTAATTATTAATTAAATCTCAAGTTTTACGTTTACGGGTTGACCTGATGATAATAATGATTCTCGAATTTTAATTAGGACAGTCTTTGATATAGTTGAATTGTTCGAATTATAATTACATTCACAAGCTCTTAATTTAATCTCAACTCACTCTAAATTATATAAGGATGTCACAATAATTTAACTCAAGTATTTCAAATCTTATTATAAATAAAGACTTATAAAGAAAATAAATCTATGAATCTATTCATAATGTAAATAGCAAGATATCTAACAATAGGCTAATTGAAATGTCAACTCGAGAATGTTAAATACACCAGACCGCAATGAAATTTGTGTGTGGAAAATCATTGGCAACAAAAACACAAATAGGTGTAATTGTTCAAACTTTACATTTTCTTTTAGATTTAATATATAGTACATAATTACGTAAGAATGAACTGTAAACACATTTTAAAATTGTCTTTGTACCATTAATGCTTTAACTTAACCTCATAACATAAGAAATTTGTTTTAGAGAAAATTATTACAACTCTATGAATTCAATGAGGAATAAGTTTAATTTAATAATAATAAATTTTTAAAGATTTAATATTTCAGTACAGAAAATTTATTTGTATAAATCTACACTAAATTTTTTATATCGATTGAGAAAAGTATTTATCAAGAGCCAAAATTTATTAAAGAATTGTATTATTTCTTTATATTTTCTTTTGGAAGTTAATATTAGACAAGCGGAAATTGTCCGAAGGATTTAGGAAGAAGTGAAATGATAGACATTAACTCAAGGAGATTTCTAAATATATTCTTTAAGCTTTCAGTAAACAATGACAGAATAATAAATATGAAAGTTATTATTAATTATTTCCAATAGAAGATCGATTTTATGAAATATAAAAATAACTTACCGCTATACAAATAAGGTCCATTGAAATTATCAACATAAAGAATTAATAATTTATGAAAGAGTAACCAACCTCTATTTCTGTCACTTTGTTGATAATTCAGAGATTTCGGATATTGTTATTGATTTCGTTAATCAATAACAATATAAGAAACCTGTTTTTGATAAATTGACTTTATTTCAATTTTTCCATTGGAATATGTGGTATTAGAAAGGATGTATCGGTCATTAAATCTTAAATAAAAATCAAAATTTAACAGCAGTAAACAATTTATTGACCGGTATATCCTATATACCTATTTCCACTCTAATAATATATTAATGTAAGTTGGAAGATGAACTTATAGTAAAAATTTTTTCCAAAAATAGTAGCAACATCACAATAAAAATTTCAAAATAAATTAAAAATTAAATACAAATTTCACATTGAATTTTAATAATATATTTATAATTTTTGAAAATAAATAACAAATAAAAATTATTATAAAAAACACAACATCATTTTAGAACTTTTATATGGCCAATATAATTGAATTGTATAACAATAATTTCAGTTATTTTATTTGTTTTTTAATTATACTAACAATTTAAAAATTTACCACGCTACAAAACCTTTCCAAATTCCTCATTTTTATTTTATAAATTCGTAATAACTAATTTTTACTTGTTTCAAGCACCCAAAAGTGAGACAGAACATAATGAAGAATTTTGTATGTCAACTTTGTACTTAGTTCAACTAAGCCATAGAAAAAATAGTGTAGATTATTGATATACTTTTACGTCTGGGGTCGTTGCATCCATTTTTTCAATATTATATTATTTTTAATGCAAAAATATTTAAATTTAAATAAAAAAAAATGCGAAGACTTTTTCAATTTTTTTTTCATTTCATTTTAAAAAAAAAAATAGCATTGGTGCAAAACTAAAAAACGTTAAGTTTTAACGTACCTACCTTACCTATACATGTTGAAAAACATTATCGAGCTGTTAAGTTTTATATTCTTAAATGGAAACAACATACAAGATTTTCCGATAATCTTCAAAAAAGCTACAGAATTAGAAATTAAGTGTATGGATTTTAAAAAAAACCCAATGTTTTTTTAGCATTCAGTCAGCCATTATTAAACAACGTAAGGAACAGAATAAGATAAAAATTATTAAGGATTCTTTTAAATTATGTTCACCTGCAAGGCTACAATTTGTTTTGCATCCTGGATCTAATTATAAAAAACATAACAGCACTACGTATATTTTCCGGATAGTAAATGTAAACTAGAGAAGACCCTTTGTTGTGCATTATTTTGTATGCAATAATATAATAACCTCAGAAAGTAGATATATCTACAAATTTTCTATATTCAAAACATGTATGCACGATAAGCTTGTATACATATTCTTTGTGTATGAATTAATTAACTCAATTGTGTTCATAACAAAATAATAATTACAAAGAGGATAGAAAGGTATTTGAGTAGAGTAACAGAGAAAGAAAAATATTTGCATAATATTTTTAATATTCAAAAGAAGCAAAACTTGAAACATTGGCAAATAATAAAAAATGTAAATAAATTAAATGAGAGGGAAAAATGAAATATAAATTTGAAATTGCAATAATATGTTTGTTTAACTATAAAATAAATATATATTATCTAGAAAAATCCCATTAAGCAATTAATTAAAAAATAATAATGAAATTGAAGAGAACTTTACAATAAACAATTTCCTTACCGAAATTATTATTTTATTTCATTTATTACAAATTTCTTGAATAAACTGAGGATGCTTTATTTATCATAACTAGAAAGATTTTTGTCATTATTGACAAATACATTGATCATACTGTGGGAAATATATTGAATAACATTAATAACAATGAAATATGTTCCAAATTTAAATTAAACATAACAAAATATTTAAATCAAAGACGATTTATATGTTCTAATTTATCAAAATAATAATATAGGATTTGCACATGACTTACTTTTTAACAGACTTTTAGATTCTTCGAAAGAAGTATAGATATTTTGATTTTTAACATATTACTTTATCTATGTTTGTAATATAATTAATAATTCTTATACAATTCCCAAAATATTAGATTAAATTTTATATTACGGATGAAATAAATTTCAATTCTTTGAATTTTCTTTCACTCTAATTTATTATACTTGAATTATATAATTATATAATCATTCTTAAGTTTTACACTTCAGTTAATATATCATTGTTGTCATAGTATATAATTTACGCACATTCATCATTACTTCTAGTTAATTTTAGCTTTAAATGTATTACTAATTAGTTAACTAAAAGAATTTTTTGTTTATTATAATAGATATAACCAGATTACGTTGAATTGTGTTCCTTCGATGTGTGTTTATTCAAATGGTTCTTTAAAGTACAGATGCTTTTTTATTGATTGAACATGTTAAAGCACATATTTATTGAAACTGCGTAGATAAATATTTTGTGTTGCAATTTTTGCAAAAATCTTACTTTATGATAAAATAAAATTCGAATTTTACTTATAATTATTATTAAATTTGAATTAGAATTTAATTAAATAATTTGTTTTAAATTATAACTAAATTAATTTAACTTAATTTAAAATAAAAATAATTGAATGGAAATATTATTTCTTAATCACGTATGTATTTAGTATATACGTTTACGGAGTTCTGACGTGAAATATTATATATTATAATGAAAATGACTATGAGAAATTTAAAAATGATTATATACTATATAATAAAACAATAATATATACTATAATAATTCAAATTTTATTATACTTTTGTTTATTAAATTGTAACGACTACAAAAACATTGTAAGACACAGCTTTGTAAAATAACATTCAAACTATTCTCATATACATCACCGGTATTTAAATTCACGTATGGACGTGGAGAATCTACAATAAAATTGTTTTAATAGAATAAATATTATTATATGCAGTAATTATTAAATAATAGCGATAACAAATTAACTTTATGTAAATTATGGTTTATTTTGTTTTGTTATATGCATTAAAAAAAATCGATTAATAAAAATGAAACAAAATCTTGTAAACTTTATTAACATGTTTTTTTTACTTTAAAAAAATTTAAATTTGGATTGAATTATCCAAGAATAATCATCACAAGAATTAAATTCATTCTATTCATTTCTTTTCTTTCGTCTATGCCAAGGTCATATTCTGCTTATTCTATTCCAGTCCTAAAATTTATATATATAGTTGCAAACATCCAACCAATGGCATATGAATTACCCTCCTATTTTCATTTTCCCTAATTTAATTAAATAATTCTTTTGATGTGAAAATACAGAAAATTATAAATTAAATATAGAACAAAGTAAAAGATTATAATTTAACTTCACCCGCATATATCATTTAATGTTATATATTTTCGCCTTTGTTAAATAATTACAATATTTGATTTCTATTTTGTATTGGTGAATTCAAATTAAAAAATTTAACTAATATTTCGAAGAAATTATTCTTATCAACTCATTAAATTAAATATCACAATTAAATTGATTATAAGTATCCCATAATTATGTTGACTCATATTATATTAAAAAGGTGACTTTAAAAGTATAATCATTATTCCGAATACTTAAACTTAAGTAGAAGATAATTAACATAGTGATTACACTTTAAACCCAATAGAGTTGTTTTTATTACATTTTCACATTTAAAAGTTACCATTTGAATTTAAATACAAAAAAGAAATAATTTATAAAAGCAATAATGTTTATAATGTTTACTATAATTATTTTATTCAGATATACAAATGAATGACTTTTAAAAGTTAAAATGGAATATTAAACTTCAAAGGTAAAAAGTTTCTATTGCTCTAGGTAATGTTATCACATTGAAAGGAATGTTGCTACAATTTTATGTGGGGAAAGTGGATGTGTTGTAATCTACTACAGTCATTTATTTTTGTATACCTATATTAAATCGAACATTTTTCCTGTTAATGTTGTTCAATAAATTACTTTTGTCCTGTTGTGGGTCCCAACGGGATACTACTGAATGCGCATTTTTCAAAATATACCATTGAAAATAATGTTTGGTAAAACGAAGGAACAAAGTACAGCAATAATTCTGTGTAAATAGTGAAAAATACTAACCGCATTGAAAAAGGTGGATGTGTGTCGTCATCAATAAATGGATCTGATATTTTATTTGCATATATATTTCAATTATTTTCTATATTTTGCAAACACTGCATAATAATGCAATTGAATATTTCCGTTTGATTTTGTTGAATTTGTATTAAATTCAGAAAATTGAATCTACGTTTTTTTCAACAAAACAAACAATTTCATTATATTAGAGACTTTTTAATGGTAAATTGCGTTGATAAAAACAAACAATGGGCCTAAAAGAAAATTATTTAACATCTCTTTCAATAAAGTATAATCAAATGAAATCATTTAGTATAATACGAATGAAAGACATACAATGTTCAACAATAATATAAAATAATGTCTTTGTCCTTTTCAATATTATCCCAAAATATAATAATTGTTGAAGATTAGTAATGAGTTGGGTTAAGCTTAAGATTAATTTTAATGACAAATTGTATAAAAGGGATTTATCTATGAGAAATAGCATATTCCAAGTTACAATATATTTTAATAAATCAAAAGAAGGAAGTGGATTTAAGTCCAACATACATGTTTAGATATTATTATATTTATAAGTAATCATATCATTTTATTCCTGAGAGAAAAATATACATGAA
Source organism: Pedicia rivosa (assembly GCA_963082725.1). Taxonomy (NCBI): domain Eukaryota; kingdom Metazoa; phylum Arthropoda; class Insecta; order Diptera; family Pediciidae; genus Pedicia; species Pedicia rivosa. Next base: position 31,616,004 of record OY720152.1, on the reverse strand, counting down.
TGCATTAGATTTGTATATATGTATGTGCAACAATAAAATGTAAAATTGTCAGAATCTTTGCCATAACAAAATGAAACAAACAAAAAGAAATTTCCCATTCTGACATCAAAATCATTTTCACAAAATCGTTATTATTGTTTGTCTCATGTAAAACTATAAGGTAAATATAATTTTTTCTTATTCTTTTTTTTGTCTAGACTAGTAGAGAAGAATTTTATAAGAATAAGAATGTGGTTTATATACTCTTGTACCTTCTTAATAATATATTTATATAAAACGTACACAAAAGTTCCTCTTAAAAAGAGAAGAAAATTTTCTTCAATAAATTTCATTTTCTTTATAATAACAAAAGTCTGATGATATCGAAACTCACATAAAATAAAACATAAAATAAAAACAAACAGAAAACTATTTTCATGTTTTGATAATGAAAATTGACATTTTCTTTATTTTCTTTCGAAAGCTGATTAAATTCAATTTTATATAACTTTCATTGCGTAATTGAGTAATTTTAATGACGGTTTTCTTGCATATCGAAAAAAAAACTTTTAAATGAAAAACATTGTTTAAAAATCACACAAAAAAAAAATGCATACTTGCAAGTATAAATCAGTCTTATGTCACTTTAATAATTTTAATCATAAAATCATTTTTTACGAATTCTTACATTGCAATGACAAAGTTCTTTTTTTCGTTTTCGTCTCATAGATTACTAATTTTATTATGAATTACAATACAACAAATAACATAACGATAAGTTATGGAATTTAATTATAATTATGTTCCGAAATCAAGAAACGTATAAGAACAAAACTTTCTTTCGATGTTCAACTGAAGAGCGATTCAATTGAACTTAATAATTGTATAAATAATATTGATTTTTATATAGAAGAATAATTTGCGGTTTTGTGAATTGAATTACTCAAGAAGAAGAAAAATCAATTGTTTTAATTTTTTCCTGATATCAATTAAACACAAAAATTGGATGCTGTTTTTAGTGTTTTATCAATTTTTCAGTTTTTAATTTTAAATTAAATTCGAATCGATATCAGTACCGAACATATTAGAAACCTAATGAAAATATTTTATAAAACTGAAAGTAATAAGTAAACCGTTTCCCATTTTTAAATATAAAACCTATTCCCGTTCGGAAGAAATTATTTTATATTTAGACATTAAAGTTAACAATTAATTAAAGTTAAACATTTAAAATATTAACAGCCTGCAATAAACAGAAAATTCCAACTATTAATTCAGAGATTATTTATTTTCTTTCTTTGTGTCAAAAAAACTTCAAATGTACAATTCACCTCTGTTCATGTTGTTGTTTGTGGCTTTTAATCTTCAGACAGTATTCACAATCAAGTACAATTCAATAAGTATAAATAGTGAACTATTTAACAAATACTGAGTTTATAGTTGACTTGTTCAAAATATTTTTTTATTGAAAACTTTAAGTTGATCAAGAAAATAAAATTCAAATAATTATATTCTTAATACTGTTTGTTAAAGGTAGAATAATGGCTCTTGAAACCAATTCAACATCTATAAATCTGTTAATGGAAATTCAGGACATTAGAATTTTGGGGTTGCATTGTTCAATTTACTCAAATTCAATTGAATCATTTATCATCGAATATGAAAATGTACGATTCACTTAACATCGCATGCCATTTACATCTTAAATATGCCATAGACAAACTTAAAACCACAGTTGGGGAAATGGTAGATGAAAAATTGGGTCAGTATTTAGCAAGCATAGATGCAATGAGATCGAAGGTTCTTGAGATGAAGCAATATCAAAGAATAGCATTATTACAGAAAAACTTTACCCAAACCCTGAATGAAAAAAACACGTTAATTGAATTTATGAAACAAAGTGAAAAAACTTTGGCTCAGTCAGTTTTAAAATATCAAAGCCATGATAAATCATTAGAAGCTAATTTAACAAAAACGATGATAGAAAAACCTCAAATTGTTAATAAATCAAGCATTGTTTCTAGTATTCGTAATGGTGACTTTGAACTTGGCCGTGAATTTTTTTTAAAATCCAACGAATTAGATCGTACAGAGCTAATTAATTCTGTTTATGATAAGAACATAGTTTATGCAGAAAAAGTACTAACATTTCTAAATTCATTTTCTGATAACGAAAGCATTATTCTTGGCTATCGTTTGCTGTTTGATCTGATGACCAAGAATCAACACATTTACAGTGCACCAACAACAACAATCGCATACCGTGTTTTAGGTGATTTTAAACAAACTTACGCGAACAATCAAAATATGATGTATTTACTATCTAATCCTCCTGATTCTTTGAAGAATTATCCATGGAGCGAAACAGCTGTTATACGTAATGTGAAGTTCAATAAAAAAATTTATATTCAGGAGCATAGTGGATTTCATCACGATACTTTAAGAAATATTCCATTTATTTATACGGAGAGCTTAAGTAACGCTGCTTATAAGCAACTCAATATTATTCCCATGTCAAATGGAACATATTTTCATATTAAAGTTACACAATACCAGGAATATCTGTTTGCAGACACAAATGACTTTGCCTGGGATAGTGATTGTCGAGCAGTCTTCAGTTGCGGAAAGAGGAATGAAATAAAGGATGAAGAAGGCTGGAAGTTAGAACCGATCCAAGATACACAATAATTTAAAATCAAAAATATTTTCTGGAATGTAGCACATATAAATATAATAAATTATTCACATTAAGATCTTTTACTTTTAAGAATTTTTACTTTTTCATTTTTACAAATTGAATTTTATTATTAAAATGTTTTCCAAGCAAAACAGTAACTCAAACAAAATAAAAAGTATAGTATTGTTTAGTTGAAATGTTATCTATATAAATACAGCTAATACTACAATTTAAACAAAAAATATTTATGTTTAATTCTGTTTCGTTCCTTTTGTTTTGGTTAATACTTAATACATTTTCAACTATACAAATAGAAAATCCTATACAAATTATATTTGCTTTTTAACTAAGTAAAGTTTTAACTACAAATGCATCCGGTGTAAAGTATATTATAAAGAAGAAACAAAAGGTGTAGTTAAAGTTTTGAAATGAACTAATAGGAAATATAAAAAAAAGTAAAATATTATTATTTTCTGTTTTTCATTACAGAACAAATAATTTCTATTTTTGAACACTTTTCCAACATCCTTTTTTTGTTTTTACTCATTTGTAAACTATTATATTCTAATCGTGATAAATAAATAAAGAATTTAAGTTCTATTTCGGTTAATAGGTCAATAGAATAACTTGTGTTATTGAATTTAATTATTTGCCATACGATATAAAATATAAAACTCATGTCTTAAAATAAGTATGTTGCATTATTTTTAAGAGAAACAATTTTCATCTTTGTCGGCATAAAAATAAATTGAATTTAATATAAAAACCCTTTTCTCAATTTAAACCACAAGAAAAGTGAAACAGATAAGAAAATATTTGTACAAAAATACATTAAAATTAATGCAACAAAAAATCAAAAATGAATAAAAATAAGCAAAAATAAATGAATCAACCAAATTCATACTTAGAACATAAAATAATTTTTTTCTTTATATAAACGAAACATTTTTTCAGAAATCATAAGATAAAAGAAAAACAAAATTTTAAATAACTTAAGTTATTAGATTGAATCATATAGAAATAAAATATTTATAAAGAAATTTAATATCCGCTTCATTTTCTTTTTTTTTACATCTATATATATTTGTATATTTCCTTTTATAAGAGATATCACATGTCAAGTATAAATTACAATATGTGAATAAATTCACGTAAATATGATCTAAACACGACCTTCAATAATTTGATTGTGAAAAACGTTTTGTGAATATTTTAAGATCTTCAATTTCATTTTCTTTTCATCTTTTTCTTTAAAAAAAAAAAATAAGAAGAAAAATTACCAATTGATTTTGTTCTGTTTGAATTCAAAAACAGAAATAAATGTATGTATAAAGTATTATTTTGATTAAAATTACATTATCTATTGGCTTCCTGAAGATTTTGTTCTTAACAGATATAAAAAAAATTCAAAATATTTGTGTATCGATAAAGTAATAGAAATATTTATATACATAAAAAGCGCGCGTGACTTTCAGGTAAGTGATTGGATAAAGACTTTATAAATAAATATTTTTTTGACATGAATATTTTTCTGTCATATACAATTCTTATTATATTAGTATCACTTTATCAAATTATATACTCTCCATCTTCAACATTAAAACAAGAAGAATGTCGTTTATGTTAGGAATATACAGATACAAATATAAAAATATTAAATCATTTATAGAGATCAAATTAAGTTAACATTAATAATAATAATAACTTTATTCTTATTATTAATTTTGAATTCTGACATTATTGTTCTTTTTTATCGCAGTATATTTTGTTTCCACCTGATGAAAGAAAAATATATTTCCGAAGCATATTGCTAAAATATTAAACAAAATTAATAAATGTATTAAGACGAATATGATATAAAATATAAAGTATTAAATTTATTTCCATGTATCACGAATCTCAATATCGCCACGAAGTCCTTAAATCTATAAATAAAAGATCTTAGGGGAATAATTCATTAAATTTCAGTTGTGTAATTAAATATTTAACTTCCTTCCGAAAGCACATTGAACCCATAATTGACAAAGTGTTTTATTTTATTATTCACAATTAATATTAACAATTAAAATTTTAAATATTTCATAAATTAATTTTTATAAAACATTTTTACGCTATAGAATATATATTTCAGAGATTATTACACATTTTAAATGTTAAAGGAATTCTATACCTCAAATATTTTCATTCTGAAAATTTATATAAATGTATAGAATATATAATAAATTCTATGAGAATTTTATACAAAATGTATTCATAATACGTATATACTAAATATTATCCATCGTTCTTGAATGTTGTATACGAACGTGATAATTCCATTATTTTGTTTTTTATATTCAAAAATTCTTATCCATCATATTTTTTTTACATACATGGATTTAATTTATGATCCAAATATCAAATGTAATTAAATACATAATCACAAAATTTATTCTACATCAGCAGATTATAGATATGAAGGTTATGTTCAGTTTTTTTTATATTGTTTCCTCAATTAAAAAACCGTGAGATCTCCATAAATAACCAATTTCGAATATATCTGAAAATATTTATTGGTAGAAAGTTTGATTTATATAATTAAATATATTTAACAGCAACAGGTGATCACTTTTGAAGGTTATATTAATTTATATTTAGGTTTTAGAAGTAACATATTATTTAACTGAACAAAAACAGATACTGTTGATTTCCGATATTTTCGTTGTTTTAAAATGTGAAATCCAAATATACAAATAATTTCCCATAGTAAAAATTCAGGATAGCATAATGTTCATTAATTTAATATAATTATACTGTAGGGTGAAAATTATACACCCTACAACTGTATAATTATATGCATACACGAAACATGAACCAGAATTATATTTAATCTGTTGATTTACTATAATATGCAGTATATTACCAATAATAATATAATCCTACTTATGTAAACTACATATATATCAGATCGATTATTTAATGCAAAAGTTTACAATTATAATTTGAAAACCAAATTTATTTAATCGATGTATTAAATTAAAAGCCTTGCAAATATTTTCCAAAAATAGATAAAAAAAATTTATACATACAAGTCATGTTGTCATTTTTCCAAAAAATACTAAATAAGGTTTACTCTCACTAACCAATTCCATTTTAAAGCTCATTAATTTTCTTTTGTATTTATTACTAAATTTAAAATAATAAATAATCGAATTTATAACTATTCTTTCGCATTTATTTCTTTAAGATTACGCATAAATGTGAAAATGGTTTTCAGATATTCTTATTGTATTTTAATATTAGTTTTTTTTAAGTTGTTAATGAATTAATATGTACGTACTCCTTACCAACAAGCAACATATATCTAATCATTGTTATTTAAAAAATTTATTTAATTAAAGTTTTCAATAAAGAAAAATTGACACACGAATTTGGGATCTTTCACTATCCGGGTGACTGCGCTACAGTGTCAGTCGAAAGTTCTCATTTCAATCAATTTCCTCTTAATTTTACTTCAGCTAATTTTATTGTGTTACTTTTTTCGTCGTAATTTTGTCTGTGAAGAACAATAGTTTGCTCTAAACATAATTTTAATTTAATTTTATATGCTTTGGAAAATTCTTGGTATTTTTTTTCAACGTTCTTTTATTTTAAAGAATGAAGTATGTTGATTAATTATATAAGCATAATTGATAAAAACAATTAAAAAATTAATTATATTTTAACTCTTACATAAATTTTACATAGATTTTTTTTTTTAAACTATCAGAAATTATTGCTGATAAATAAATAAATAAAGAATGATAGAATAATCCATACATTTATGAATACATACAATATAATTCATAGAAATTAATCAATAACATACTTCCAACACTTTATTATAAAATAAAAGATAAATAAGAAGACCGCTTAATAAACAGAAGAAAAAAGAATATTTGGATAATCCCAATAAATTAGTATGAGAGAGAAAACTTTTACTTCAATGCATTTGAGTATTTTACAAAACACAATATTTCTCCTCTTCTCAAAAATAAAAAATCACTGATACGAAATACTGAGAAATTGTAATTTCTCCTTTAACCTACTACAATTTTTCAATTTTCTTTCAAATATTTTATTCTGAGAGAGTTTTTCATCGTACAAAAATATTCAGCAACCAACAAAAAAAATAAAAAAATACACAAGACAAACATCAGTTGTATTTAAGCTGGGAAAACGTGAGGACGTAATTTCAATTTTCCATAATTTATAAAGAACATTTATTTAAACAAAGTCGAACTTTTTTAAAACGTAAAATAAATTTACCATAAAAAAAACTCATCTGCTTGTTTTTATCGTCAAAAATAACGGATTTGATTGAATCAAGCTGAATACCTGAAGAATATATTTATTTGGTTTTAAGAGAAATTGTGAATTTGTTCCTTTAGGATTTTCATTTCCCGTGTTTCAAATTAGTATTTTTAATTTTAAATGTATATTAAAAGTGTAGAATTTTCTGAGGCAACAAAAACAAACACAATAAAAGTGAAAAGTGTAAAAAGTTTAATCAAAATTCATTTTATGAAAGATAAGACAGAAAAAATAGAGGCCTTTAAGTAAAAAGAGAAAATGTTGTGTTTCGTATTTAAAATTGGCTTCAACATTTAAAAAGAAACGAAATGATAAACAAGGATTAATTTCAAATCTATGCAGTATTATTTATTAACTGTGAAAACGTTTAACGCATTTGTTATTTTAAGTAGATACACCATCCGAAGTAATTTGTTTTTTTTTTTGGAAGTTTATTGTATCGAATTGCTATCAGTTTAGTTTCATCAGCAATGTATTTCAACTTATTATCAAAAGTCTAATGAGGTGAATATAATCTGATACGATATTCAAGAAAACAAAACATATGAATCTTATCAAAATATTATAATGAATATATCATGTCTGCGGTTTATGTATAATATTTTCACACAAACGTATTACTGTATAAATCGGCTTTTAAATTATTAATGAAATTCTTTTAAATGACATTAATAAATGTATATATTAGACACTATTTATGTTTTCACTTATATTAGTAGCAATAATAATTTGTGGTCAACCAAACTAAAACATTATAATCACTTTTATTTTCATGGTATTTTATTTTAAAGTCTAGAAATTAACTTTCCTATTAGAACAATGAAAACAGAAACCCAAAATTATGTTAATTACAACAAGAGAATATAATTAACTTTTATAAGACACAATTTCAATTTTACCCGCATCTTCTTTTGTTATGATCACATTAATTAATATCCTCAAAACCACAAAACCTTCATAACAATTAACTAAATTCTAGGTTTGTTTTTCTTGAAAACAAATTACGACAGTAATAATTAATTAAGGTTAATTACTTTGATGTGATAAAGTAAATGAAGAAAAAAAATTTTAATATTCTTTACATTTGACAAGGCGCACTTAAGAAACTTTACACATTCTTATTTCCTTATTTTTGTTGTTTATTTCTCCTTTATTTCGTATATTTTTCTTTTCTCAGTAAAAAAAAAAGAAAAGAAAAAAAAAGAAAAATACTTTTCAACACAATCATTTATATACACAAAAAGTTATATTTCCGTCGATCAACGATATACAAAAAATAAAACAACCCGAGAAAACCACTAAATTCCTAAGGATTTTCTCATTTTCATTTTTCTATATAATGTTTGTTTTTGGAAGAAAATTCTTAAAGAAAATAAATGGGAGAGAATGTGATCCGTATTAGACAACAGCTGCTGGTGTCACTTATAATGTGAAATTTCGAATGCCTCATGTATTATGTATTGGAAATGGATTTTATGCATTAAGTATTTCCTTTTTTAAAGTTCCCTAAAGAAACAACAAATTTCTAATCTATCGTCTTAAAACATCGATTCATAACTATAATATAATTTATTTATGCCGAGCTTCTAAGTAACCCTTAGTGTAGAGCAAAAGTAGCGAAGTAGATGAAATAATAAAATATATAAACTTTAGCTAAAGCTACATAAGTTAAATATCAGGGATTCGTTAAAAAAAAAATAAAATAACATTTTAAAAAAATAATTAATTTATTAATCAATCTAATTTTTTAATTTTTGTTGAAATAAACATTAATATTATCTGTAAACAAACGGGAACTCAGTTTCAAATTCATTTATAATCAATATTCAATAACTAAATATTTAAACTATTTCAATCTAGTAATACTTTAAACAATATACGATTAATTAATTTTTAATGATAATTAGAAATTTTTTTTAGGAATTTTATGACATATAAAATTTTTTCTTATCAATCCACATACTGAGCAACAAATATTTTATTGCTTGTCATTACTGTATGGCAATGACCACATAAAAACTAAAAAAAATATTTGATAATAAAATACGTATGTGCGAATGTGATGCTTTATAAAATGTAACTATAAAATATAGCTTTTCTGGTAAAAGCAAAAAAGAGACAATGTAATCGATTGACATTTTTTTATATAAATAATATAGAATAAGCAAATACATTCTTTAAGAATATGATGGCTTAGTAAGAACTCGTTCATTTTATCGCCAAAGAAATTGATGAATATAAATGGTGAACATATTACTTTACATCCGTTCTTATTTAATAAAATATTTTGCATATTAATCACTACAAAAACATTTGATCAATTGTTAAACCCAGAATAAACTCTAGTTTTTACTGATGCCGTGCAAATGCAATAATGCCTTTTATTTTGATATACGACCGTCATATCTTGAAAGCAATATTTAAAGAGAAAAATCAAACATAAAATACAAGGTTTCACTAAATCCAAAATCCATATAAATTATTCTTTTCGTACCAGAGAACTGAAATGAAAAGCTACGAGATAACTAAGAGCATCCAGTCTATATAAAATACTACTACTAATTAGTTTTATATTTGGTAACGACATTAAACTAAAGTGAAGAAATTAAAGAAATAAATAAAGTGAAATTTGAAATGTGCTTTACTCAATCATTATTATAATTATATATTTGTTGAAATCATTTAACTAATTCAAAATCAATTATTTATTGGAAAAAAATGCAAGATTTTTTCTTGCTTTGATCACTTATTGAAAACATTGAATAAACGAAAAAAAATATTGATATAAAAATGCCTAGTACTTTTTATAAACTTTTATAATTTGGCTTTCTTTACCAAATATTTTTTCATTATCTAAAGTAACCGTATGAACATCTTTTACATACGCATAGAAATGTTCTTCTTCCATTTTTTACTTTCAATTTTCACAATACTATAAAGTCTCGAGACACTGATAAATCCCACCACTACACTTATTAAGCGTTCAATAATACTTTAACAAAAAATATTTTTTTAACTTAATACTCACATACACATTAGATAAGTTTACTAATGAAATTCAACAAGTGTCACCCAAAGTTTAATTAAAGAAAGTATATTTTAGTAAATAGTTTTTTGTTGTATTATAGCTTTTGATATTTTATGTAAAATAATTATGGCGCTGACTAATTTTAGAATCTATCAACTTTAATAAATCAATCAAAAAAATTTAAAGCATCAATTTTCTGTTCAATACATTTTCTGTTATTTTAGAACTTTAATAAAAAGAATAATTACAGCAAAATTTCTGCCGGAAACGATTGAAGTAAACGATCAATAAAATAACAACATCCGGTATACATAGAAGAATACAAAATACAATAGAAGAAAATGATACTTTTCTAAGAGATGTTTGAAATGAAACAATCAGAGCAAAGCTCAATTGTAATAAATCTTATACAAAAGAACAAAAATCGTTGAGGCTTGTTCTATATTTTTCTGTCTCTCCACATCTCTAAATATTACCCTTTTTCTGTTTACAAATTTTACACGACACAGGAAATTACAAAAAAATAAGAAAAATATAGAAGTTGAAATACAAAAGAAAATACCAGGCGCCTCCATGTGACTGTGTTTCATTACTTTGAGAATTAATTTATTTACTTTTCCATTTCATACTTATTTTTTACATGAGACAGATGTGAATTTCTCTTTTATAAATTTTTTTTAATAAAAACTGTTAGAAATATCAAAATTCCTCAGAAAGAGAACAACTTCATTTGTTGTTGCAAAATCCAAGTATTCTTGGTTTTATTGAAAAAAATTCCTATTTTAATATTTTAATCTTCAGTTAAGATTTATCTAACAAAATTTTCCATTTCAGATTTATTCATCTAGTATTATTCATCATTATCAGCTGATATACGATAAGATTTTATTCAAGAAGAACTAATCTGAAAACATGCATTTGAAAAATTCTAATTAGTTGACAACAAAAAAATGGTGCAACAAATTGTACAAACAACTACTCAATTGTTATATTGAAGAAATTTTAACGAGTATGTCAATATTGTCAGCAACAACTGGATACCATAATTTATGAATATTTTATAGAACTTCAAACATGTTATAATGAAATTTCCTCAATCAAATTTTACTATTGATTATCGAATTTTTATTATATAAAACATTTAATATTAGTTGTTAGTCTTGTCGATTTAATCAATTTATAAATTATTTGTAAATAATATTGTATATTGGAAATATGTGATATTTTATTTAGAAACAATTGTAATCAATAATATATTCGTGATAATTATGTTTAACATGAGTAAACATAATTAAAACGTTGGCAACCTAAATAATTAATATTTACATTTAATAATAATTAGAAAAGTTTTTCATATTCAATGACGAAAATCAATAATCAATAATTCAGATTATAATTATAAATTGATTGGTTTCATTACATGTAACTAATTAAATAATAAATTATTTGATTTGATTTTCATTAAACTTTCTGTATTTTTCATTTATTTTTTTCTATATTTTTTGGTTTTTTAATATTAATTATTATTCACATATTTTTAATTATATTTAATAAATAATTACAATTAAAACATATCATTACTGTCTGGTAATGTTAATGTATTTGTATTTTTTTTTATCATGGTATATATGGTTTATTATGGTATTTCCATTTGGATTAAAATTTAAATTTATGTTTTATTTGAACTTACGAAATATATCGTTAAATGTGGGATTAATTAAACTGACGAAATAATACACATAAAAACCAATAAATATTTATAATTATTTAAAAGGCTTTTCAAAAGGAAATGATTATTTAATTTTTTTCCCCGTATTCAATATTTAGGTAATTCATAATTGTAAATAATACTTTCATTTATAAAAATTTGAATGATTGGCTCAATAATTTATGATAAATTCCGCAAATTATAATTATTAATTTATGTTAATATTCTTAATTAGCATATATGTACAAAGATTTAATCATTTTTTTTGCTATTCACCCCAATTTCTACATATATTTTATTTCAAATTTTTAAAAAAGTTATTCATTCTTTAGTGTATATAAGGACACACAAATGAAAACTTAACAAAATATAAATTTAAAAACCTACAGTTTTTGAAATTTTTACAAATCATAAATTGACTTTATTTTAGAAGAAATAATTATGAATAATATTGTTATAAATAACCAGAGTGATACACTTTTTATTTTAACACAGAGGGAAAATATTTCAGTAGATCAAGAATTTTCCATGAATATCCCAAAAGGGCAAAAGTTAAAATTTGAAAATATAAAAAACATCTTCTTGTTTGTTTGTTTATTTTTGTTTATTTTTCAAGATTGAAACATGAATTACTTATAGTGATAGGGAATATATATTTTTAAACATATGTTCAGGGAAAAAGAAAAACTCTCATAAATCAGTCTAATGGAAATTTATTACATATTTTTAAAGGTGTAACATTGATGAGTCTCGCAATTAAAAGTAAATAAAAAATATATTAAAATGTCAGACTCATAAATCAAAATGGAACACTGAATTGAACTATTTTTTAACAAACATTTATGTTTTGAATGAATTCACTTTAATTTTTCCAAATTTTTCATAAGGTTTTAAATAAGTATAATAAATAAGGCAAAAACAGATAAAATAACAATCAGAAATCAATTCAATCAAGTAAAAATTAAATAATATCTGAGAAATATAATTTCTTTTTTGTTGAAACAATAAAAATCATCGTAATTAAGATAACAAATGTTTGATATTATATTTTTCTTAATATAGACTCTAATGTCGATACGATATAAAAAGGAAACATTTAATTTCTAATAAATAATTAAACCATGAGTTTATAAATTTTTCAATCAGGAATTTTTAAAGTTAAATAATTATCTCCTAGAAACGTACAACTCTTATTTGAAATTCTGAAAATAACCTTTTTCATTAATCTTTTATTGTCTAATATTGGCTCAATTTGTTGATTTAATTTGATTCATATTGATTTCTCAATTTCAACCAATTTTGATTTTAAAGAAATTTCATTTCCAACGCTTCAAGCAACAAATTCATCAATAAATCACTGATTTCAGTCTTCGTTATCAAATATTAAGAAAAAGGAGCACAGATAAAGTGATATTCTAAATGACATTCCATCAAATTAACTTCCTGATTTTAATACAGCAAATAAGCCAAACATAGATCATACAACTTAACAAATATAGAAGAATTGAAGTTTGCAAATAATAAAAGTATAAAAATATTCTATCTAAATGTGAGAGCAACGCATTGTAAAACTCCTCAACGTTTATAAAAAATTAAAATAGTGAAAGACAATAAATGTGAATGCGGAAATATTGGTTCTTTGGATCATATATTATTTCAATGTGAAAAATATGAAAATAATATTAATAAGCTTATTAAAAAACTAAGCAAATATACAACAATGCCCGTAAGTGTTAAAAATATTATTTATGATCCAACTAGTGAAATGACTAATATATTGGTGAAGCATATCAAGAAATGTGAAATAAAGTTATAATTAAGAATTAAAAAAAAAAAACAAAAAAAAAAAAAATTAATAAGAATCTAAAATATATTGTATTACGGTTTTCTGACCAAAGAGGGATTACTCTTAGGTTCAATAATAAATAATTAAATACCTATCTAAAAGCCAGAAGTGTTTTACACAAAAGAAACTTTATTGAATATGACTGTCTAAGGCATATTCAATAAAGTTTCAAGATAAAATTGATATAATTGCAGTCACAGAAACACGGTTAAACGAACATAATATAATTAATTCTTGTCGAAAATACACAAAAGGAGGTGGAGTTTGTATCTTAGTACACAAATCACATCAATTCAAAGAAATTCAAAATGTTTCAAATAAAAACACTAATCTAATCACAATTGAAATTTTTAGCACAATTTAAACAAAACAAATCACAATTTCCACAATTTATAGAGCTCCGTCACATGACATGACAAAGATGATATTACGAAAAAATTTTAAATATTAGAAAACTGCTTAAATAGCATCAAAATAAAAAAAAACAAACAATTATTTTAGGAGATATGAACTTTGACATTTTAAAACCTAGCAAAATAACCACGGAATATATTGATTAAGTTAAATTTTGGATTTAATTTTTGCAACCCAACAAGAATAAACAGACGTCTTGATCATTTTATGACAAACAACATCACCATTAATATCAATATAAGTCAACTACCGTACGATAAAGTGGACCATGAAATTAAGTCATTTTCTATGAATTTGAAATTAAAAACTTTGATAAACAAAAAATCACAAACACAACAAAGAAAATTTTTAATACAGAGAAGTTAGTGAATATAATTTCGACACAGATTAGGTAGATATAAGTGATGTTTATGAGCAGTTTACAACACAATTACAAACACTAATAAAAGATTGCACTGTAGATAGAAAAACAACTGCAACAGTTAAACATACACATATGCACCCTGGATAGATCGGTATTGTAGGAATATTATACACACCAAATCGTACTGTTATGGTAAATATAGAAAAAACAAAAAGAACGATTACATTATAGGCAATACAAGTACTGTGCCTCTATTCCGGTACATCGTGAATTAGGAATTGGGAAAAAATTGTAGCGTTTTTTTTCCTCTTTCCTAAAAGTGTATTCTGTCGCGAGTGAAAAAATAAATTATGAAAAAACGAATTCCTAAATTATTGCATTTTTGACATAACGAATTCCCCGTTAAAAAAATCATGAAAAAAAAAGTGAACGTAAGGAAATGAATTATTATAACAATTTAATAAATGATTATTGTGTAAATTTTCAATAATTATAATTTAGAATATATGTTAATTCATTTTATAATATTCCTATTGCAAAATTCTTGTGAATAATAACAAATAAAATAAAATAAAAGAGATGACAGAAACCGAGTTGAATAACAAAATTTTAAAACTTAAAAAAAAAATTATATTTTTAATTAACTTATTTTTTAATAAACACAATTTATATAATACTGTTACAAAGGCGGAAAGAAAATTTCATTTTGTTTCTTTTATAATTCGCTAGTAGAATTAAACATTTAGTTTTTATGTATTAGTCATTTGTCTTGAATTTTCAATAATTGTTACTATAGTTCGCTAAAGAAATAAATTTATTCTGAAATAAAGAGCTGTAAGAGAATTGTAGTGGGCAAGCAAAAATTTATATGTGTTAAAATAAAATTGAAATTTAAAAGTTATATCAAGTGTTTTCTCTAAATAAGTGCGAGTGGTGTGAAATTCAAAAGTTCTATCAAGTGTTTTCTTTAAATAAGTGCGAGTGGTGGAAGTCTTTCCAAGTGGAGTTAATCTAGTGCCTTTGTGAGTGATTAAAGTGCTTAAAGTACCCGGTGGAAAAGATCCTTCGTAACATTGGTGTCAGAAGTGGGATCTACAATGGAGGAAATAAAAGCCTTGCTTGAAGAAGAAAGAGCATCTAGAAGAAGAGATAGAGAGCATTACGAAGAGTTCCTCAACCGCCTCAAGGCTGATCAGACAGTTACACAAGAGGGGTTCGAGACCCGAATGCGGACAGAAATGGATGCATTTAAAATGTCAATTTTAGGAAACCAGACAACCCCTGGCGGTCATGCGGTGATCAGTACCCCACATTCAATAGACGATCCAGGAAGTGAAATAAATGATGTACGGCAAGTATCTGAAATAAGAATTAAGCCCAGTCCATTTGATGGATCATCGTCGTGGACGGAATATTTAATTCAATTTGAGATGGTAGCCGACATTAACAACTGGAACGATGTCATCAAGGCTGTATAATTGGCAACGATGTTGAGAGGTCCTGCCGTAGCGGTCTTACGTAATTTGCCACCAGAAGACCGTAGGTGTTATCAGCGATTGAAGACAGCACTGAACCTAAGATACATGGATACGCATCTGGATAAAATCAGTCACACTCTGCTTCGAACTCGTACGCAGAAACAAGAAGAAGACTTACGTGTGTTTGCATTGGAAGTAGAGACTTTGGCCCGGTCCGCATTTAGAGATTGTCCACCTGAAATACAGGATAAAGTGGCAATGATGCATTTTATAGATGGAATTGCAGACCCGGAAGTCCAAATTATGGTTCGGATGGGAAATGTTATGACCCTGGCCGATG
The DNA here is from genome assembly GCA_963082725.1 of Pedicia rivosa. Taxonomy (NCBI): domain Eukaryota; kingdom Metazoa; phylum Arthropoda; class Insecta; order Diptera; family Pediciidae; genus Pedicia; species Pedicia rivosa. The sequence continues at coordinate 31,599,838 of OY720152.1, read as the reverse complement.
CATTAACAAAAGCTATGGAGATTCAAGCCGTAAGAATAGCCACGCGTAGCAGTCGCAGATCTGTACGTGGAGTACAGGCACTCGATGTAGGTGGGAAAGCGAACGCATCTTCCTCCCAAGTTCCAAGAGGCCGTCGTCCACGTTGGAGAAGAAGACGACCTGCAAACCCGAGTACGGTGCAAGGACCGACTTCGGGAAACGAGAATTCATCCACGGGTCTGAATATGACGCACCCTACTGCAATAACCCCTGAAACTGTCACAATAAAGTCACGGTTTTGTCGGGCGAATGGTCCGTTAATCTTAGGCCAGATCGAGGGAGTGGAATGCCAAATAATAGTGGATACGGGAGCAAACGTTACGCTACTTAGCTCAAGATTGTGGGAACGACTGCAATCTGATAAGTCGCTAAGACACTGCAATAAAATACTACGCACCATTACTGGAGTCGTTGCACCTGTATTAGGTCAGCAACACGTACAACTACGAATTGATAACACCAATTATGATCACGAAGTCATCGTTGCAGATATTTTTGATGATTGTATTCTTGGAATGGATTTCATGACGAAATTTAAATGCAGAATTGATTTCCAAAATAAAACCATAAGTTTTGGTTTAAAAACACATCAACTGGAAATCAGAGCTGAACCAAACATTGAACCATATTTCCTAAGGACTGCAAACACAATCACAATACCAGCACGACATGAACAAATTGTATTTCTAGAAGGTGACCCTAACGTGAAAGAGGCTGCCCTAATTGTTCCATTAGAAATTCTAACAGAGTTAGGTGTAGGCATGCCAGAGTGCCTGAGCTCTTCAACCTCTGGACATACTCCAGTAAGCATGGTGAACGTCACAGAGAAGCCAATACAGTTAAATGCTGGTATGCAAGTTGCCAGAGGTGAACCCGATATTGCTGATCCTGATCCAAAACTTCCAACTGATCCCTACGTTGCAGCAATGCATAAGCGCCTGTCGAAAGTTCACCAGTTTGATCGGGGAAAGATCAAAGTAGCAGCTGATCGGATGAAGACCAGATATGACCTAAGTGCAAAGCCGCAACTTTTCACCATGGGGACGTATGTATGGTTTTATAATCCTCAGCGCAAAGTTGGTATATCTCCACAACTACAAAATGACTGGGAGGGTCCATACCGAGTGATGACAGTACTGAGTGATGTCACGTATCGAATCCAGAAAACTCCGCGGACGAAATCCAAAGTTGTACATGTAGACCGCCTAGCCAAATATAATGGATCCCGTATAGAAGCTTGGACTAATATAGACCGAGACGGTTTATCTTAAGAGGGGGATAATGTTACAAAGGCGGAAAGAAAATTTCATTTAGTTTTTATGTATTAGTCATTTGTCTTGAATTTTCAATAATTGTTACTATAGTTCGCTAAAGAAATAAATTTATTCTGAAATAAAGAGCTGTAAGAGAATTGTAGTGGGCAAGCAAAAATTTATATGTGTTAAAATAAAATTGAAATTTAAAAGTTATATCAAGTGTTTTCTCTAAATAAGTGCGAGTGGTGTGAAATTCAAAAGTTCTATCAAGTGTTTTCTTTAAATAAGTGCGAGTGGTGAAAGTCTTTCCAAGTGGAGTTAATCTAGTGCCTTTGTGAGTGATTAAAGTGCTTAAAGTACCCGGTGGAAAAGATCCTTTGTAACAATACGTACATAATATTTTAATTCCTTTTTGTAAAAAAAATTATTGAAAACAATAAAATTTAAATAAAATTAAACGTCAAAATATTATTTATTGTATGGAGATGCCAGTGGCGTATATTTTAAAATGAGAGCAAATTTGTATGTATTTGTCTTCAATAAATATTATTTTGGTTACGACTCTGTGTAATTTTAGTTTCGCGGCGAATCCGATAACTAATGAATAATTTTTCCCTAAAAATCTTTCCTAAATGTACAGAATACACTTATTGTGAATTGAGAACAAACTTTGAGGAATTTTTTTTCATTTCATTTATTGCAGTTCTTTCTCAATTCTCAATTCACAGTGAAATGCCGGAATACAGGTACTGGAGAGATGAATCCACTAAGTTGTTGAAACAAAAGAAAATGGAACACTACAAAATTAAATTCCAAAGTGCCTCAAACCCCAGGAAGAAATGGTCAATTATCAAAGACTTAGTTAATGGGTCAGATAATATAACTGAAAAAGAAAACCAAGATAAATAGTAGAATTTAATAAGTTTTATTGCAATATTAGTAAAAAGCTTGCTCTCAAATGTCCTAACAAAATATATCATCCAAAGTAGGAAACAGCAGCAAAATTTGATCTAAAACAGGTAAATGAAGAGGATATTCACAGAATTGTCTTAGGGATAACAGTATTTAACATTTAATAACATATTTATATGCGTATTATATAACTGTTATATATAATGCAGATGACCTGAAATCAATTGAAAATAAAATAAATAGTGACCTCGATACTTTTTTGGACTGGACAACTAGGCATAAATTAACTATCAATGAGAGTAAAACCAATTATATGGTATTTAAAACAAATCCATTAATTGAGTCAAAAATAAAATTTAATGAGAAAAAAATTGAGAAAACTCTCTCAACTAAATACCTCGGAATTTATTTTGATCATGACCTAAAGTAGGAAAAACAATTTGAAAATATTAGGTCAAAGTTAATACCTCTCACTGGTATTTTTAGGAAAATTAATAACTTTGTTACAAATTATGTCACAAGATCAATATTTTTCTCATTATTCTATACACATATTCTATATGGAATCGCTGTATGGGGAAATACACATAGTAAAAAAATTCAATCTTTACAAAAAATACAAAATAGAACAATCAAAAACTTATTCGGATTCCCTTAACTAACATCAACTGATTTAATTCACAAAAAAAGTAAAATTTTGACAATTATTAAAACACATGAACTGACAGCGACCATTCACATTCATCGCATTAAAAAAGAAGGTATCTTAAAAAATACAAATTTGGAACTTCGACAGCAGGATGATATGACCAGAAGTACTAACTCAGTGTTCTAACTCAAGTAAAACATAAAAAAATATATATATTCGTCGAATTTTGGATTACTGCCTTTCATGCTGCAATTAAATGCTACAACGGTGTACCAGCAGAGTTTATGCAGCTGGATATTAGTTGTTTTAAAATATGTTTCTCACATGTTATTATTTTGTATGTTTGTTCATCTTATATTTAGTCATCTTTTTAAATTATTAAAATTAATTTTTTTCCCAAAAAATAAATAATGAAAGACGTGACAAAGCTATGTTTTGAGTAATTTCTAGCATGATTTTTTACCAAATATAAAAAAATAGAATTAATTTTCGGATTTTTGTGTATTATTTTACTTCGTAAATACAAACATCTGAAAATTGATTTACAAAATAAGAGTTATGTTATGTGAGCGAAGCAGTTGGATTTGCTCTTCATGTTCTGATTCACAGAAAGTGAAACTAACTGCCTGATTTAAAGAGTTAAATATTATCAAATTCATTTAAAACACAGAAAAAAAAACAGAAAAGTAAATGAAATCGTTTCTACATTTAAAACTTATAAAATGTATATTTTATAGTTGGAATAAAGAAAGATTTCACTTTTATGTTCTAAAACATAATCACTATTAATATAATACATTTTATTCATTTCATTTCAAATTATGACATTTCTCTGTAATCAAAATCAATACTTATTGCTGCAATTGTAGTGACACACAGTCTGTTGTGCCTGTATTTAGGCACCTTAATCCAAAATCATAAAAAAATAAACATATGTATTTATAATATTCAAGAATAACAAATTTGAAAATTTTTTAGTATAAGAATCTCATTACAAAAGAATGAAAGAATGAAGAAATCAAAAATATTAATATTAACAACAAATGTAATTACAACAAAATAAATATAAAAAGTAAAAAAAAAAAAAAAATTTAACAATTAAACAAAAAAATAAAAATAATAATAATAATAAAAAAAAATATATGATAAGTATTGTATTATAATCACAACCTTCTATATACATAGCTGTGTCACCGCTTCAATTACTAATACATACAAGGCTCAGAATAGGCCGATATTTTTACTTTCTGAAATAATAATAAAACGAACATTCTTTTGGGGGAAAAAATCAAATTTATTTCAATTCATTAAATTATAATGATATAATATATATTGCACATATATATAAATATAAAAAAAAATAATTTTATTCTTAAACAATAATAAATAAAGGAAAATAAAATAAGAAACGAAAAAAAACTAAAGTTATGAATAAAAAAATAGTAGAATTTTATAGTTTTTTAGCCTAATTAGCTCGTTTTTGCAATTTTAATATTTGCATTTGATTTTTTAAAAGTTTTCAATTTTCGTTTGTTATTGTTCTGTGTATTTTTTTCATCATTTTGTTGTGATTATAATACATTACAGCACACTTCTCGCCAAGGGGGGAAGTATGTAGTGACACTCAGTCTGTTGTGCCTGTATTTAGGTACCGTAACTCAAAATTAATAAAAATAAATATAATTAAATAAATTGAATTTATAGTTGTTCCGAAAGTTAGACAATTGGAATGGAAAACCTTCACTATAATTGCAGTATAAAATATTACAACATAGAATAAATTATAAAAATAATATTAATTAAATACGAAATAATAAATATTTACATGATTAAAATATTATGATTACAAAGAATTAAAAGTAGGTTTTTAATATATAATTTAAAAGTCACCTTAATGAAAAAGTAAAAATGCAACATCAACAATGGATTACCTAATTATCGATCGAAATTATATTTTCAAATAATGATTAAACAAAGAATTACCAAATTTAACTAAAACATGAATACGTGACTGGGGAAATTGCCCAGACCATTTGGGGATTTTTGTTGATGATGTATTTTTTGTAAAAGCATAAATAGTCTGATTCTAAAAGAATCAGAGAGTCGATTAAAAAACCTGTATAAGAGTTGTAATTAAAGTTCGTTAATAAATTCGTAAAGAAAAATAAAAGTATTTCTTTCTTTCAAATCGAAATAATAGTGACGTCAGACACTCGTCAAATATCAGAAAAGAATGGGGATCGGCCCAAAGTTCGATTAAGCGTTTTATCGAAGATAATCCTAAAAAATGGATTTTTGATTAATCGAAAATAATTCAATTTTCGATTAATTTTAATTTATAGAGAAAAAAAAACTGAAAGTGATATTACATATGAAACAAAGTGATACAAAAAAAAATATTAACAAAAATGTCGTCAGACATAAATGAAAAAATTATGCTAGCAGCAGAGAGGGGTTGCTAACGAATTAAATTGTGAAGTGAAATTAGTTGTGGAAAGTATTATAGAATACTTAGGAAATCAAATTGGAGAAAGTTATATAAAGTATGATAATATGAATGTCGAAAGTGTGGAAGGGTCTGTATTTTCAACCATATCAAACAAAAGTAGAAAGAGAAAGAGTAGTGAAGAGAAAGAAAATGGATGTGTAATAATAACAAAAAGATCAAGAAAATTAAAAGGGAATCAGTTAACAATAAATAATGAAGTACAAAATTTGTTACAACAAAATCAATTTTATCACTTAGCTGAAAAGGATAACGAATTAATAAAAGAAGATTTATTATACCGAGCAATAAAATCAAAAACAACAAATAAACAACGACAAAAGGAAAGAGGAAACAGCAGTAAAAAATGGAAGTACCTCAATGAAGAACGCAATTAATAATAATAACAACTCGTACAAGACAAATATAAAAGAAAAGAAAATACAACAATCGCCAATATTTGTACCAGTAATAAACGTAAAAATGTTGGATGAAATAATAAACAAAGAAAATGAAAATAAAGAGGATCAAATACAATATAAGGTAAAGATAACAAGAAATAATAATAATATGATAACGCACCCAAAGAAATCCATAGGTAGATTTGTGAGTTTTTGTGGGTAAAATCTCACAAAATATTCGTGGATTTCATCCAAATTGAGATTTTGTTAGGTTTTGTGAGATTTTGTAAAAAAATTTTGTAAAATAAAAATTAACAAAACTGTTGTTTAATATACGAATAGTAGGGTAAAAAACTACAAAATTATTTCGTAGATCTTATGATTAAATAAACAAAATAGTTGTAGTATTTATACAATATTATGTAATAAAATTACAAAATACTGTGAAAAAAATACAAATAATGTGTAGTTGGGTACGGACTAAACTACAATATTTTGTTTTATTTTTACAATATTATTGTAAAAAAAAAAAAACATAATTGTAAAAAATTACAAAATAATCGTATTTAATTAGAAATATACAAAATTATTGTACTTACCTTACGATATTTTTGTTAACTTATTTTACGATATTTTTGTCACTTTTTTAAGGAATACATATTTGTATAATATAAAAATCAATATTTTAATTTTAATTTCATTTATTGAATTATTATATTTCATTATTGAAATAAAAACTTAAACTAAATATACATACTAGTTAATTCATTTGACAAAAAAAAAATTAAAAAAACTTTCTTATTTTATTATATAATGTTCATTCTTAGTTTATATATAAGTAAGATAAATTCAAATAATATAAGTTCCATTTTTATTCATTTCAAATCAGAAATTAAGCTTGAAATTTTTGAAGTATTTTTATCAAATTTTGTTTTTAATTGGTAAAAATATTTTTGAATAAACTCCCATACAATTTCTGATTGCGTAAATTAAAAACTTGGTATAATTTAAAGCAAGTGTCTATTGCTTTCAATAAAGTAAATAACTTATAAGTTATTTTATCAAAATTAACATAAAACTCAGAAATTGTATGGGAGTCTAAATCTCCAACTACTATAATAATTGGCTGAGACGTTGAATTATTTTTGACGCATTCTTCTTTTAATGCAGCAATTTTTGATGAAATTTCCGAAGAGTCACTCACTAACATCACAAAAGATTCTTGTGAATCCTTTGCTGTGTATTTTTTGGTCTTTTTTGCTGGGGGAAGAAAAACGTGCAACAATTGTATTATCAAGTAATTTGTATAATCTATAACAAAGAAAAGTAAATTAAACAAATATTTATGCCTAAATTGAAACGCATAAAATCATATTTACCATTCATGGGATCACTTTGACATTTTTGTAACATTGTACGATGAACAGGATCCTTAATACGATTAAATACTAATTGTACCTTACTCTGGAAATGAGCCCAATTGATAAGGATGTCACAGTCAGCGATGCCAATTAATTTGTAGTCGATGTCAATCTAGAATTGTAAAAATACGATAAATTATTATAATTATAATAATTAATATGTAAGTATTCTTGTTTTTTTATTACCAATGAATGTCCAAGACTATGATTATAAATAGGCCATTTAAGCAAAATTCCAACCGTATTGGCATCCTCATTTTTTAAAATATTATCACGTCTGTATATCATTGTCCTTTCCCATTTACTTATGACCTCCGACCAAGGCTCGCTGTGATTTTTTAACCATGCACAATCTTTTTCCAAATCTATATAAGTTAAGAAATTAATTAATTACAATTAAACATTTAATTTAATAATATTATTTTCCTTCGAGACTGATGAGTTCTGGTTTATCTATAGTCGTATTTAATGATGTAAACGTTTCAGTTTTGGAATTGGTAGAAGCACGCTTTGATATCCTTTTTTTACGGTTCTGATTTTGAAAGCGATCCCACAACTGCACAGTAAAAAAAATCTGTGTAAAATTACTACTCTGAGAGATGGCAACAAAAAACCATCTCTGAGAGTAGTAAAATTACATTTTAAAATGTACATTAAACACTTGTATGTAAAATCACATACTCCAAATATGTGAAATTACATACTCCAAATATGTAAAATTCAACAGAAAAATGTAATATTACGTATTTTGAATATGTGAAATTACATATTCCAAATATGTAAAATTCAACAGAAAAATGTAATATTACGAATTTTGAATATGTGAAATTACATATTCCAAATATGTAAAATTCAACAGATAAATGGAAAATCACATACTCAGAGTATGTGAAATTCAGCACTAAAATGTAAACTGGCTGAAATAAAAAATTATATAAATTACAGTGAAATCTTTCATTAGTGAAATTAGTGAAAAATTTCATTGCATTAAGAAAACACAACACAAACTTTTCATTTTAAAGGAAACATTTTTATTCATGACATATATGAACAGCAATTCAATTAATTTTAAAAAAAATATTTATTCGTTGAATTTCTTTTGGAAGACAGTCGTCAAATTCAGTTTTTGATGTTAGGGAAGAAGTATAACTAAAACTTCCAGATATTGTTGTTGTTGGACTTTCTTGTAACTCAGAATCAAATAAACACAAAGATGAATTTGCTGGCAACCATTTATCACTTTTTTTTAATAGAAAGAGTTTCCGAATCTTCAATACTGCTGCCATCACACTCAAGAACAAGATTTTCTCCAGGAAATCCAAGTGAATTGGCTACACAATGATAGAAAAAAAAATTATTACGGATAATTGTTAAAAAATTTGCTTTAATTATAATTACCTCTCGTGATTACTTGGCCTAAAATACCGTCTGAACAAAATATTTTTTTTATGGAACGATTGCTGTCCCATATTTTAAACATTAATTTCTCCATCTGCAAAAAAAATAATTTGTAATTTCAGAATTTGAATTTCTTTTACATATTAATTGCAATATGCCATATAAATAATACAAAAAAGACACCAACTAATAAAAAAATTATATCCCGTTTAACCTTTTTACAGCTATGGCGAGATAGGTACATGTACATAAAACCAAAATCTGCAGTTCTCTCTTTTTAATCTCAAAACTAACTTTCTTGAAGGGTTCACTGGTTTAAAAATAATTAAAAATTAGATTTTTCATATTAACGGTTGTGATGTTTAATAAAAATAAAAAAATTCAACAAAAAAATGTAAAATTAAAGAAAAAAATGTAAATTTCAACAAAAAAAAGGAAAATTAAAGAAAAAAATGTAAATTTCAATAAAAAAATGTAAAATTAAATTAAAAAAATGTAAATTTCAATAAAAAAATGTAAAATTAAATAAAAAAACAGAACCTCACATTGGCAATATCAAAATTAATTTTATAAATGAGTTAAATACACGAGAACTACGTTAAATTATTGATAATTTATAATTTACGCGATCCAAAAGCAACTAGAAAATGAAACCGATTCCACCAATTATTTTCCAAACAAAATTGTGGAATTTTATGTTCGAATTTAACAGCTACTTTTTTTTATAAAAAACGCATTTTTCTTTCGGTAAAATGTAAAACAAAACACAATATAGTAAAAGCACACAAATTGTAAGGACTTACCTTAATTCTGTTGTTTAATAATATTTTATTTTATGACTGATTCATTTCCCGCAGTAAAATTCACAGTTCAAACTTCACTTAAATTTTAAATAAAATCACTTGCTATGCGGACGACTCGACGAAGCAGAATGACGTTTAAATTTAAAGATGCAACAGTGTTGCCGATGCGAAGTTGTATGTTATGTTTTATTATAAATTTGAAAAAAAATGGAAATGATTTTTGAATTTTTCCTGAAAACAAAACTATGCACTATTTAATTTTGTAATAATTATTCGGAATTTATTTATATATGTATAATTATATTTATTTTTTTAAATCCTTTACTAACAATAATTTTTTTGATTATCACAAAATGAAATAAAAAGCGGCAACATTGTCAAGTAGGTACCAAACAATACGATACAAACACAATGTTTTTAAATTAAATTTTTTCTCGCAAATATTCCATTTTTCTATTGAATACTACATTTTTCTGTTGGATTTTAAATTTCCTTGTTGAATATTCCATTTTTCTGTTTAATGTTACATTTTTTTGTTGAATATTCCATTTTTCTGTTGAATTTTACATTTCTTTGTTGAATATTCCATTTTTCTGTTGATATCACTTAAATAAAAAAATGTAAAATTCAACAAAAAAATGTAAAATTCAATAAAAAAATGTAAAAGTCAACAGAAAAATGGGATATTCAACAAAAAAATGTAAAATTCAACAGAAAAATGGAATATTCAACAAAAAAATGTAATTCTACATAAAAAAATGTATTTCTACATAAAAATCCGCAATTCACAATCATTTTTGTGAAATTACATTTCAGTATGTAAAAACTTACTACTATCAGAATAGTAAAATTATTGAAAATTTTTTACTGTGTGGCCTAAGGGAGCTTTTTTAATCCTCCAAAGATAGTATGTTTCCTATTTAACAAAAATAAAATTTATAAATAATAATAATAATAATAATAATAATAATAATAATAATAATAATACAATTTCTTATTACAACCTTCTGTTCTTTGGGAAACAATGCAACTATGTCGTCACTTATTTTATCACACAAATCTGATGTTAATGTCTTTTCGTTTGTCATAAAATAGTCGACAATGGTGTGGATTAAAATCTTTCTCTTCTGCTCTCCTAAATTGCCAAAAGTCTCATATTGCTGTAGTACACTTTCGCCAGTGGGCGATGATTTTAGAATATCTTCTACACTCTGAAATTATATTTAATATAACATTAATTTTAATATTCATCTTTTGTTATACTAATAGCATACAAATAAATTCACAGTTGGTGTAGTCATTGGTTGAATATCAACACGGTCAAGCCAGCCAATTACTTTTTCGGTGGGAAGTTCTTTCTGTAATTATAAAAAAGCTAACGTTTACTTGCTTATTAACATAATTTATTTTTTTACTAACACTTTTCCATATATTGATTGCTGACTCAAATCTAACACGAACTACAAAATGATCATCTGGGCATTAATGTGCTCCAATGATTATTATTAAGCAATATTATATTAGATTTATCTATTTTTATTTCTAAAATCAAAATTTTTAATAAAAAATCCTTTTATATATGACAACCCTACTTTACTTACCAATGCATCTCTCATAAACGTATTTATAATCCATGTGCATTGGCACAAGCATTTTAATGAATTTAAAAAGTTCTGAGTTCTATTACTTTGATATTTGAAATATAATTATGAACAAGCATCACTAAATTCATAAATACTTACTAATTTTTTATGGCAGTAGTTGTGCAGCGCAAATTCCAAACGTACTCTATATGCCAGATCCTTATCTGGCACTATGGATTTACAAAGAACACCTAAATCACACGTTTTTAACTGCTTTACGCTAATATTAAAATCTAATTAAAGAATATTACATGTTATTACATAAAAATTTAAATCGAACTTAAATTTATATTCCCCCAAACACTTTTTTATAACAAACACACGAGTAACCTTATCGAGGCTCAAACCTTTAATAAATTTTTTAATATTTTTCTTATTTATTATTTTTCCGCTTTTATTTTTCATAGCACTTGTTACCTCGAACATTTGAATTGAACTGATTACCGCTTTAAAAAAATGCGAAATTTTCTTATAGAACCTTTACAAGATTTTGTGAAATAAATACAAAATTTTGTAAAATTAATACAACATTTTGTGATATAATACAAGATTTTGTGAAAGAAATACAAAATTTTGTTAAATTTATACAATATTTTGTGAAATAATACAAAGTTTTGTGAAATAATACAATATTTTGTGAAATAATACAAAGTTTTGTGAAATAATACAAAGTTTTGTGAAATAATACAATATTTTGTGAAATAATACAAAGTTTTGTGAAATAATACAATATTTTGTGAAATAATACAATATTTTGTAAAAAAATACAATATTTTGTGAAATAATACAAAGTTTTGTAAAAAAAATACAATATTTTGTGAAATAATACAATATTTTGTGAAATAAAACAAAATTTCGTTAAAGAAAAATAAAACGTTCGTGAAATAAATGCACATGATTTTTCATGAAAAAATATTGAAAGTTTTTAACGGTCAAATCTTATGATTCGAGTAAATAAAATATATGATTTCAGAACCAGCTAAACATGCATTTTTTAGAGCTAGGTAAACAGGAACCAATTTTTACTAAATTAAAACTCAAATCTATAGATACTCCTGCGTGGATAAGAATTTCAGAAATGTTCAATGTTAAGAATTGTTTTCTTATTCCACAAAACCGTAACTTAATGCCGCAACTTAAACGAACAGATAAATTAGAAAAGCCAACATGTGACATCTATAGAAAATAATTTTATTAAGATACTGATTAAGATATTTTTTTCTTCAAAAAAAAATATTAATTTTTCAATTTTTTTCCGTGTAATTTCAAGTAATTGGGAATCATTAATTGTTAGATATTCTATACTAAAGAAGGCATAAAAAAGTTTAATCCTCATACATTTTTAAGTTAATGTCCTTTATTTGTTACATGATGTTGATGAGGAATTAAATTAAAAAATTTAATTTTTTTGATAAAAAAAACATAATTTATTATTAACTGAAATTTTATTTTCCATTGACGGTTATTTTTTAATATTTTTAAACTCATAAAAAAATCTAATAAAAACTGACAAAATATTTGTAATGTAAACAAACAAGCTTTGTAAATAGATTTGATACAGAATGTTTTTGTAAAAATTACGTTCATTTTGTTTCTTTTACAAAATTTAACAAAAATAATTAACTAAACTTTACAAATTATTTGTAATCTAAACAAAGAAGCTTTGCGTTAAAGAATTTTTTTACATTAATTTTGTTTGAATTTACAAAATTTAACAAAATCTACTTATACAGTATTTTTTTGTTTAATTTACAAAAAGAATGTTGTTTTAGTTCAAAAATAAGGACAATATTCGTAAATATTTGTAAAAACTGACAAAACCTTTGTATTTTTCACAAAATTTTCGTATAAAATAATTAACAAAATTATTGTAGCCAATTTTACCTATGGATTTCTTTGGGTGCGTGCAGTGATGCAGCATCGAAGACCAAAATTTTTGGCATTTTGAAAGCAGGACATGTGGAATCACATACTTATACTTCAAAGGAAGATATTTCCTATCTACTGATGAAAGAATTATTCCAAGGATTTGAACCGACAGAAATAATTGATGATTCCAGAAGTGGAAATAATTAAATTAGGAAGACATGAGCATATTCCAAAAACAATAATATAAAACTCAATAGTTATATAGTGCAAGTGAAAAGCGAGGAACAATTACGTTTATTGATAAAAATAAATAATGTGTGTCGTCATGTAATAAGATGGGAGAAAATAATAAAAAAAGATGTAATACATGTATGAGATGCCAGAGGGTAGGCTATGTGGCTATAAATTGTAACTATAAATATTGGTGTCTAAAGTGCAATGAGAAACATGAACCAAGACAGTGCAAATTAGAGAAGGCAGAAGGAAGTGTAGACTATTGCATTAATCGTAAAAAGGAAAAACATCCAGCAAGCTTCAGAGGTTGTCCAGAATTTGTAAAAATTCAACAGAGAAGAGAAAGAAGGATAGCAGAAATTGAAAATTATAGTAGAAAGTAGATCAGCGGTTCATTTTTGCTCAGATAACGACAGGAAGACCACTAGGACAGCAACAACAACAAACAAATACTGAAAATAGAAATAATAATAATGACAATAATTATAATAATAGTTTTAATAATAATGGTAATAATGCAAATTGCGGAAAAAGGTAATATCAATGTTAATTTGTTTATGACAAATGAATGCCAAAATTTATTTGATTGCGATCTTTTTGCTTTAATTTCTAAAATTAATTCATTCTTACCGGAGTATAATAAATGTAAGAACATAAGCGAAAAACAAATGATGTAAATTTTGCATTTGAATTATGTACGATCAAATAAGTATATTTATTAAAATAAATATTTAATAAATAGCCAATCAATGGCAAGCAATGTAAAAAGAATTTCAATTTTAAATTTATTAAAAAAATATAACCCAGACTTGGTAATGATGCAAGAAACTGGACTGACTATAAGGCATGTCTTGAATTTTGATCAAGAATATATTGGAATATTACGGATGACGGGATCAAAGAAATAAAAACGCTTGGGTTATGTAATCTGATAAAAAATAATATAAAATTTGAAAAAATAGCAGTTAAAAATATTAAATACATGGAATTATCGGCAGTAGTAATACAAGTAAATTTTGGAAGAAAGTTGTTGTGTGTAAATATTTATTAGACGATGAAGCAGATTTGGAGACCATTGCTCCTCCTACTTGTACTAGAGATAAAGCAAACAGTTTTATAGATTTTTATGTGGTATCAAAGGAACTAATAGATGATGAACAAGTTAAATTTAACATTACCCGCGGACTCGGGGTAGGGATTACGGAACGAAACCGACTATTCTCAAACTCAATTATTGAGTTTACTCTTCTTATTTTTTTTTCGAATGCAAAAAAGCTGACAATTATTTATAATAATTGAATTAATATTGAATATTTACCAAATAGTTGGAAGATATCTAAGTTAATACCATTACCAAAAGTGAATAAAGCTGATAGGCCGGTAATGTTTAGACCTATTTCGATGCTTCCTAATCATGGTAAATTATTGGAAAGGGTAATAATGGATAGAATTAAAGAAATAGTATATTATGGGGAGAAACCATTAACACCGCCGTTTCAATTTGGTTTTAGACCATTTAAGGCTAGGATCTGGATTTGAAATATGCCAGAGTTAATATGGGCGCCAATTTCTCAGAGTTGACATGGACGCCAAATAGAATTTTTTTGTTCGTGTTTATGAATTTTATTTTATATACTTTTGATTTTATTTTATATTTTATTTTCGTCACCGAAAATTGTAGGTTCGGATTTTTTTTCTTGTTCGTGAGCCGACAATTCCTTTTGCATTTTAGATATTTATTAAATTTTTGTTTTCCTATTGTTTTATTTTAAAATATTTTTTTTTGGTAATATTTTTACTTCTTTTTTTTTGAGATTTTTTAACTTTTCTTTTGAATAATATAAATAAAAAAAAACTTTATTAAAAAAATTGTTTTAAATTTGACAAGTAATTTTTTACGTATTTAAATTTTTTTAATTTAATTTTTTTGCTACCAATTTCGTATCCATAGAGAAATTCACAATAATCGCCCTTAAATGGTATGAGACTTCATACATCATAAGGTTCATAATTGCCTTTAACTTTTTAAAATTTAAATACATTTATGTTTTAAAACTGAAAAAGATAAAATATTTAATACCGTCCCAATTATATAATTTAAATGTAATATAATAATAGGAACATGCACTCTTTTTTAGCTTTTTGTTAATGTTTACATACAAAAAATACTCATCATTCTATTGTTCTTCCGTCTCTCTTACACTCATTAAACATAGAAGAAAAACAAAATAAACATGCAACGTTTTACCAAAATTACACACACATAGGCGCATATTATATTGAACCAACAGCTGATTCGAAGAATCAAAACAAATAGGTAATAAGTAAAAAAATAAATGTTTTTCCGCTTTTTTTTCATTGTTACTAATTTTATTTTTCTCGTTTTTCTCGTTCTACTATTAAAAAAATTTGAAATAAAAATTTCAAAATACTAATAAAGTCTTTTTTGTTTTCTACTTTTAAAATTAAATTTTCCAGCTTAATAAATATTGGAGTTATAAAATAATAACAATAATTTCGAATAACATAAAACTATTTCATTCAATAGTTCTCCTATCTCCGTCACGCTTATTATAGAGAAGAATTACAAAATCCTTATGAAACAAAAAATACACACACATATGAAATTATTCAATTATTATTTTGAATAAAATAAAACTGTTTTCATTCCAAAGTTCTTTTATCTCCTTCACGCTCTTTCTATAGAAGAAATAGATAATGCTGATAAAACTCTATACAAAAAATACGCACACATTGATATGATATTATACACACCAAACATAAAAAATATTTTATATTTATAGTATCAGCTGATTGAAAATAAAAATATTTATTTAAATGATATTTGCATTTTTTTTACAAATAAATTACTTTTTTCCATGCGATGCCATCTACCCTAGATCAGTGGAACTAATTCTTATAAAATTTTGGGGAATCCCATTTTAACCAATTTTATAATTAAAAAAACATAAAAAACAATAACTTTTAAACACTTAATAACTTTACAAATTTTGCTTCAAATAATTCAATTAATTATATATAATTAATTATATATATTAGTTAAAAAAAAGTTAAAATTAGGTGAAAAAATATTGGTGAAAAAAATTTAACTTTAGTGATTTTAAGCTGTGTAACTTGGTTAAAAATTTGACATTTAAATTTATGAAATAAATCTCTAAAAATGAGAAAAATAATTTTTTTTTTATTATTTTCAGTTAGTCATAATTTTCCAAAAAGAAAAAAAAATATTTTAATGGTAAATATAAATTAAACTTTACGAAAAATAACAATTAAAATAATAATCCTATTTTTTTTTGTTTATTAAACTTTTTTAAATAAATTGGGTTATTTTTAAGTTTATTGAACTGAAATATTTGTTCATAAAAATTATTGAACATAAATTATTTTTTAACTTCAAACGTCAAAATTTAACATGCCCCGAAGTTAGTTAAAATTTTGACAACTAAATTGAGGTGAATATGTGACGAAAATTTAACATTTGCTGTCAAAATTTTAACTTTTAACTAGTTTTTAACCAAGTTACACAGACCCAATAAATTAGAAACACAATAAATTTCTCACGATCTCGACCCATAACGTTCCTTCAAAGTTCAACAAAATGGGCCATTTTCAAAAAATTATGAAATATATTTGTTTAATTTAAAAAAAAAAATACCCTCCAGTGCCTGTATTCCGGTACATTGTGAATTAGGAATTGGTAAAAAATTGTAGCGTTTTTTTTCCTTTTTCCTAAAAGTGTATTCTGTGTCGAGTGAAAAAATAAATAATGAAAAACCGAATTCCTAAATTATTGCATTTTTGACATAACGAATTCCCCGTTAAAAAAATCATGAAAAAAAGTGAACGTAAGGAAATGAATTATTATAACAATTTAAATAAATGATTATTGTGTAAATTTTTAATAATTATAATTTAGAATATCTGTTAATTCATTTTATAATATTCTTATTGCAAAATTGTTGTGAATAATAACAAATAAAATAAAATAAAAGAGATGACAGAAACAGAGATGAATAACAAAATTTTAAAACTTAAAAAAAATTATATTTTTAATTAACTTATTTTTTAATAACCTCAATTTATATAATACGTACATAATATTTTAATTACTTTTTGAAAACAATAAAATTTTAATATAATTAAACGTCAAAATATTATTCATTGTATGGAGATGCCAGTGGCGTATATTTTAAAATGAGAGCAAATTTGTATGTATTTTTCTTCAATAAATATTATTTTGGTTACGACTCTGTGTAATTTTTGTTACGCGGCTAATGAATAATATTTCTCTAAAAATCTTTCCTAAATATACAGAATACACTTTTTGTGAATTGAGAACAAACTTAGAGGAATTTTTTTTCAGTTCATTTCTTGTAGTTCTTTCTCAATTCCCAATTCACAGTGAAATGCAGGAATACAGGCACAGTGAATTAAAGATTCATTATTTATCTTTGAAATTTTGTAATTGAAAAAAATAATTAAAAAAACAAATTATTGAAAAAGTATTCCCAGTGATTGTATAATAAAAGTCCAAACTTTCATAATCTACCTTTAATATTAATTTCTGACTAACCAGCAGCTCAAAATATTCGCCTGGACACCATAGAAAATCAAAATTTCTCGGGACCTAGTGAATACTTTATTTAAAAAACACTGCGATATTATAGAAAATTTAAACAATAGACAATAGACTGTAGCATACAAAAAGCATTCGGTTCAGTGTGGATTAATGGATTGATCTATAAATTAAGCGAGATACACGGGTTCCCGACAGATGTGTCAAGTTTTATGAAAGATAGAAAATTTTATACAGATGTAGGTGGTATATCTTCAGAGATGAAAAAAATAGAAATTGAAGTTATGGGGCCTATATTATATACATTATTTACGGCGGATCAGCCAGTAAATAAAGAAGAAAACATACAAACTTTATTATATGCCGATAACTCAATCACTTATTGTGGGAATGATTGCCCACATGAAGCGGCTAAAACTGTACAAATACAAGTTTCAGAGTTAGTGCGGTATTACAAAAAGTGGGGAATAAAAATTAATGAGGATAAATCAGAAGTCATAGTATTTAGAATTAAAACACGGGAAGCGAGGGTAAAAATAAAAAAAAAGGAATTAATGACATTAAAATTCAAATAAACAATAAAAACATAAAGGTCGTTAAGATAGTAAAATATTTGGGCGTTCATATAAATGAAAATTTCGGATTTAACGATCATGCTAAAAGTATAATTAAAACAGCAAAGTTTGCGTACTCGATGATAGCACCAGTAATGAGGAAAGAAGCATTGGGTAAGCAAACTAAAATGCTTTTATATAAGCAATTAATTAGGCCAGTGATGGCTTTCCAATATGGTTTAGTATACCGAATAGTTACTACTTAAAAGTAGTGGAAAGTAGAATTTTAAGAAATATTAATAAATTACAGCAAGGAAAATCCAAAATTTATTTTCAGTAAAATACTCTACGAAAATTCAAATATATTACCCATAACAGATTATTTGTTTGATATGGGCAGGAAGTTTATAGATAAGGTTAATAATCATGAAAATCTATTAATCAAAGCATTAACATTCCAAAAAACAAAAATTAACCCACTGTATCCTGAACATGTCATAAAATCCGAAATTTTTAAAGAACTGATGGAGAGTTAAAGTTTGTAAATGGAGAAAGGAATGTCATCATAGAAAATAAGAATAATCAAAAAAATAATAATAATAAAATAAAATAAATAAATAAATAAAATAAAAGAAAAAAAAATCTTAAATGTAATGTATAATATTATTTCTTAATAAATAATTTTTCTTGTTTTGTTATTAGTGTTAGTTGTTAGTATAAGATAATTTAAGTATAGTTAAGGTTGCAAAGTAGAATGGTATTGTCATCCAAATACCGAAATATAATATGTAAAAAAAAAAAGTATATATATAATAAAATTTTGAATTCAGGGCTAAGCTTAAAATAAGCAGCCCGTAGGTGTAATAAAATAAAAAGAAAAATGTTTGATTATAAAATGTAATAGATAATTTTAACCACGAATAAATCAAAATCAAAAATTAAAAATTCTAATGACTAAAAATAAATATCCCGATTGAAAAAAGAAAATTGAAATAAATACAATTATGGTCTAATGTCCATTTTTATGATTGTTTTTATGTTTCATAACAAACAATTGGAAAATTCAATACATTAATTAAAAATTAAAAATTGAAAAAAGGAAAAAAAAACGACGAGGGAAGATCTTTGTCAAAATGGTTAAGAAAATACAAACGTGTAGTGGATGGTCGATTAAATGTTAAATAATACTTGATTTTATTTTAAACAATATTTTATTTTATAAAGAAAAATATATCCATTCACAACTCTACTTTCTGTCACATTCTTTTTTTTTTTTTTATAATTATAATTCATTATACTTCATTGTATTTATATAATATTATATCATTGCCATCTATTCACAATTCTTATTATTATTTTTACTAAAACTACAAACGTAAATCTAGATTTTCATAATTAATTTGAATTCAATAAAAAATAAAATATATTCTTATTTTGGGTAATAATTACGAAAATTGGTTCAATTTTACTTTACGCTCATTGTACGAATTTTATAAATTTTATTGCAGTTTATTTAATTTGGAAATGGTTCAAAAATAATGGAGTAACTTTTACAAATTTCTTACGGATTTACAATTATTCTTATAAATAAAATTTAATTTGAAATAAAAATCTTTGTTAAGCTTTAAAATCAATTACAAAATAAATCACATAAACCAGTAACATTTTCAAAATACACCATTTCTAACTGAAACTAACTACAAAACAAGGATGAATTTTTATTTTTCACGCAGAAACTTTAAATAAAGTCTAAAATCAAATCATTCAAAAATTATTGATTTCAAAATTTAAAAATCTTGACCAACACAATTAAAAAAAACTACATGAAATAAATAAATCAACACCAGCGCTAACGCAAATTCGTTGAACTTATCAAATAGATTCTCTGGTTTTCTTAGCTTTTACTCCATGCAAGCCTTTTTAAAAAGATTTTTTGCATATTCAATAATTACATAAAAAGAATATATTTATTTATTTTTCTTTTATAGATAAAGAGTCATTCAATAATACTTTTTTTTTTCTTTTTTTATTATTTTCATTTTTCTTGCAGTTTTTTCATTCTAAAAACATGGAAAACATGGGTCGGGTTTAACACTGAAACCGCAATATAGTTAACTATCTAACGTACGTTTGATAGTTAGCTTGTTATGTTTTTCTCTATCTGCCTCGCGTCAAAAGGTATCGCTCTTTCTCACCTCTCCGTTAGTTCAACTAAAGAAAAATGGTTAGGTAGAAAATTTTCGTTAGTTGAACTAACGTTCGAAAATTTTCGCACTTTAACTAGAAATTTTACTTCAGTGATTTTGGAGAAAAAAATGGCTCTGAAAGTCAAGTGGTAGATAGTTTAACTATGAAAATGATCAAAAAAACAACAAAAATAATAAAACCAAGACCCGCCAAAAATAAATAATATATGTATTAATTGTGATTTTTATTTTTAAATCATTTATTAAAAATAAATGTAAGTAAAAAATTTAAAAATTAAGATTAAAAAGAATATTTTTGATTGAAATTTTTCTACAACGTTAGATAGTTAACTATATTGCGGTTTCAGTGTAAAGAGTAGATAGGAAAGACCGGTCCTGGACCCTCCTCCTCCTCAATATTTTGAGGAGTGGTTGATGTCTCTGATATTTTACCACAAAGGATTGAGTCTGAGATATTTAAAATAACGGATTAATATCCAAGACACAATTATCCATAAGTTTGTTAAGCTAGGGGAGGGAGAGGGGGTCAGGGGGCTAAGTGAGGTGAGGTAAATAGTGTAATAATTGTTAAAAACATTAACAACTGATGGTGTTGATGGTACTTGTGTTATCTAATACACAATTATCCAACAGTTGTTGGATCTAGAGGGGGTGAGGTGAGTGGTGAAGTAATTATTACAGACATTAATAATGGGTGGAGCTGGTGGGTGTGTTGTATAGCTAAGATATTTATGAGGTGAATTGTGAGTTCATTATTAAAAATATTAATAATAGGTGGTGCTGAAAGGTGAGTTGTTTAACATAGATATATAAAAAAAATCAATTCTAAATAATCAAGACACCGTTTTATGGTTTAAGCATTCGCTTTATCGATTAAGGTTATTGACTAATGTACAAATAAATTCATTAAAAATGTGTACAAATTTATTATCTATTTTTTTTGCGATATTATGAAAGTTCTTTTAAAAAAAGATATTTTGATAATACACAAATAAATATATTAAATCTATTTAATTCAATTAAAAACATGCATCGGTTTATAGATCACTGTTTAAAAATTTTTACGTGTTTAATTTGTACAAGACCTAAATGTGAAAAAGCAAACAAACAAATATTTGTTTGGTTTATATATTTTTAACTTCTCTGATTTCGTTCATTATTTAAAAATCTCTTACTGAATATATAAGTTTTATTTTCATTATATAAAAATACCATAATAAAACATAATAATGTTTAAGTGTCAAGTGTGTGTAAAAGAATTTAGTAGAAAAGATAATTTAACTAGACATATGAAAAGACATATGACTAGTGAATCTGTTATATTTTCGTGTGATCTGTGTAAGAAAAGTTTTAGTAGAAATGATAATTTAAAAAGACATATAGTGAATCACAATGGTAAGGGCTCCGTTAGTAATTCAATGGCATCTACATCCAATCATGTACCATCAACATCTGATCCAACAATATCTAATCCAATGCCATCTACATCTGGAGCCCAATATAGTGTTAATAATAAAAAGTGTTTACAGTGTCAAATTGATGTTCCTATATTTAAATTCTCAGCTCATTTGCGAAGTAATATACACAAAGCGAATTGTTGTAAAAGTTTCAATAGTAATGTTGAATTAATAGAACATGCATTTAAATGTAGAATTGCTTCATACAAAATAAAAAACACTAATGAAAAATTACTAAATCCTATTGAATTTCTACAGTTTATAAAAAACATTGTTCTTCCATTGCTTAGTGATCAATTAAATATTCATAATACAATTAAATGTCATCTAGAACTATTCTCCCTTTACAACAACAAATGAAGTGGACATTAAATCTTTCATCACGAAAAACCAAGTGATTACAAAGTCATCGAACATCAATACAATTTATGATGAAATGTGTTCTATGATAAACAATAAAGTTCAAGAATTTCAAGAACGTAAAAGTGGATGGAGTTTGTTGAATATTTTACATTTGGAAGTTAATATCAATAAATATAATCCACTGAGGGGTTCATCTTTTATTGAACTTCCAAAAAATATTGAAAAAAAACATGCATGTGTGAATATAGTGAATCATGATAATAAATGTTTTGCTTGGTCAATAGTATCTGCAGTTAGACCAGCAACACAACATATTAATCGTGTTTCATCTTATCCACATTTTAGTGAAATTTTAAACTTTAGTGGTGTTGAGTTTCCGGTTAAACTAATAGATGTGCATAAAATAGAACTATTAAACAATATAAGTATAAATATATTTGGATTAGAATTTAATCATAAATTAAGGGTTCATGAAGTTATTGGACCGCTACATTATACTAAAACTAAAAAAGATGTGCATATAAATTTACTCTACGTTGAAGATGGAGAAAGATCCCATTATTGTTGGATCAAAGATTTATCGAAATTAATTGGATATCAGTTATCAAAAACTCAACATAGGAAGTGGATTTGTGATGGATGTCTTCTATTTTTTAATTCAGAAAATGGATTATTATCACATCAAAATAATTGCAATAAAATAAAAACGGATTTACCATCACAAGGTGATATAATTGAATTTAAAAATCATTATAAACAATTCAAAGTACCATTCGTCGTTTACGCGGACTTTGAATCGATCTTAAGACCAATTAGCACATGCATTCCAAATCCCCAAAATTCATCAACAACTACTATCCAACGTCATGAACCCTGTAGTTTCGGTTACTATATTAAGTGTGAATATAATCAATCATTGTCGAAATATGTAAGTTATCGAAATCCCGACTGTGTTGAAACGTTTGTTAAAAATTTAAGATCGGATGTTAAAACTATATATCATACATATTTAAAACCAATAGTTGCTATGTTACCTTTAACCGTTGAGGAAAAAGAACATTATTTGTATTCTAAAAAATGTCATATTTGTAATAAAGATCTAGATTTGTATGACAAAGTTCCGGACCATTGTCATCTAACTGGTAAATTTCGTGGAAGTGTACATAATTCATGTAATTTAAATTTAAAAGTTCCCAATTTTATACCGATTTTTTTTCACAATCTGAGTGGTTACGATTCACACTTATTTATTTCCGAGCTAGCCAAATATTTTAATGATGAAATAAATGTAATCCCTAATAATAAAGAAAAATATGTTTCTTTTAGTCAGAAGATATTTGTTGATAAAATAAATTCTAAATCGGTTTTTATTGAAATGAGATTTCTGGATTCATTTCGGTTTATGTCAACAAGTATCGATAATTTATCTGCTGGTTTAAACTCTACGCAGTTTATTGAACTGAGGAAAATATTTAATGACAATCATATTAATTTAATAACACGTAAAGGAGTTTTTCCATACGATTTTATAGATACTTGGGAAAAATTTGGAAATGAATATTTACCATCAATTGAATGTTTTTTCAGTAAAGTTCAAAATAAAAACATTAGTATATCTGAATATGAGCACGCACAAAACGTGTGGACAAATTTTAAAATTCGTAACTTAGGTGAATATTCAGATTTTTATTTGAAAACGGATGTATTATTATTAACAGATATCTTCGAAAATTTTCGATCAATTTGTATGGGAATATATAATTTAGATCCATGTCACTATTATACAGCACCGGGATTAAGTTGGGATGCAATGCTAAAATTAACACAAATAAAAATTGCACAGTTGTGTGACATTGATATGGTTAATTTTTTTAAAATGGGAATTAGAGGTGGAATAAGTCAATGTTCAAATAGATACGGTAAAGCAAATAATAAATATATAGATGGTTACGATGAATCTAAGGATTCAAATTATCTTATTTATCTTGACGCTAATAATCTTTACGGTTGGGCTATGTCAAAATATTTACCATATGGTGGTTTCCGTTGGATGGATGAAACAGAAATTAAAAAATTCAATCCATATAATGTTACTGATAATGATAATATTGGATATGTCTTAGAAGTTGACTTAGAATATCCATCTAGTCTACATGATGTTCATAACGATTTACCATTTTGTGCTGAGAATATTTCACCTCCAAATAATTCACAATCAAAATTAATACCGAATCTTAAATCTAAAACGAAATACATAATTAATTGCTTAAATTTAAAACAATGCATGAAAGCCGGCCTTAGATTAAAATCCATTAATAGAATACTTCAGTTTAATCAAGCTCCTTGGTTAAAATCATACATTGATTTGAATACAACAAAACGTCAACAAGCTAAAAATGATTTTGAAAAAGATTTTTTTAAATTAATGAATAATTCAATTTATGGAAAAACAATGGAAAATGTTGATAAACGTGTAGATGTAAGATTAGTTAATCGATGGAAAAATATTGGAAAACGATTAGGAGCTGAAAAATTAATAGCCAAACCAAACTTCCATAGTTCAACCATATTTAATGAGAACTTTGTTGCGATTCAAATGAATCGAATTAAAGTTTGTTATGATAAACCAATATTTTTAGGTTTCACTGTATTAGAATTATCAAAAAATTTAATGTATGATTTTCATTATAATTATATAATTCAAAAGTATAAAAATTGTGCAAAATTATTATATACTGATACCGATTCTCTTGTATATGATATAAAGACTGATGATTTTTATAAAGATATACAATCTGATTTAAATAAATTTGATACTAGTAACTATCCAATTGATAATAGGTTTCATTTACCTTTAGTAAATAATAAGGTTTTAGGATTAATGAAAGATGAAAATGCTGGGTCTATATTATTAGAATTTGTTGGACTCAGATCGAAAATGTATTCTATGATAGTAGAGAATAAAATAATAAAAAAAGCAAAAGGTGTCAATAAATCGGTAGTAGATAATTTTAATTTTAATGATTATTTAAGTAAACTAAACACCAATGAATTATTAATTAAATCCATGATTAGATTTAAATCAATAAAACATATTGTATTTACAATAAATATAAATAAAATAGTTTTAAGTGGACAGGATGATAAACGATATTTAATATCAAACTCTACAGATACATTAGCATGGGGACATTATAAAATAAATGAAAATTATGATGATTAAACAAAAAAAAATTGTTTATTATATTATATATTATATTATGTAAAGATGTATTTTTAAAATAATAAAAAAAAAAACATAATAAATGTGATCTTAAATTAAACTAAACTATTTTTATCTATGTATGAGTTGAATGAGTCCTTAAATCCTAACCATTTCACTAAATATTGATCATTTTTTTTCTTTAATATTTTCTCGATTAAATATATATTCGGATGTTTAACTTCTTGTAGTTCTTCTTCATAAAATCGTCCTCTTATATCTTCATTTTGACTATCTTTTAATAAATATGTTACTGGAAACTTGTTGTTTACGTGAGTAATTACAAATATTTCTGTTGTCCAATTTGGTGTATATCCCTTTTCAAAAACTGTTTTATATTTACTTATTCGTACATGATCACCAATTTTAAATTTACTTTTCACTAATTTTGTTGCATTATTTTGATTATAAACTGTTCTCATAAGATATTTTTCCTGCTTTTTGGTCACATCTATCGGTTTCATTTTTATTGTACGATGTTTAGTTTTGTTGTAATCTTCAACAAGTAAGTCCAAATAATTAATATATTTATATGATCCATTCATACTAAACATTTTAAACATTTTTTCTTTTAATGTTCGATTAAATCTTTCAACTATACTAGCTTTCATTACACTGTAAGTATGGTAGTGATTAATTTTCTTTTGCTTCATAAGATTTTGAAAGTCTTTATTGAAAAACTCTTTTCCATTGTCAGTTTGTAAATTTTGAGGAACACGATTATTTTTTTTGAAGATTTCAGACATAGCTTGAATAACAAATTTTGATTTTTTTTTTCTATAGGCTTTGCCCATGCATATTTAGAAAAGGTATCAATCACGGTAAGTATATATTTCATATTTTGATTTTCTTTAGAATAAGGAATCATTTCAACTAAGTCTGCTTGTCATAAATCATCAAAACCTTTAATTATTACATGTCTTCGAATGAAATTTTTTCGTGCGGGTTTATGAAGTTCTTGTACAATGTCCTTTCTACTCATTGTAGTAGTTCTACTACTTTGTGCACATCTGTACAACTATTTATATAATTTATAAGTAGGTAGGAGAATTATATGCAAATATTTTTTTAAATAATTTTTTTTTTAATTCATAAAAAATTATTTAAAACAAATATTTATTATGATTTTGTTTCACCTTATAAATTTTTTTTTCTACCAACACATAGAATTTCTCTCTAAATAATATTTCAATTATAGTACATATATAAACTTTTAATTAATACAAATAATTTAATTTTTTTTCGCACATTTTCTTATCATATTTTCAGATGTATTTTAAGTGTATATGATTCTACTTCCTGGATATAAGTCAGTTTAAATTAAAGTGCGAAGCATGAATGATAAACATAGATTATTTATTATTGATAACATTCCAAAACTAATGGAATTAATCAAATTTGAAGTTTTAAAAAAAAAATGTTTAAACATAAACGTTGTTACTGATGTTATGATCAGCAATATTGAAAAAAAATCAATGATTGAAGATGTAAAGTTGCAATTATTGTTGGAAAAAATTACACACCGAGGACCAAATGCCTATGCCAAATTTGTTGAAATATTGATTGATATTAGTGAATCATTTTTAAATATGATATCCAATATAATTCACATTTAAATGTTAAAATGAGTAGAAAATAAATAAACTTGAAAGAGAAATTATTTTATAAAATTTTTTTATTATTAAATTTTACAAAAACTTTTATTTACACACCTCTTTATAGAGGTTCTCTATTTTGAAACTCAAATAAAATTGTTTTTTCGACCCCCGTTATCTTCATTGTTAGAAGATGGTCTGGATTAAATTTATCCACCTCATCTTGGGAAATCATTTCGCCAAATTTACTTGGCAGAAATGTGCTCGTTTCTTCCATGTCGATTATGATCCTCGGTCCAAATCTAGTTGTAACCCTTCTTAGTCTTCTTATAGGGTAAATTTTATTCAGCGCCAATTCGTCAAATCTGACTAACGGTAAAAATGTTTGGGCTGCTCCAATGTTGTTTAACTGATTTAAAAAATCCTGAAATTTAGATAAAATAAATTTTTATTAAATTATTTATTTTAAGTTATTTTATTTTTATTCTTTTTGATAACTTACCATTTTTTAAACTTTTTTTAAATTTTTTCCTCTAGCAATTATAATACCACTATAAATATAGATTAACTTTTCGTAATTAATTTAATTTGAATTGTTTTCCAATTTATATACAAAAACTAATGTATAGGAGGGGGGTGGGGATTTAAGGTATATGGGAAAATGTTTTCAAATACTTTAGGTCATCAAATTTTTTTTATTTTTAAAAAAAAAACACGATAAAACAAGATAAAAATTAATATATTTTATTTATTAATAAAATTTTTCAAACGGAAATGAACATGAAACCGATCACTTGTTAAAATACGTTGTTGTTTGTCTGGTAACAAAAAAAATAATTCTATAAAAATATTCAAGGTTAATAAAATTTTCAGTCAGCACATTTTTTCCACTGTACGTAAAAACAAATAAACAAAGAAGAAGAGAATAAAGATGAAAATTATTTAAATGAAAATATTATATTTCAATTAAAACTAAAGACAAATAATTTTTCTGAATATTTTCTAATATATAAAAAATAATTCTATAAAAATTTTCAAGGTTAATAAAATTTTTAGTCAGCACATTTTTTTCTTTGATGGGATATAGTTATCAATTATCAAATTTTTGTGACCAATATAAACTATATAAATAAGAATAATTTTAAATTAGTCTCTTAGTTTTGAATCATTTTTTAATTGTGCTGTTAATTTTTGTAAAACACAAGAAGAAAGAAAAAAGGTATTTTTCTAACATTATTTTATTTTTCCAATCTGAAAATAATTTTTATGTGTTTTGTTTTGAAAGATGTTACAAGCCACGATTGGGAAGACTATTATCATTGATTTCACTTACATTCGAGATCATAAATCGGTTTTCGTTAAGGAACTAGCATTTATACCTACTGGATCATTAACAGCCAAAAGCTTCTTGTTTAAGCCTCCGTATTACCCACCCTTCCAAGTACAAAAAGGTAATAGCCGATGGAATGATGGAGAACTAAGATATGATGATTTACATGAAATTCTATCATCATACAATTACGAATTTTATGAGATTTTTGTTATGGGCAGTTTCAAGAGACGTTTGATGATGACCATTTTACCTCAAGCAACAATTATTGATGTGTTTAGTACAGGGTGGACATGGTCGATATTACCTAATCGAGATGTGAATTGTCCAATAAAAAATTGTATATATTATCAATGTCCATTAAAAAATGTATTAGGTTTGTTATTATATTTGGAAAAAAGTCTTAAGATCAATCCCGAGAATTGGGATTAGTATATGCAATAAAAATATATAAAATAATAAAAAAAATTATTTTAATTGTTTCTACCTAATTCCTTATATGTTTATATATATATATATATTTTTTTTTTATTTTTTTATTAGAGTTCTTATAATGAAATTTCATTTAATATAAGAACTGTGGCAAGTGTCGAATAATATATACTATCTTATTTATAATGAGAATAGTTAATAAACCTATAGAAAAAAAAAAGATTTGTGTATTTTTTAATCTTTAAAATATTTATTGTAGATTCTTACAAATATGATTATAATAATCAATATTTAATTTATTTCTACACAAAGTAGATAATTCATAAAACAATCTTGAATAATTACAAGAATAATTATAAACATTTAATGGTAAAAAGAAATCAGATGCTTCTAAATTAAATACATTTTGTGTTATACACTTTTGAAAATATAAACTATAGAAATTTTCTATATCTTTTGGGATTTTGTTATTCCATTTTAAAACAAGTAGTAAGAATTCAGATAGCGAAATTAATCTTCTCAATTCAATTTCTGACAAGATGACAACTTCCCTTTCTGATGATATAGTTGCTCCTTTTTCTGCGTTTTCGGAACAGGTTAATTTTATTTCGTATCTGCTCGTAGATAATTCATTGTTCTCAGAATTTGAAGAAAACATACAAGATGTACAGTTTTTTAATCTCTGAAGAATATTAATCCAATCGTCACCAGTCAAAGAAATGAAGCAGGAATTTTTGAATATTAATAATTTAGATTCAAAAGTATTCGTATCAAATCCCAGTATAATATAACAAGTGTGCTCCTCATTTAAAAAATATGTATAAGCCAGTAATAGTTCAGGTAAAACACAGTTTTTATTTTCACTTTTATTAATTTTTTTCATACTTTTTTTTCTTATCTTTTTTTGATCCATCGTGATTGATGATAATTATACTGACTTATAAATATGTTTCATCTTGAATTTATACTTTTAGTTTACACTAATACATTTACAAATTTGATTGAAATATTTACCACCCAATTGTAATTTCTTAAAGTATTTATTATACATTTTAACTATATTTTTATCATTTAAATAAAAATCTCTTGAGGAAAATATTTTTAAAAATTCATTCATACTTCTACCAACACAACGACAAATATGACATTTTTTAGAATACAAATAATGTTCTTTTTCCTCAACGGTTAAAGGTAACATAGCAACTATTGGTTTTAAATATGTATGATATATAGTTTTAACATCCGATCTTAAATTTTTAACAAACGTTTCAACACAGTCGGGATTTCGATAACTTACATATTTCGACAATGATTGATTATATTCACACTTAATATAGTAACCGAAACTACAGGGTTCATGACGTTGGATAGTAGTTGTTGATGAATTTTGGGGATTTGGAATGCATGTGCTAATTGATCTTAAGATCGATTCAAAGTCCGCGTAAACGACGAATGGTACTTTGAATTGTTTATAATGATTTTTAAATTCAATTATATCACCTTGTGATGGTAAATCCGTTTTTATTTTATTGCAATTATTTTGATGTGATAATAATCCATTTTCTGAATTAAAAAATAGAAGACATCCATCACAAATCCACTTCCTATGTTGAGTTTTTGATAACTGATATCCAATTAATTTCGATAAATCTTTGATCCAACAATAATGGGATCTTTCTCCATCTTCAACGTAGAGTAAATTTATATGCACATCTTTTTTAGTTTTAGTATAATGTAGCGGTCCAATAACTTCATGAACCCTTAATTTATGATTAAATTCTAATCCAAATATATTTATACTTATATTGTTTAATAGTTCTATTTTATGCACATCTATTAGTTTAACCGGAAACTCAACACCACTAAAGTTTAAAATTTCACTAAAATGTGGATAAGATGAAACACGATTAATATGTTGTGTTGCTGGTCTAACTGCAGATACTATTGACCAAGCAAAACATTTATTATCATGATTCACTATATTCACACATGCATGTTTTTTTTCAATATTTTTTGGAAGTTCAATAAAAGATGAACCCCTCAGTGGATTATATTTATTGATATTAACTTCCAAATGTAAAATATTCAACAAACTCCATCCACTTTTACGTTCTTGAAATTCTTGAACTTTATTGTTTATCATAGAACACATTTCATCATAAATTGTATTGATGTTCGATGACTTTGTAATCACTTGGTTTTTCGTGATGAAAGATTTAATGTCCACTTCATTTGTTGTTGGAATAGAATAAAGGGAGAATAGTTCTAGATGACATTTAATTGTATTATGAATATTTAATTGATCACTAAGCAATGGAAGAACAATGTTTTTTATAAACTGTAGAAATTCAATAGGATTTAGTAATTTTTCATTAGTGTTTTTTATTTTGTATGAAGCAATTCTACATTTAAATGCATGTTCTATTAATTCAACATTACTATTGAAACTTTTACAACAATTCGCTTTGTGTATATTACTTCGCAAATGAGCTGAGAATTTAAATATAGGAACATCAATTTGACACTGTAAACACTTTTTATTATTAACACTATATTGGGCTCCAGATGTAGATGGCATTGGATTAGATATTGTTGGATCAGATGTTGATGGTACATGATTGGATGTAGATGCCATTGAATTACTAACGGAGCCCTTACCATTGTGATTCACTATATGTCTTTTTAAATTATCATTTCTACTAAAACTTTTCTTACACAGATCACACGAAAATATAACAGATTCACTAGTCATATGTCTTTTCATATGTCTAGTTAAATTATCTTTTCTACTAAATTCTTTTACACACACTTGACACTTAAACATTATTATGTTTTATCATGGTATTTTTATATATAATGAAAATAAAACTTATATATTCAGTAAGAGATTTTTAAATAATGAACGAAATCAGAGAAGTTAAAAATATATAAACCAAACAAATATTTGTTTGTTTGCTTTTTCACATTTAGGTCTTGTACAAATTAAACACGTAAAAATTTTTAAACAGTGATCTATAAACCGATGCATGTTTTTAATTGAATTAAATAGATTTAATATATTTATTTGTGTATTATCAAAATATCTTTTTTTAAAAGAACTTTCATAATATCGCAAAAAAAAAAGATAATAAATTTGTACACATTTTTAATGAATTTATTTGTACATTAGTCAATAACCTTAATCGATAAAGCGAATGCTTAAACCATAAAACGGTGTCTTGATTATTTAGAATTGATTTTTTTTATATATCTATGTTAAACAACTCACCTTTCAGCACCACCTATTATTAATATTTTTAATAATGAACTCACAATTCACCTCATAAATATCTTAGCTATACAACACACCCACCAGCTCCACCCATTATTAATGTCTGTAATAATTACTTCACCACTCACCTCACCCCCTCTAGATCCAACAACTGTTGGATAATTGTGTATTAGATAACACAAGTACCATCAACACCACCAGTTGTTAATGTTTTTAACAATTATTACACTATTTACCTCACCTCACTTAGCCCCCCGACCCCCTCTCCCTCCCCTAGCTTAACAAACTTATGGATAATTGTGTCTTGGATATTAATCCGTTATTTTAAATATCTCAGACTCAATCCTTTGTGGTAAAATATCAGAGACATCAACCACTCCTCAAAATATTGAGGAGGAGGAGGGTCCAGGACCGGTCTTTCCTATCTACTGTAAAGGTCCTAACTTTGACTTTATTTTGAAATTATTGGTCCTAGAGGGTAAAAAAGTGTACTTTACACAACCAAAAATGGACGTTTTGGTCCAATACGTTTTGGCTGTACAATACGCTCTAATTAATTTTTTTTTACGAATCTATGATAAGACCGACTTTTAAGGTTGGATCAATAAAATATTATTTGAAGAAAACAGATTTAGCCATTGTCGAAAAAAATAGTACCAAACACAGCCATTTTTAGCCATTTTTAGTGAAATGACTCAGACCCACTCTTAATATAAAAATAAAGAAATAAGTATGAGAAAATGATGCAAATATACTAAAGTTTTTCGTATTATTCCTGATGTTGAGCCAACCAAATACAAAAGAAAAAATTTCTGGTAATTTTAATGTTTATCCAATGGTAATTATTATTATATAATTCAGTTATGTTACTAATTGGTTTTCTTTTTGTCGTTTAAGATATATGTACAAAATGCGTCTCGAATGCATGGCATCATATACCATATTTGGAAATGTTTTATCAGTATCATTAGCTGGTTCACAACTAGATGCATTATTGATAAGATGCAAAATTATCTGTTATACAGCATGATCACGATACATTTGAATTAAAAAGTTTATCGTTAAATTATATTGAAGAAGTAGTTGTATTACCATTTCGAAAAGATAATACATTAGATGAAATTGAAGTACAAGATGTAAAACTAATAACAAAAACACAAGTGTAATTATTAATTTAGCACTTATTAATCTTTTCCTTTAATTTTGACGACGTTTCGGAGGATTTCTTACTCCCTAATCATGACACTTTAAAATATAAACAAAACAAATTAAAATCAAAATAAAAATATATTACATTGATCGTGTTTCTTAATAAAATATTCTGAAGAATAATTTTAAATTTAAAAAACGCTCCGAAAATTCTGTATAGTGATTCTGTATAAATTGTAAAAGTTGGCAAACATTATATTATTATTATTATTGTTTTTGTTTTTGCGGGAGATTCATTAAATATCAACAAAAATATACACAATATGAAACATTATTTGTATGTATTAAAACTGCCACGGGATTAACTTTCTAAATTCTATATTTATTTACATTTTTTTTATATTTTCACACAAATATGTATATTTTTATCGTAATGTTGTAATGGCGAATCAGTCAGAAATTTTCTAAATTAAAACAACAATTTTTAATTTTCAATTACGTTTCGACACTTTTTTCTTCCTTAAGTGACTAAAACAAAATTTTATTTTAATAAACAATAATATATACATAAAAATTGGAAAAAAAAAACAAAATTCAAATATTTCAACAAAAACAAGGAAAAAAAAAAGAAACTTACAATTAATGATGTTATTATAGTCAACCAGTATAAAAATTATATAAATAAACATTAATACATTAAACAAAGATGAACGAAGAAACAGTTTAGCAATCATAAAGACCAAATTCTATTAAACCACAAAAGAAAAATAAAAATTAAAACCAACAAATAACTACTTTATAAATTAACAAACTCACATAAACAACACGTTTTCAATAAATAATATTTCTTTAATTTTTAATTTAATTTAATTTTTTCTTTTTTGAGATATACTTTCAATGATGACAGACCAGCACGAACTAAGTGAACCTATATCATTTCTTTTATTGACCACACATTTGATATTAGCCCGCATATGTATCATTTCTAAAATCATTCTTCTTTAAGTATTTTTATCTCTGTGTAAAGTTTTTACATTTGACAAATGACCTGTACCGGGATTTCGCTAATTTGGAGAGAAACTCCCATTCCCAAAATTTTCTCCCAAACATTTCTCCCAAGGAGAAAAAAAACGATTTCGTTAATTTGGAGAGCAAAAAAATTCGAAATTGATTTTCGAAATATTTTTGGAAGAAACAAAATGAATGATAAACGTCAAAACTTAATGTTTGTGTTTTAAAGTAAATTATAAAATTGTGTTTGAAGTGAAAAGTTGTGTTAAAAAAATAAGAAAATGAATATTATAGCAATTGCAGAGAATTATAAAAGGAAACACAAATTAAAAATTGTAAGAAAAAGGCTAAGAGACAACCAAAATCCTTTTGATATTCCGGAGGCGGAACAAGTGTACAATTAGTGCGTGGTGTTTGAAGGGCTGTATCTTCCAGGAACACGCTACAAATAGCAAATGTTCCAGTGTGGGAGTGTAGAGCAACTTATCGAGCTGATGATGAAACACTAAAAAACTTGTGTGGCCCCCTTATTTTAAGAGCTGGAAGACTTCAAAGTTTTTTTTTTTTTTAAATTTTTGTTTTTATATTTTTTATTATAATATTGTAATTTTTAACACTTTTTTTTTTATAAAATGAAACACTGTTGTACACTCACTATAATGAATAAATTTTTATTGAATTTAAAACGAATATTTTCTATTTTTTAATGTTTTTTTATTATTTTGTTAAGAAAATGTATAAAGTGACATTTTGTTTGTTTATTTTTTGATTTTGATGGGGTGAAGGTGGTATTAGTCGTTATGAGTGAAGCTGACTAGGTTAAGAATCCATATTTTGGTTCAATGGCTTTTTTTTTAAATTTTTTTAATTTGTAAAAGGAAAATGTTATTATAATGTTAGAGTACATAAAGGTTCCCATTAGTTATGTTAGAGTATATAAAAAGCGTACATTAATTTAATATAATTAATTTGTAAAAGGAAAATAAATGTGTTTTCCAGTAATACAGGCTGTTTAAATGTTTGTCAATGAACGTAAATAAATGCAACATAAACATAAATGTAACATAACAATGAGAGACTAATGCTGTCGCATTTATATTTTTGAACGTAACTTTACAATCAAATTTGTGAGCTGATATTCATTTACCCAATAATTGTGAAGTAGTACCAATATAATTGAGCGGACAAACTTGAGAAAATTAAATGAGATGATTTTAATAGCGGTACGGAATCTTTTAATTTTGAAAAAAACGTATTTGATAATTTCTTATCAATAAAAAACACTGTATTAGTTGTTGTACAAGGTCAATTATTCTTTTGGAATTCTTGTAAATGGTTCAATAAAAAACCACTTACGTTTTATTAATTTTAATACAAGGTCAATAGGAATGTTAGTGAATAATGAAATAACATCTAAGCTGATTAGGCAGAAAGATTTCGGTATAATTTGTTTATAAACTCACAAAACTCAAGTGAATTTATTGTGTTATATTTATTTTTATCAATGGCATGTGTTATAAGTTCCGATGTATAATTTGATAGATGCAATGTGGATGCATTGATAAATGAAGCTATTGGATGTAATGATATATTATTTTTGTGTGTTTTTGGGAAACCGTATATTTTGTATTTTGGGGGTAACCGTTTTATAAGTTATAAGTTTTTGTTTTGTGTGTAGGTTTATAAACTTGTTTGTGTATAAGTGTTTAATATATTCATTATTTTTATTCTGTATTTTGGATGTTGGATCATTTTTTATTAATCGATATGTAGGTATGGCTTGTAAAAGGGATGCCATTTTTTCTAAATATTCTTTTTTATACATAATTACTATTTTATTTTCTTTGTCTGATTTTCTTGTAACAATATCTTTATTGAAAACGTGTTGTTTATGTGAGTTTGTTAATTTATAAAGTAGTTATTTGTTGGTTTTAATTCACCATTAATACATTACGATTATCATATTATAGTCATCATTTTCATATATTTTTATCAACTATTTGTTGGAAATTTATGTTATTCTTTTGTTTACAAATAATCTGTCAAAAAAATGGAACTGAAATAAAAAAAATACAAGAAAAATATCAAGGATGCCAACAAATCTAAAATTTCTAAAAAAAAGATGTTGGTGCGATCTATTTTCGAGAAGCGTAATTATGTTTTTTGATTCTATATAGATTCTCAAAAATTCTGTAAAATAACCGAATTCAAAATTTGTATGATTATATTGTTGGATTATACAGTATCAAAAATTCTGTAGAAGTTTTGGAATTAAAAAACGCCACTATTGTACTTACAACAGTAAATTTTTGCACTTTACTACTAAATTCTAAACAAAAATTATTTTAATGTTTTATTTTATATTATATAAGTCTGAAAGAAAAAAAAAATCAAATAAAAGATTTTTTTAATTAATGAAAAGCATAATCTATAATTTTATATCACTTTGGATGAAAGAATAACAATTTGACTTATATATTTCAAATTATCACTTTCTATGGATGCGTTCAACTACGATTGTACACCGCATTTTGTACTAAAATAAAGCATTCGTGATATTAAACGCACTTCATTATGTTAATATGTATGAGTTTCTGATAACAACACTAACGAGAATTTCCTAATATATGTATATGATATCAAAGCGAGAAGTGATTATCACTTTGACCCGCAAAATCGATCCACTGACCACGAAAAGTAACCGACGAATTTTAAACCGCAGTATTTTTTGTATTTTTGAAATTTTTGATCTGAAACGAAAAAGTATTTTAATTTTATAGTGCATCTACCTCCATATTCACTAAAAATAATTTCTTTGTATCAATCTGCAAATTAAAGCTAGGATCCAAGAAATTTTGATTTTCTATAGTTTTCAGGCGTTTTGTTTGGGCTTCTGGTTAATCAGAAATTAATGTTAGAAGTAGATTATGGAAGTTTGGACTTCTATTATTTAAACGCTAGGAATACTTTTGCAATAATATTTTTTTTTAATTTTTTTTTTCAATTACGAATTTTGGAAATTCGATATTTTGAGGAAACACTAAGTTCACACTAAGTTTTTGTCAACAAATATTATATTATCCGATAAATTAATAGTACCAATCAAAGATAAATGATGAATCCTTAAATCACTGCAAGGATTTTTTTTTAAATTATTTTATATCTGATTTTTTGAAAATATTGGTCGAGATCGTGAGAAATTTATTGTGTTTCTAATTTATTATTTGACCTTTCCTTTATGATAATTAATTATAAATTGAAATATTTCATGTAACATTTATAAAGTTATTGAATATTTAAAAGTTTTAGTTTTTTATGTTTTTATAACAGAGAGAATAAAGAGAATAAATTGAAAAATCAGGTTTTGAGTATTTTTTTAAGAATTAAATTATGATTTTTCTGTGTTTTAAAAATATTTTTTAAAAAATCTGTTGACTATTTGGCGTCCATATCCATTTTGGCAAAGTTCAAAATTAGAACCTCGCCTTAAGCTATGGTTATAAAAATAATATATTAAATATATGACAACAACAACAATCACTTTTTAAATAATAATATTATGACACTGTAAAACCATTTTTGTTTTATTTTTAACAGAGACTAGAATAACAAATGAAATGGATGATGCAGAGTTTTTTGTAAAAGATTCTAAATTAATAAGGTGTGATTCATATAATAGACATACGGGTGATGTAGCCATATTTATAAAAAATCATATTAATTTCCACATAATATATATATCAAACAAATAGAAAAGGTTTGGTTACTAGCAATTAGAATAACAAAAGGCTTTCAAAATTGTATTTACGCGGTATTATATAAATAAATATTATAAATACCTCCTAAAACCTTTAGTCCTCTTATGACTTCGTCTGATGTGTCGCTTAGACGTCTTAGACCAGAAGCAGTGGACATGGACAACGTTGATCCAAAAATGTCTTAATAAACGAATTTACAATATATTTTTTTTTATCATATCGTTGGCACAGTTTTCGATATGCTTCTAAGTAATTTGCCTCAGTAACAGGAATATGTCGTACTAGGGCAGCTGCCTCATCTTTCAGTAAACCCTTCAAGTATTGAAATTTTTGAGCAGGTGAAAGAAGAGTGTTATCATGAACTGATGCAGCATAAAGATCATGAAAAGATTGCCATTCTTTATATTCTCCATTAAAAGTTGGTATATTAAAGTAGAATTATTCAAAATATAATAGATTAATTAAAATTACTCTAGTACGTTTTTGCTTTGAATTAAACTTGTTTTTTTATTTAATTTTTGATTCTGACATTAATATAGTAAACCTCAAATCGATCACATTAAAATTTGTAAACCATTGTTATTAAAGTAATATTAAATTTTTAAAAACAAAGAACTGTGGAGTTTCATTCTGAAGACGAGAAATTCTACAATTGGGGGCTCAACCGGGATGATCAGCAGGGATCTGGAAAATCATCAACAGGAAGAATCTTAGAGTTAAAGGAGAAATTAGAAAAAAATTGGAAAAGCTGTAAAAGGTATTCAAGGTGGTTTATAAATTCAAGACGGAATTTAGAAACAAAGACGCGTGCTTTTTGGTGTTGTTAATTTTTTTCTACATTGTTCTAATTGTGTTTTCTTTGATTAAAAATTTATGAAATTTTTATTGTGACGGTCTAAAAACAAGAGGTGTATAAAGAAGCTTTTAAACGATTTTTTTTTCTCGAAAAATAAAACAAACATTAGAAAATTAGAAAAGACGAAGAAGCTATAGAAGACATTCAAGGTGGTTTATAAATTCAAGCCGGAATTTAGAAACAAAGACGCGTGCTTTTCTATAGTATTAATTTTTCTATAACGAGATAACAGTGTTTCAAAAAAAAAAAAAAAAAGACTAAAGAGTTAAAAGAACAATAAGACGGTTTTGATAAATTTCGGTAAATTTTCAAGGCGAAAGATTGAATTTTTTTTTTTGGGACAATAAAGAAATTTGTTGTATTGGAATTTGGTATTAATTTTTATAATTATTCAGTCTGCTTTCCAATTTGAAAAAATAAAATATTTTTCTGGATTACAATTTTTTTTTCTTTAAAGAAAAAAAAAACGGGTGCAAAAGCATATTGAAATATTTTTTTTTTGAGAAAAGATATTTAGTTTTTATACGAAGAAAAATGGGTGGGCGACGAACTCGAAGGGAACCCAGAACAAGGCAAGAAGATGACGTTGAAGATACTGGGTATGAAGCTATGTTAAATAAATTTAACAGAAGGATAGATGAGTTAGAGATAACGTTCGGGGATAGACGATCAACTTTACAGAATCAAGCTGATCTAGAGCTTGATGGAAAGAAACTTGAAATGGATAGGAAATTGGAAGAACTGAGAAAATTTGAATTGGAACTGAAACAAAAAGAAATAGAATTGCTTAGGAGTGAGAACGAGTCACTATAGGAATCGTTCGTTGGAAACAGGAACAACTTCTGGTAATAATGAAAATTCTCATTTTTCTTTTAGGGATGTAGAAGAATCATTAATTAAATTCAGTGGAGACGACCATTATCCAGTGGAAAAATGGATCGAAGAAGTTGAAGAAACAGCCACGTGTGTTGGCTGGAATGACTTGCAAACTGCTATCTATGCAAAGAGACTTTTGGTTGGCACAGCTAAAAACAGTTTAAGGATAACAGATGATACTTCCAGCTGGATCAAATTAAGGGATTTTTTGAAACAAGAATTCAAAAAAACTGAAAATAGTGCAGCAATACATCGAAAAATGGTTGAGAGAAAAAAGAAGTCAGACGAATCATTGAGAAGTTATCTTAATGTCTTAAGAGAGTTAGGAAAGACTGGTAATATAGAAGATGAAGCAATAATACAATACTGTATTGATGGAATTTCAGACTCGCAGACAAATAAGGTAATATTGTATGGTTCAAAATCAATTAATGAATTCAAACAAAAATTAGATATTTACGATGAAATGCGGACAAAAGCAAAGAAGGAAGTTCATAACAGGCCGGTACAAGAATCGAAACAAATCAAAGAGCCAAATCGTTCTTTAAGATGCTATGGCTGTGGTGGTATTGGTCACATTAGCAGAAATTGTATTAATAAAGAAAAAGGGCCGAAATGCTTTAAATGTGCTGAGTATGGACACATAGCGCCTAATTGTACTAAGCAAGGTGATAGTAAAAAGTTGTGTGCAGCAATACAAAATGAATTAGGAATTGGTGACGTAAAAGAAATTCTAGTTCACGGGAAGAAATTGTATGCAATGATAGATACAGGTAGTGATCTTAATTTTATGGCAAAAAATAAATACCAGGTAATTGGTGAACCAGATTATAACCATCAAACAACATTTTTCAATGGCGCTGGATGTAAAGGAATGGAAACAATAGGAAGATTTTGCAC
Source organism: Pedicia rivosa (assembly GCA_963082725.1). Classification (NCBI taxonomy): domain Eukaryota; kingdom Metazoa; phylum Arthropoda; class Insecta; order Diptera; family Pediciidae; genus Pedicia; species Pedicia rivosa. The sequence continues at coordinate 31,559,110 of OY720152.1, read as the reverse complement.
AAAGGTTAGTGTTGATGGTGATGATTACGATACTATTTTTCATATTGTTCCAGACAGTTTGTTGCCAGTGGATATTATTCTAGGCAAAGAATTAATCAATCAAACAATTACTACTCTCACTCCATTTGGGGTAACGATGAAGAAATATGAACCCGAAAATTATCTATTAGCCATCAACAAAGAAGAAATTGTGTTATGCTTGGAACACATAGAAAATAAATCAATAGCAGAAGAAATTAAGAAGTTGGTAATCAACTATAACCCAAAAAAAGACGTGAAGAGAACAGCTGCGCGATTCTGTAACTATGACAAAATGACATTGTCATATGACAAAAGTCCGAAATGAGAACTACTCGTTGTCATTTTGTCATGTCATATTTCATGGAATGTTGATTCTTGTTGAAAAATGAGATGACATTTTTGGTAAATGGTCAAATGAGAAATTATGACACTTTTCTGTTTTTGTAAAATGACAAAATAGAAATATTTGACAATAAATTTGTTTTGTGCGGGCAAACGAATTAAATATTATAAAAAAAAATTGTTATTAAAATCTATTTAACTCAATTAAAAATTATTTATTACAATAAATAAGGAATTTAATTATTTAAGAGATAGGATTGAAAGGTATGGAATAAATAAATAATAATACATAGTAATAATAAATAATAATAAATAATAAATAATAAATAATAAATAATAAATAATAAATAATAAATAATAAATAATAAATAATAAATAATAAATAATAAATAATAAATAATAAATAATAAATAATAAATAATAAATAATAAATAATAAATAATAAATAATAAATAATAAATTAATAAATAATAAATAATAAATAATAAATAATAAATAATAAATAATAAATAATAAATAATAAATAATAAATAATAAATAATAAATAATAAATAATAAATAATAAATAATAAATAATAAATAATAAATAATAAATAATAAATAATAAATAATAAATAATAAATAATAAATAATAAATAATAAATAATAAATAATAAATAATAAATAATAAATAATAAATAATAAATAATAAATAATAAATAATAAATAATAAATAATAAATAATAAATAATAAATAATAAATAATAAATAATAAATAATAAATAATAAATAATAAATAATAAATAATAAATAATAAATAATAAATAATAAATAATAAATAATAAATAATAAATAATAAATAATAAATAATAAATAATAAATAATAAATAATAAATAATAAATAATAAATAATAAATAATAAATAATAAATAATAAATAATAAATAATAAATAATAAATAATAAATAATAAATAATAAATAATAAATAATAAATAATAAATAATAAATAATAAATAATAAATAATAAATAATAAATAATAAATAATAAATAATAAATAATAAATAATAAATAATAAATAATAAATAATAAATAATAAATAATAAATAATAAATAATAAATAATAAATAATAAATAATAAATAATAAATAATAAATAATAAATAATAAATAATAAATAATAAATAATAAATAATAAATAATAAATAATAAATAATAAATAATAAATAATAAATAATAAATAATAAATAAATAATAAATAAATAATAAAAAAAAAATAATAAATAAATAATAAATAAATAATAAATAAATAAATAATAAATAAATAATAAACAAATAATATATAAATAAATATAAAATATAAACAATATAAACAATATAAAAGCGAATAGGTTGGATTTTATAAACACAAATGAACTTGTCACGTACTTGTCACTTTGAAAAAAGTCGATGAGACTTTTTGACAGTCAAATGAGTTTACAATGTTTTTGTCATCAATAGAGAATCGCGTTTTCGGTCATTTTGTCATATCTGGTCGATTTGTCACTAAAATACGACTTGTCATAGTTACAGAATCGCGCCCCAGCTGATATTGAAATGACAATTGTGCTAATCGACGAAAAACCTATACATCAGAAACCCAGAAGATGAGCGCCTTTGGAGCTAGATATTACCAGAAAACAGATAGACGAATGGTTGGAGGAGGGGATTATAAGACCAAGTAAATCTAACTTTGCAAGTCCGATTGTTCTAACAAACAAGAAAGACGGAACAAAAAGATTGTGCGTAGATTATAGGAAACTAAATGAAGTGGTGGTAAAAGATAGGTATCCATTACCACTAATTGAAGACCAAATAGACAAATTACAAGGAGCGAACGTATTTTCCACACTGGATTTGCGCAACGGATTTTTTTATGTGCCAATTAAAGAGGACTCAATAAAATATACAGCTTTCAGTGTGCCGTTTGGTCATTTTGAATTCAGAAAGGCACCTTTTGGTTTATGCAATTCTCCAGCTATATTTCAGAGATTTATTAACAATATTTTCCATTCTCTCAGTTCTCAGAATATCGTGTGTATTTATATGGACGATTTGGTAGTTCCTGCCAAAGACGAAGAAGAGGCAATTACAAGACTAATCATGGTTTTAAAAGAAGCAGAGGAAAACGGATTAGAAATCAAATGGAGCAAGTGTCAATTTCTAGCCCGTTCAATTGAATATTTAGGTTATGAAATTGAAGGTGGACGTATAAAACCATCTATTCGGAAAATGGAAGCAATTGTCAAATTTTCGGAACCAAACAATATAAAAAAGGTTCAAAGCTTTCTTGGTTTGACGGGATATTTTCGGAAGTTTGTGGAAGGATATTCCATAGTGGCAAAACCGCTCACCGATCTGCTAAGAAAAGATGTTCCATTCAGTTTTGGGACAAGGGAGCGAAACTCGTTTGAAGACTTAAAGACGCTTTTATCCAATCAGCCAGTTCTTCAATTATATTCAGTGAGTGCGGAAACTGAGTTGCATACAGACGCATGCAAAATTGGTTTAGGGGCAGTTTTGTTACAAAGATGCCCAGACGATTTACAAATGCATCCCGTTTTTTACTTTAGTAAAAAGACGTCGTCTTGCGAAGAGAATTATAATTACGAACTCGAAGTGTTGGCGATAGTAGCGGCTCTGAAAAAGTTTCGTGTGTACTTGCTGGGGTTGAAATTCATCATTGCCACCGATTGCGCCGCTTTTAAAGCTACGATGGAAAAAAAAGAGCTGACGTCACGAATTGCTGGTTGGGCTTTGCAGTTGCAAGAATTTGATTATACCCTAGAACACAGACCAGGTCATCGCATGAGGCATGTTGATGCTTTAAGCAGAAATCCGATAATATTAACATTACAACAAGATGACGTCACGATGAGAGTTAAAGCAGCTCAGAAAAAAGATGAAAATTTAAAGACGATATTCACTATGCTTGAATCAGGTACGTTCGAAGACTATCAAAATATTAATGGTGTTTTGTTTAAGGTTATCAAAGGCGACACTGTTCTAGTCGTACCGAAGGCAATGCAACCTGAAATAATTAAAATGTGCCATGATCAAGGGCATTTCGCGGTTAACAAGACAGAAGAATTAGTTCGACGACAATTCTTCCAAAGTTGCGAGAGAAAATTATAAATTGGATGAGGAATTGCATCCCATGTATAATTGCAGAACGAAAAATGGGAAAACAGGATGGATTATTGAATGTAATCCCTAAAGGTGATGTTCCACTCACCACCTATCATGTGGATCATTTAGGAAATTTAGTATCGACCAAAAAACAATATAGGTACATATTTTGTGTCGTGGATGGCTTTTCAAAGTTCGTGTGGATTTATCCAACAAAGACGACAAATTCAAAAGAAGTAATACAAAAACTAGAAATTCAGAAGACGATTTTTGGAAATCCTAAACATATTATCTCGGATCGAGGTACTGCATTCACTTCAGCCGAATTTCGATATTATTGCCAGGCTGAAGGAATTGATCACTCAACCATCACAACAGGTGTCCCAACTGGGAACGGGCAGGTTGAAAGGGTTAATCGTATCATTATCCCAGCGCTCACAAAATTAGCACGAGAGAAACCAGAAAATTGGTACAAATTCACAGACAGCTTACAAAGGTTTCTTAATAATACCATTCAACGTAGTATCGGAGTGACACCCTTTGAAGTGCTGATAGGTGTAAAAATGCGATGTCCGGAAGATGTCAAATTAAAAGAAATTCTGGAAGATGAAGCAGTCATTTTCTTTGAAGAAGAGCGTAAAAAATTAAGGGAAACTGCACAAAATATATTGCGAGTCCAAGAAGAAAATAGAAGGAGTTACAATAAAAGACGAAAAATTGCGACGCAGTACAAACTTGGTGACTGGGTCGTTATCAAACGAACCCAGTTTGGAGGTGGGTTAAAAATTCAGTCTAAATTTTTAGGTCCATATCAAATAACCAAAGTCAACGGTCGAGACCGGTACGACGTGAGAAAAACAGGTGAAACAGAAGGTCCCTAAAATACTTCAACAAGCGCAGAATTCATGAAGCCATATTTTGTTGACAACGACCAAGATGACGAGGAAGAAGAAGAGTCTGTGGAAACTGTGGAATCATCCGAGGCGGATGAATAAGCAGAAGGGCCGAGTAGAATTATTCAAAATATAATAGATTAATTAAAATTACTCTAGTACGTTTTTGTTTTGAATTAAACTTGTTTTTTTATTTAATTTTTGATTCTGACATTAATATAGTAAACCTCAAATCGATCACATTAAAATTTGTAAACCATTGTAATTTTTCAAAACAAAGAACTGTGGAGTTTCATTCTGAAGACGAGAAATTCTACATTAATACGTGGAAGACGAACATCAGATGAAAATTAATTCCAAAATTGTGCCTACTGATGTATATGTTGATGATGTGATGTCAGGATCGACAGATTTAGAAACTGTAATAAAACTAAAAGAAGAAATTATTCAGTTACTGGGACGAGGAGGATTTCATTTAAGGAAGTGGACGTCCAACAGCCGTGAGTTTTTAAGAAGCATTCATCCCAATTGTCATGGAATGCAAAATGTTGAGATCCACGATGATACACAAAGCATAAAAATACTAGGGTTACAATGGCAACCCATAAAAGACGTTTTTTCCTTTAATGTCTCAGTGTCCAGTGATTTTATTGCTACCAAGAGAAGAATGTTGTCAGAAACTTCTACAATATTTGACCCACTAGGTTGGTTAGCACCATCAGTCGTCGAAGTTAAAATACTATTTCAGAAGTTGTGGCTCCTCAAACTCAATTGGGATGATTCACTTCCAACAAATATAGCATCAAAATGGAAATCAATTAGACAAGGTTTTCAACAGTTTGAAAATATTCATATCCCTAGATGGTTGCTCACACACACACCTAGTAATGAGATAGAATTACATGGTTTCACTGATGCCTCTGAGGTGGCCTACGCAGCTGTAGTCTATCTCCGAAGTAAAAATAGCATTGGAGAGGTCGTTGTTAACATTATTGCTGCAAAAACCAAAGTCGCTCCAATAAAACAAATTTCATTGCCTAAACTAGAGTTGTGTGGCGCTTTATTGTTAACCAAGCTAATTCATCTAATAAAAAATGCTTTCCATTTTCACACAGTCAGTACCTTTGCTTGGACAGATTCCATGATAGTTTTAGCGTGGTTGTCGGATCATCCCAGGAAATGGAAAACTTATGTGGCAAACAGAACCTCGGAGATAATCACACCATTACCAAGAAATAAATGGAATCACATCGCATCAAAAAATAATCCTGCTGATTGTGCCTCTCGTGGAATTTCACCAGCTAGTTTGACTAATTTTACACTTTGGTGACACGGACCTGATTTTCTGAAAGAGGAACCTGAATTTTGGCCAATTAAAAACATAATTCAATCCACAGAAATTGAAATCCTGCAAGAGCAAAGGCCAAATTGTACTGCTGTTTATCAAGTGTCAACTGCTGCAGACCAAAATGATTAACTATTCCTAAAATTCTCTTTCTATTCCAAACTAATTCGTGTGATTTCTTATTGTTTTAGATTTACTAATAATTGCAGGAAAAGTAAATATCAAAGATTACTGGGTGTCCTTACCACAGAAGAACTAAAGATTGGAACAACTATGTGCTTAAAAAAGATCCAAAATGAATGCTTTAAGGATGAAATCAAAAGGCTCTCATCAACGACCAAGAATTGTATCAAAGGCCAACTCAGTTCTCTAAACCCATTTATTGATGGAGATGGAATTTTGAGAGTTGGTGGACGTTTAGAGAATTATTTTTTCTCATTTCAAGCCAAACATCCAATTATACTGCCAAAGCATCACGTCACCAGCAAATTAATAATATCAGAATTACATGCAAAATACTTACACGCTGTATTATCTTTGATGATAGGACTCATCAGACAAACATACTGGATAATAGGATGTCGGAACCTGATTAAACAACACATCGCTAAATGTTTGGTCTGTTTTAAACAGAAAGCAAATCAGATTCAGCAAATGATGGGAAATTTACCATTTCAACGAGTGACTCCTAATCGAGCATTTTTTAATGTTGGAGTAGACTATGCCGGTCCAATTACCCTCCGGATTGGTAAAGGTCGTGGGTACAAAACTACCAAGGGATATATTGCCGTATTTGTTTGCTTTTCAACAAAAGCCATCCATCTCGAGTCAGTTAGCGATCTGACCACAGAAGCTTTTCTTGCTGCACTTAAACGATTTGTCTCTCGTCGTGGTATTCCAGCTAATATCCATAGTGATAATGGAACCAACTTCATAGGAGCAAAGCGACGACTTAATGAATTATATAATCTCGTTTTATCTACTGCTCATAATAAAAAAAATTATAATTTTCTTTCACAGAATGGGACGACTTGGCACATGATCCCACCAGCATCACCTAATTTTGGGGGCCTCTGGGAAGCAGGGGTAAAGTCAGTAAAGTTTCATTTAAGACGTGTTGTTGGTAGCCAAAACTTAACATTTGAAGAAATGTCCACTTTATTGTGGTCATTTTATTATTGGCGAGTCAATGACTGCCATACCTGAACCAAATTTAGAGGATGTAAATCTAGGACGATTATCACGATGGCAGTTGATTCAAAAGTTGAATCAAGGTTTTTGGAAAAGATGGCATCGGGACTACCTAACAACACTGCAACAGAGACCAAAATGGAAGTCAACACAACCAAATATCTCAATTGGAGATTTAGTCATTCTTAAAGATGACAATATACCACCAACACAATGGCCCTTAGTTAGAGTGAAAGAAGTGTATCCAGGACGTGATGGCCTCATCCGAGTTGCAACTGTAGTTAGTAAAAATGGGGTGTACAAACGCCCATGCAATAAATTATGCAGATTGCCAGTTGATTAGTTCAACATTAACCATTAAAAAATGTAAAATTTATAATAAACTGTTAAGCAATAAATTCCTTAACGGGCGGGAATATGTTTTGAACATTGTCAAAACAACTTTAAATTTAAAAAAAGGAGGAAGAAATTAATAATAATAAAATTTGAATTTAAATTGAAATTGATGGAAAGTATGGCTCCATCTATTGGAATAATTATTATCTTTATTATCTTTATTATCTATTTGTTTTTGAGCAATTGTTTTTTTTATCAAATTCTGGTTGAATCCAAACTAGATGTTCCGATAATATACCTGGGCGTAGTCCCTAGGTTTATTAATCTCCGGCTCAAAGGACCAATAAATGTGCAGTTGACACTCAAATTAATCTTGGATAACCAAAAAACAAAAGAAAAAGAAGAAAGAAAAATATATAAGTCAAACAAAATAATTGAAATAAAATTGTTTGTTGTTGGTTTAAATTAAATTCACTCTTAATTTAAAATAAATTAATTTTATTAACAAAAATGTATAATAAAAAAAAAAAAACTTTTATAATTGTAATGTGACTTTAAATATTTAACTTAAGCACTTGCTTCCTGGACGGCTGAACTTAAAAGAGAAAGAAAAAATCAAAAGCTTAAACTAAGTCAATCAAAAATATGACCTTTTGACATTTACTTCAGTTCAATGAAAAAAAAAACAATTGCTCAAAAACAAATAGATAATAAAGATAATAAAGATAATATTTATTCCAATAGATGGAGCCATACTTTACATCAATTTCAATTTAAATTCAAATTTTATTATTATTAATTTCTTTCTCCTTTTTTTAAATTTAAAGTTGTTTTGACAATGTTCAAAACATATAAGTCTCCTCAAGAAAGAAATTGTTCGTTTTTAAATATTTTTGAAGATTTTTTGGACGATATAATGATTGATGAAAAAAAAACCAATAATTTTTTGGGATTTTAATATTGATATGAGTTGTGATAATTTTTATTTTAAAAAACTATCTGAAATTGTATCAAATAATAGATGCTACCAATTAGTGAATGAATATAAAAGATCAACGAATGACAGCAACAACACCATTGATTTATTGATATACAATGACAAATACATCAACTGTAAAACAAATGACGAATTAAAAATAAGCCACCAGGATTTAATATCAGCTAGTTTTAATTACGAATCAAAGGAAAAGCAGATAAAACATAATTTTGCTAAAGTTAAATCTTATAAAAATTATTCTTATGAAAAAATGGTCTGCATCCTAAATAAAATACCATGGTCAAACTTTAAAAATTTAAGTCTTAACCAAATAGCAGATCATATAATTAATAATTTGAATAAGAGTGTAAAAGAATTAATCACATATAAAGTAAAGAAAGATGATAACCAGTTAAAATGGTTTACTAAACAGTTAAGAATTAAAAAATTAAAGAGAGATCAATCATATAAAATTTTCTCAGGTAACAAAACAAATACAAATTGGAATACATATAAAATCAATAGAAAATCAATAGAAATATATATAAACAGTCCTTACGTAAACAAAAATGTAAATATATACAAGAACAAATTTATACCAATAAAAACGATCCTAAATTACTCTGGCAAATAATTAAAAAACTGTATACGACAAAAAATAAGAAAATTGAGTATATAAAAATAAATAATGAAAAAATAGATAATGATGAAATAATGGTAAATCGGTTAAATGAATTTTTTATTGGAAGCATTAACGAGATTAATAAAAATATACCAATACCAAATCACACTATACATTTTACGAGTGAACAATGCAAAAATAGAATGAAGTTTGATAAAATAGAGAAGAATCAATTAAAAAAAATGATGAAATAAATGGAAAAATACTTAAAGATGCTGCGGAAGCAGAGGAGTTTCTGCAGATATTCACGGAATTAATAAATGAATCATTGTTCAACGGAAGTTCCAAGAAAATGGAAAACATCAGTTGTAGTACCAATTCAAAAAATTAAGAATGCAGTCAACATGAATGATTTCCGTCCAATCAACATGATCGCACCGTACGAAAAAGTGTTGGAATATATAGTAAAAATGCAATTACAATCTTTTTTAAACATCAATAATATAATAATTAATGAACAATCGGAATTTAGAGTGAATCGGCATTAAATCTTATAATTTCTAAATGTAAGCAACAAATCCAAAGTAATAAAATAATAGTAATGGTATTTTTGGATTTTAAAAGCGCATCGTGAGATATTAATCAAGAAATTAGAAAACTATGGAATTAGAGGAAAAGAACTTAGATGGTTCCAAAGTTACTTATCTGATCGATCACAAAGAACAAAAATCAATGATATCGTATCGGATGAGATGACTAATTTGTTGGGTGTTTCACAAGGTACAATTCTTGGACCAATTTTAATTATTCTTTATATTAATGATATTATCACCACAATAAAGGATGCAGATATTAATCTTTTTGATGATGACACGCTAATCTCGGTTGCTTCAGATACAATTGAAGAAGCAATAGAAATAATTAACCGAAATTTAATATCGTTGTCAAATTGGCTCAAAGTTAATAAATTATCACTTAATATTGATAAAACAAAATATATGGTTCTGATTTTAAAAGAACAAATAAATTGTGATATAAATCCAGTGATGGTGGATTTAAAGGAAATAGAGAGAGTTAAAATTATAATCTAAATTATAATGAACATTTAAAGTATATGATCAAAAAGTTAGTGAAAAAACTTGGTTTACTTAAGAGAATCAAAAATAAATTAACTAAATATAGTAGCGTGATGTATTATAAATCGCTAGTATCACCTCATTTTAAATTTTATAATCTATTCTTTTCAGTTTTAATAAAACACAAATTGAGAAATTACAAAAAATTCAGAACAAATTCATGAGATGTATCTTAGATGTACGAAGAGAAACACCAATTAGATCCATGCAAGACGTTTTAAAATGGCAATCCGTTGATGAAAGAATAAAATTCAACACCCTAAAATTAATTTTTAAAATAGAAAATAACTTGTTGCCTTTAGTAGATGTAAGTGGATGTTTCTGGCTCACTTTGGGAGTGGGATCAAAATTTTAGTGTATTTTGTTGTTGTTATCATGAAATTTTACCCCCACTTTTTTCAGTGTATTTTGTTGTTGTAAAAACGTAGTAGCAGAAAATGACTCATATCATTACAAAAAAAAAAAATTTATTCAATACATTTTTTGTTTATAATTTAATAATTTAATTTTCAGTCACATATATAAATATATAAATATTTCCAATACTTTTGTTGTACGTTTTCTTTATTGTTGTTATGACGAAATACATTTGATCAAATATAACTTTACTAAATAAATATAAATATAGAGTATTAAAATCATTGTAATTTTTTGTTTCTTATAAAAGATGAATATGATAATATATTGTCATTCATAAAGATATATATATATATATATATATATATATATATTACTTTCATAAATAAATAATATTTTATTTTATAAATTGAAAATTATCGGTGTTTTAAATTAGAAAAGTGGAAAAAAATAATAAAAAAAAATATAGAAAATTAAAAAAAATCGAAATGTTGATAAAAAAAAAAAATTCATCCTTGGAGAAAAATATTAAATTTTCGTAATTTCCTTAATTTGTAATAAATAATTTGTAATAAAATTTGAGAAAACATCTATCTAACGGTATCACCATTGATATGATTTAATTACTTTTGATCCAACTAAGTTTTTTTTTCGATATTTGCTTCTTTTTTTGCCAAATAAATTTAAATGCGATCATTATTCATTATTATGTTACAAAAATCACAAAGAAAAAAAAAACGGGGTGAAAAATTATTGCATTTTATTTCTAAAAAAAAAAAACAACAACAATACAATTTTAGGCTAAACATTTATGTGTGTTAGTGTTTGTGTCAAAATAATGTTTTATACTTAATTTTTAATTTTTTTTTTTGTTGTTAAAACATTTTTCCTTCTGTTTTTCCGAATTTCTTCACAATATTTTCTATTCTTCTTTTCTCCTTCCTTCCTTCCTCCTTTCTTCTATCATGCATATCTTTTTATTATTTAATTTTTTTTTAAGTTTCGTTGGAAGTAAATAATTTCTAATTATTGATAAAATTTCTGTTGGAAACCGATAACAGAATTTTCAAATCTTTTAAAATTTTGAAAAGTGGCCAGTATACTTTCTTCATTCAAGACAGAGCTTTATTTAAAAGTAAAAACAAAAAATTCAAATTTTTTAAACAGGCAAATTAGCCGACTTATTGTTACGATTCTTCATTTTTTTATACCTTTTTTCTCTTTCATTCTGAATTTCAATGCAACGATTGGAAAATAATTAACAGAAAAATAATTGGTTCATTTAAATTTTGTGTGAAAATCAGGGAATAAGAAGAAAAAGTTTGGTCAGAACTTAAAATAATTAATGTAAAATAGAACTGATCCAATTGTGTCTTTTGTGAAGGGATTAAGACTTTAGATTGATTAACTATTTAGTTATTGGTAGGATTTAGTATAATCACATAAATTTTAATACAGTAAGATATTTTTGTATTTAAATTAATTAATTAATGTAATTTAGTTAAAATTAAGAAAAGAGTGAAAAATTGTGCACAATCAACAATCGATTGTCCAATCAAAAAACATTAAGAAATAATTTAAAATTTAAAACTCAATTATTGAGTTTACTCTTCTTATTTTTTTTTCCGAATGTATTGTCTTGTAAAAATAGCAAGCAATAACTTACTATGAGTAATACTTTGAACGAAGCTCAAAATTTATTTCCAACTGGTTTTGACCTGTTAAAAAAAACTTTGAGTTTCGTTCGAAGTACATATTACATTATTGCTCATACTAAAACAATCATAAATCCTACTTTTCACACTAATGCATGTATACATACATTTAAACTACATGCTTGTTTGAGACGAAAATATTACTTTTAAATTTTACCAATTTCAGTGGAAATTCCACTTACATTGAATTCGTGTCTCTTACTGTACCCTTTACTACTTAAAGTATATTTATAGTTTCCTTTGGAAGGAAATAATAATAAATTTTTTTTTCATTTAAAACAATAACTTCTTTCTTATCAATTAAAACAACAACAATAAAAATTGCAATAAAATTTTTTTTTAAAAAAACTCTTAAGAGCAGCGATTGCATTTCAGTGGAAAATTTGTATTTTTGATATTTTTGAAAATAGTCCGTCAGACACATCGTTGAACGTATATACAATTTTTCTTATTAATTTCAATACTTTAGACTTGGCTGGCTAATACTGTTATTCATAATATCGATTTTCTTTTAAATTTTTTGTTATTTAAAAAAAAAAAAGATTTGTCTATTTACTGTGAATGAATATTTATGATTTTAATTCTAAAAATAAAAAAATTAAAGATGGGGGTAAAATGTATTCATCGTTTTAATTTTTTAATTATTTTACATTTTATGTTTTTTTGAAAATGGTCTATTTCGCGTGAATTTTGAGGGCGTGTTAATGATCGAGATCCTGAGAAATCCATTGTGTTTTATTTATTTATTATTAAAATTTGAACTTTCCTTTATAAGAATTAATTATAAATTGAATTAGTTAATGTAATATTTTTAAAGTTATTAACTATTTAACAGTTATATTGTATCTTATGTTTTGTGCTTATCACACTGAGAAAAAACTGTAAAATTTTTCACTAAAAATTTCGTAAATTGTTTTACTAACTATTTTTGTAAGATACCTACAATTTCTTTAGAATTCACAAATTTTTTTTAAAATGTAATAAAATGTTTTAATTAGTTTTGTGTTTATTCGCGGTTATTTATGATATTTTACGAATTTTCATGTAATTTAAAAATTTTTTTTAGTTATTTTCACTAGATAATACGAAATCAAACAAACTTTTTTTGTGGAAAACACAAATATATTTTGTTTTAATTCAAAAATACAAAACCAATATTGTGAAAATTACGAATTACTTTTTACAAATTACGAATTACGGATTTTGTTCAAATCACAAAGTGATTGTATTTTGTATTTCAATTTTTTTATTAACCTAGTACATCAACGACTAAGGTTATTAGTAACTAGGAGACCTACTATTTTTGAGGTGGGTTCTGAACCACCTAGCATCTGCACATGCATTTTAATTCGATTCGGCGCATTGCCAGCTCTTAGGAAAACATGCAGATTTCCTAAGAAGAATCGTTCGGTTAAAACCTTATCCTGCACACCGGCCGGAGGGTCATAGATGTTATTAATCATTGCCCACTACTTTATGTATGTTTAGTACATAATTAGCCGAATGAAAAATTCCATCCCGCCTCGGTCGAGATTCGAACTCGGTACCTCCCGCTCCAAACGTCAGCATGTTGCCATGTTGCCACCTTGGTCGGTACAAAGTGATTTGTATTTTAAACGGTTTGTAATTTAAATGAATTTTTTTTTTTTTTTTTTTTTAATAAATAATAAATATTATTAAATATTTATTAGTGCGGACAGTATGCACTAATAAATATTTATTTTAAATAACATTCTAGTTCAGAATTATACGTTAGATAATGCATGATATTTTTGAAGTCATATGCAATTATAATTTGTGTAAAATTATTTTATATTATTTAAATAATGGAATATTTACATTAGAAAATTAAAATTTAAGAAAACAACAATTTAGCTATGGGGAAACCGAAATTGGTCATATTTCACCGCCCATCAAAATAATACATTTAAAAAAAAAACTCTTTTAAAATGTCTGCTATAGTGAAATGTGGACCTTCATTCATCTATTTCCTCTAATAATAGGGGATTTAATATCCAAAAACAATGATGTCTGGTTATTATTTTGTAATTTTTTAAAAATCATAGATATGTGATTATGGTCAGAATTTAATAGTGGTTCTATTTCGTTACTAAGACAATTGATAAAAGATCATCTTGCTGCCTATGTCAAGCTTTTCTAATTTTCTATTTTTTTTTTCCTAATTTAGAGAAGTTCGGGAAAATAACAAAAAAATTCATTTAAATTACAAACCGTTTAAAATACAAATCACTTTGTGATTTGAACAAAATCCGTAATTCGTAATTTGTAAAAAGTAATTCGTAATTTTCACAATATTGGTTTTGTATTTTTGAATTAAAACAAAATATATTTGTGTTTTCCACAAAAAAAGTTTGTTTGATTTCGTATTATCTAGTGAAAATAACTAAAAAAAATTTTTAAATTACATGAAAATTCGTAAAATATCATAAATAACCGCGAATAAACACAAAACTAATTAAAACATTTTATTACATTTTAAAAAAAATTTGTGAATTCTAAAGAAATTGTAGGTATCTTACAAAAATAGTTAGTAAAACAATTTACGAAATTTTTAGTGAAAAATTTTACAGTTTTTTCTCAGTGTGATAAGCACAAAACATAAGATACAATATAACTGTTAAATAGTTAATAACTTTAAAAATATTACATTAACTAATTCAATTTATAATTAATTCTTATAAAGGAAAGTTCAAATTTTAATAATAAATAAATAAAACACAATGGATTTCTCAGGATCTCGATCATTAACACGCCCTCAAAATTCACGCGAAATAGACCATTTTCAAAAAAACATAAAATGTAAAATAATTAAAAAATTAAAACGATGAATACATTTTACCCCCATCTTTAATTTTTTTATTTTTAGAATTAAAATCATAAATATTCATTCACAGTAAATAGACAAATCTTTTTTTTTTTTAAATAACAAAAAATTTAAAAGAAAATCGATATTATGAATAACAGTATTAGCCAGCCAAGTCTAAAGTATTGAAATTAATAAGAAAAATTGTATATACGTTCAACGATGTGTCTGACGGACTATTTTCAAAAATATCAAAAATACAAATTTTCCACTGAAATGCAATCGCTGCTCTTAAGAGTTTTTTTAAAAAAAAATTTTATTGCAATTTTTATTGTTGTTGTTTTAATTGATAAGAAAGAAGTTATTGTTTTAAATGAAAAAAAAATTTATTATTATTTCCTTCCAAAGGAAACTATAAATATACTTTAAGTAGTAAAGGGTACAGTAAGAGACACGAATTCAATGTAAGTGGAATTTCCACTGAAATTGGTAAAATTTAAAAGTAATATTTTCGTCTCAAACAAGCATGTAGTTTAAATGTATGTATACATGCATTAGTGTGAAAAGTAGGATTTATGATTGTTTTAGTATGAGCAATAATGTAATATGTACTTCGAACGAAACTCAAAGTTTTTTTTAACAGGTCAAAACCAGTTGGAAATAAATTTTGAGCTTCGTTCAAAGTATTACTCATAGTAAGTTATTGCTTGCTATTTTTACAAGACAATACATTCGGAAAAAAAAATAAGAAGAGTAAACTCAATAATTGAGTTTTAAATTTTAAATTATTTCTTAATGTTTTTTGATTGGACAATCGATTGTTGATTGTGCACAATTTTTCACTCTTTTCTTAATTTTAACTAAATTACATTAATTAATTAATTTAAATACAAAAATATCTTACTGTATTAAAATTTATGTGATTATACTAAATCCTACCAATAACTAAATAGTTAATCAATCTAAAGTCTTAATCCCTTCACAAAAGACACAATTGGATCAGTTCTATTTTACATTAATTATTTTAAGTTCTGACCAAACTTTTTCTTCTTATTCCCTGATTTTCACACAAAATTTAAATGAACCAATTATTTTTCTGTTAATTATTTTCCAATCGTTGCATTGAAATTCAGAATGAAAGAGAAAAAAGGTATAAAAAAATGAAGAATCGTAACAATAAGTCGGCTAATTTGCCTGTTTAAAAAATTTGAATTTTTTGTTTTTACTTTTAAATAAAGCTCTGTCTTGAATGAAGAAAGTATACTGGCCACTTTTCAAAATTTTAAAAGATTTGAAAATTCTGTTATCGGTTTCCAACAGAAATTTTATCAATAATTAGAAATTATTTACTTCCAACGAAACTTAAAAAAAAATTAAATAATAAAAAGATATGCATGATAGAAGAAAGGAGGAAGGAAGAAAGGAGAAAAGAAGAATAGAAAATATTGTGAAGAAATTCGGAAAAACAGAAGGAAAAATGTTTTAACAACAAAAAAAAAAATTAAAAATTAAGTATAAAACATTATTTTGACACAAACACTAACACACATAAATGTTTAGCCTAAAATTGTATTGTTGTTGTTTTTTTTTTTTAGAAATAAAATGCAATAATTTTTCACCCCGTTTTTTTTTTCTTTGTGATTTTTGTAACATAATAATGAATAATGATCGCATTTAAATTTATTTGGCAAAAAAAGAAGCAAATATCGAAAAAAAAACTTAGTTGGATCAAAAGTAATTAAATCATATCAATGGTGATACCGTTAGATAGATGTTTTCTCAAATTTTATTACAAATTATTTATTACAAATTAAGGAAATTACGAAAATTTAATATTTTTCTCCAAGGATGAATTTTTTTTTTTTATCAACATTTCGATTTTTTTTAATTTTCTTTATTTTTTTTTATTATTTTTTTCCACTTTTCTAATTTAAAACACCGATAATTTTCAATTTATAAAATAAAATATTATTTATTTATGAAAGTAATATATATATATATATATCTTTATGAATGACAATATATTATCATATTCATCTTTTATAAGAAACAAAAAATTACAATGATTTTAATACTCTATATTTATATTTATTTAGTAAAGTTATATTTGATCAAATGTATTTCGTCATAACAACAATAAAGAAAACGTACAACAAAAGTATTGGAAATATTTATATATTTATATATGTGACTGAAAATTAAATTATTAAATTATAAACAAAAAATGTATTGAATAAATTTTTTTTTTTGTAATGATATGAGTCATTTTCTGCTACTACGTTTTTACAACAACAAAATACACTGAAAAAAGTGCGGGTAAAATTTCATGATAACAACAACAAAATACACTAAAATTTTGATCCCACTCCCAAAGTGAGCCAGAAACATCCACTTACATCTACTAAAGGCAACAAGTTATTTTCTATTTTAAAAATTAATTTTAGGGTGTTGAATTTTATTCTTTCATCAACGGATTGCCATTTTAAAGCGTCTTGCATGGATCTAATTGGTGTTTCTCTTCGTACATCTAAGATACATCTCATGAATTTGTTCTGAATTTTTTGTAATTTCTCAATTTGTGTTTTATTAAAACTGAAAAGAATAGATTACAAAAATTAAAATGAGGTGATACTAGCGATTTATAATACATCACGCTACTATATTTAGTTAATTTATTTTTGATTCTCTTAAGTAAACCAAGTTTTTTCACTAACTTTTTGATCATATACTTTAAATGTTCATTATAATTTAGATTATAATTTTAACTCTCTCTATTTCCTTTAAGTCCACCATCACTGGATTTATATCACAATTTATTTGTTCTTTTAAAATCAGAACCATATATTTTGTTTTATCAATATTAAGTGATAATTTATTAACTTTGAGCCAATTTGACAACGATATTAAATTTCGGTTAATTATTTCTATTGCTTCTTCAATTGTATCTGAAGCAACCGAGATTAGCGTGTCATCATCAAAAAGATTAATATCTGCATCCTTTATTGTGGTGATAATATCAATAATATAAAGAATAATTAAAATTGGTCCAAGAATTGTACCTTGTGAAACACCCAACAAATTAGTCATCTCATCCGATACTATATCATTGATTTTTGTTCTTTGTGATCGATCAGATAAGTAACTTTGGAACCATCTAAGTTCTTTTCCTCTAATTCCATAGTTTTCTAATTTCTTGATTAATACCTCACGTTGCCTTTGTACTTAAAAATAAATTAGTTTTAACCTCCCAAACACATAAACATTATACAAGAAATTCAAATCAATATTTGCTACCTATCTTTAAAAAAAAAATTTGCCAAAACTCATTATTCTATAATGGGATAAAATTATATAATGAATTTTGTAAAAAAAAAATGGTTCATCATTTAAAAAAACGACAGGCAAATATGGCTGTATGCTTCGTCGAATTTTATGCGATAGTATTGTCATTTAATATAATAAAAAAAAATTATATGGGGGTGCTCCACCCCGTGCCCCGATCCCCCCTAAAATCAATATGGTTCTATGATGGACCAATAAAATACTAATCCCAAAATTTCATTGCAATCCGTTCACATGTTCTTAAAAAACTGTATTTTCCAAAAAATTTGTATGGGGGTGCTCCACCCCGTCCCCCGATCCCCCCTAAAATCAATATGGTTCTATGATGGACCAATAAAATACTAATCCCAAAATTTCATTCCAATCAGTTGTTGCAATCCTCGGGAAACTGATTTTTTCCAAAACAATTGTATGGGGGTGCTCCACCTCTTTCCCCGATCCCCCCTAAAATCAATATGGTTCTATGATGGACCAATAAAATACTAATCCCAAAATTTTATTGCAATCCTCGAGAAACTGAATTTTTTCAAAACAATTGTATGGGGGGTGCTCCACCTCGTTCCCCGATCCCCCCTAAAATCAATATGGTTCTATGATGGACCAATAAAATACTAATCCCAAAATTTCATTCCAATCAGTTATTGCAATCTTCGGGAAACTGATTTTTTCCAAAACAATTGTATGGGGGGTGCTCCACCCCGTTCCCCGTTCCTCCCTAAAATCAATATGGTTCTATGATGGACCAATAAAATACTAATCCCAAAATTTCATTGCAATCCGTTGTCGCAATCCTCGAAAAACTGATTTTATCCAAAACATTTGTATGGGGGGTGCTCCACCCCGTGCCCCGATCACACCCCAAATCAATAGGGTTCTATTGGGGACCAAAATAATACTAATCCCAAAATTTTATTGAAATCACTTCACGCGTTTTTGAGTTATCGTGTTAACATACGGAGTCCGGACTGACAGGATTTTTTTGACCCCTTTTTTGGGGATAAAAGTTGCAATAACCACCAATTTGACCTTTTGTTAGTAAAAATAAGTTGCCCTAGGGTCATTCTATGTGAGAAAAAATTTTTTTTGGAAATTTTCTTTTAATTGTGTCTTTTAAAAATAAAAAAAGTTGAATTTGAAAATTTTCCATTACTAGGCTTAGTCGATTACGACGAAGCAATATAAAGGGATTTAGTAAGCAATGTGTAATTTTTGTAAGAAATTGTTGAAAAATGAAATGTATATACTGATATACTACTATGTCAATTATTTGATAAATAAACATATATTATTATTATTATTATTATTACAAATGGTGAATTAAAATTTCATCTTTAACTTTAAATCAATTTTTCCTTGATTACTAACGATTCTTTTCTATCTGTATAGAATTGTTCATCATTTTGTGGCCTAATTCTGTATCTGTTAATTCGCTCTGTTACTGCTAAAATAACGATAACGCCTAAATTGCTATTCAGGACTCATCTGTAACTGTTAAGAACTGTCACATTGATTGTTAGTTTAACAGAGGAAAATTTTGACCTGTTAAATTTTGTTTTTAATTTTAAAAGTGGTCAGAAATATAATTAAAAAAAAAAATTTTTATTGTTTTATATATGTATAAATAATATGTTTTATTATAAATAAACTTATAATAAATAATATTACAAAAATATTAAAAAAAAATTGTATTTTAATTCATTTTAATTTTAGCTTATAATAAGACACTAATAGGAATTTTTTTATGGAGATCCAGATGAAGAATTGAATAAAAAGTCATTTGTGTATACATAACCTCACAGTATTTAACATTAGAAATGTCAAAAACAATTCGCCTCAAAATTTTAACAGAGGCGAAATTTAACGATTACTGAATACCAATTTAGGCATTATCGTTATTTTGGAATTGTTATTTCAAATCGTTAATTTAGCAGTAGCATTAACATAACAGATACAGAATTGGGCCATTAGTCTTATCGCATTTGGATTGTCATACCCCACCGAACGCGACGTGATTTTCTGTTGCGTGAAACTGTTAAAACTTCACTATTTCTTTTAAAATAGAAATATGTTTTTTTTTGCTCTTCAACTATCAATAATTCGTCGAAATTCATAAAATTGCATTTCATGTTTATCATTATATTTATTTTTAGTTAATTTTTATTTGACAGTTCAAAAATAGTTGCGACTATTGTCTCAAAAGTTTTGCGACACAAAATCCAAAAAATGTGTTATGCCAAAACCGTCTTTATATGGTTGCAATTAAAGTTGATAATCGCGTAGAAAGCTTCGTTTATAGCCATCAGACTACATAATATTACGGGTGTTCTAAACAAATTAAATTTATTCACCTTCAATTACACTTTTTGCTATTTTTGTACATTTTTGTACTTTTGTTAATTTTTTTTAATTAAATATGTACCGACCAAAGTGGCAGCAGTTTGGAGCCGAATTCGAATCTCGACCGAGGCGGGATGGAATTTTTCATTCGGCTAATTATAAGCTAATCAATCATATAAAAGCAATGTGCAATGCATAATAGCATATATGACCCTCCGGGAGGTGTGCAGGATAAAGTTTTAACCGAACTATTGCGTTATGATTATATCGTAATGTTGTTAATTTTTTTACTATTTAGTTTGAGGAAATTTTTCTTTTTATTTTTTTATTCAATTTTTTTCACATTTATTTAATATTTTATCCTTAATTTAATAAAATTTGTTATGCTAAATTACATATTTAATTATTTTAGTTTCAAAATATAAACAATCGTTTCAAAAAAACGACACATATATCTAATACTCGACATCTTTATTTATTCATCGCAATTTTCTTCAATGTTTTATTTCGCAATTCTCCATAATCTCGGCACTGGATGTTCCCAAAGAACAGGTAATGCGCTGAATCAAATCAAAATGCATGTGCATTCTAGGTGGATCGAAACTCACCTTAAAAATAGTAGGTTACTAATAACCTTAGTCGTTGATGTACCAGGTTAATATCAAATTGAAATATAATACAAATATGTCAGAATTTAATTTAATTATATGCATACGTATGTACTTCATATACGTATAAATAAACTACAATAAACAACAGTATTCACAAAAATACAGAAGGTAAATTTAGTTTGTTATCTTTTAACTGTAGAATGTTATTTACGTACAATATGCGGTTTGATAGATTTACACAGTTGTTTTATTATTTCGTATCTGAAAACAACAAAAAATATACATTTCTTTAACAATTAAAATAGTTTCAATAATATATTTTAGTGAATTTTTCATATTTTTTTTTGTGAACAGAAAAAATTTATTTAAAATGTTTAGTTCAAAAGTTGATTTATGCATTTTACTGATGACGGGTGAAAACTATTTCAATATATTGCGAATTATACTAATTTAATAAAAAAGTTAAATACGCAATATGAGGATTGCGAATAATATTTTTTTTAAATGGTGTTTATGTCCAAAATATAACTATACATATCCGTTATCGTTTACCAATTTCCAATACTGAATGCCTAATATTTTCTTGAATGATAAATTATCAAATATAATATTAAAATGAAATTTGAACTAATTTTAAATATTATTTATATTAAATTAAAATATTTCAAAATGCTAAGATTAATGTATTATTTTTTATAATATTATGCCGTTTTTATAAACGCGGCGTTTAAATTGTAATATTCGGTTCGGTTCTTCTGCAAAATTTATTTCAATGCCAATTAAATCATTTGCACATTACAATTTTTTTTGTGTGTTTGGTTCATTACAAATTCACTTTAATTTTTAATTTTTAAACCGAAGTATAACGAAACCGGATTATGCGAAGTATTGCCGTATTTTTCTCACACTCATATATTTTGTATAAATGATTTTAAACTGTGAAAACACCAGTTAGTATAAAACTTTAAAGATACAACTTTTATACAAATTTTAATTCTGTTAATTTCCAACACAACAAAGCAATAATTAGTTCTGTAATTGCTTCAGCAATTGTTCTCTGTTTTCTTATTTCAACATTAATAACTGAGTATTTTAGTCGCTACAAACTGCTTACAGAATTTTGTAATTCAAAATGATTCATCATCTTCATATACAATTTGCACGCAATTTGAAAAAAGGGTCCGATTTTTTGACAACGACTGTGAGAGTTTATTATTCAACAGTCTTAATAATATAATAAGTATGGAAATTTTTTAATTTCGAAATGTAAATTAAACTTTCCTTTATTATTACAGATTACAAGCCTATTCCAATGAATAATTGTGAAATTGCTCTGAGTAATCAATTGTTGGACTATTGGAATGACTATTCTTAATAATTTAATAATTAATTTTATTTTTATCTAAAATTTATATTACATAGAATGTGGATTTACAGAAGCATTGTAATTGATTGAAATTAATAGAAATAAATATTATTTATATGTATATTACATATTTTTATTGATTGTTGAAAATTGAAAAATTATTGGCCCGAAATTAGACAAAAGTTCATTACATTTTCCTCCTAGATAGAAAAAATTGTATTTTTGAAGATGCATTAAGCAATATTGAATTAATCAACAACATATAGATCTTAGGAAGACAAAAATTACTGAAATTGTCACTTCATAGAATTTTAATAATAATCAGATAATTATTGCCTGTTCAATAATTATGTTTCATAATTATTGTAATATTGATAAGAATTAAAATGAAAAAGTTTTGGTGTATTAATTTTTAAGAATTTGTAGCGACTATACCTCTACGCTCTAACTAAAGATATAAATTTTATAGTCTACAATAATATTAATGCAATTATTAACCATAAAGCATAAACATTCCTTATATAACATTACTTGATGTATTCACTGTAACATGTTATTACGCAATTTACTTATAATATTTCAAAGAATGGAGTAAATATTATTTCATCTCTTTATGCTGTAATTTGGCAACATTTTAATACTAGAAGACTGTTAAACTGTCGATAAATTATTCACACAAGAACATTATCCAATTATAAATACACAACTAAATTTATTTATTTATGTTATTTTTTTTCTTTAAAAACTAATAATTTATCACTCTATTCCTACTAATTCACAATAAATTAAATTTAAAGAATGAAAAAAATTTTTTTTTTTCAAATATAAGGAAAAAATATTATTTAAACTTTTGTGTTTTCATATAAAAGAACATTTCAGCTGTTTAAAATTTTTTTCAGTAAAAAATGTATCTTAATATGTATCAAAACATTTCCGAAAAGAGATTCCTATTTATATTGTAACGTGTGGTTTTTGTATGAATGGGTTTTGAGTGGTGCGCTTGGGGGAAATTCAAGAAGGTAATGGCAGTTTCACTTCAAAGAAAAGGAAAAAAAAAATAATAATTTCCTGAATGTCCTCTTCCTTTTACCTGGCTAGTATCTGTATTAGGCGCAAATTGCATTCACCAAAACAGCAAAAATGGGGACCAAGATAGTCCATTTTAGCCAGGTATTGGTCAGTTGAAAGAGAGCATAGAAAATAAGAAACTGTGAGGGGCGGTATATATAGAGTGGAATGAGACGAAAAAGGGGAGAGCCGATAAAAATTTTTGGACGAGAAGTCAGGAATTTTTTTTTGGATTTTGGACACAGGAGAATTAAAAAGGAAAAAAAATATAAAAGAAAACGGTGAATTAAAATAAAAATAAAAATAAAACAGTGAAAGAAAGAAGAAAATTATTTTTTTTTTTTTTTGGAAAAAATAAATAAAAGAGAATTAAAGAAGAATCAACAAGGAAAAGAAAATTTACACGCGAAAAGGGAGAAGAGGAAAAAAGCAGATCTCAATAAGCTCCTTGGCTGGATCAGCAGTGCTTGGATCGGAGGGCTGTTTGGGTTTGTATATTTGTTGGCTTAAGTACGTAGTATCCTTCTTGTGGTCCCAAATAATTATCCTTTCTTTTTTTTTTTTTAACTTTTGTATAGTGTGCTGCTGCCATTTTTTTTCTTGATTGAACCCAACAGAGCAAACCAGGGGGGTGAACTTGCAACTTGGCCTGTTACATCACGGTGTAACTGGCGCCCTAAACATAAGGTCAAGTTGCTGAATGGAGTTGAGCACGTGTTGTTATTATTTAATTTGGTTTTTTTTTTGTGTTGTGCTAATTGAATTGTATTACGAAAGGAAAAAAAACATTAACAGTCATAAATAATTAATAATATATTAAAGAAAAAATTGATATAAATGTTGTTGAGTTTTTGCCCATTACAATATAATAAATAATATGATGCGCTATTTTGTGTATAATTCTTGTATAAAACTATTTTATTTGGTCTAGACTGGGTTAAAAATATTATGAATTCGATGCAGCTAACATTAGAACAATATTTTTATGTTCTTAGCAAATACACATCATCAATTTCAGTGCAAAGGTGAAAAAATAAAATATAAACACAAAAAACTCCAATTTCTTAAAGCAGCATAATTAAAATTAAAATTCAAGAAATTTAAGATTTTTTTTTTTATTGCAAAACAAAATTTTTAGTTGAATGGCATTAATTAATTACAATAAAAATTGACTCTGAGATTAGTCAGTACTGAGAATAAGATGGTGGTTTAATTATTGATTAAAACTCATATTGGCATGATAGTCCCCAGCAATAAAAGTTATAGATTACCCTGAAGTCTAAAAAGTTATAAACAAGAAACATTAACTCGATAATATTTTATTTAATATTTCTTTGTAAAAAATACACTTACTTGGATCATAATTACAATTGTAGTTATCCATTTGGCATTGATTGTTAAAAAGTCTCACTTGTTTACCATCATAACCGCAAACACTGTTACATGTACTTGAACAGGCGTATGCTAGGCAACCTACATTAGGTGTAATTGGGGGAATATAAATTGCGTTTTTAGCTTCTAGACTTGCTTTTTGGATTACTTCGTCAATAATTGATTGACCATTTGTGTCAACTGCAACTATGTTTCACAATAATAATAGAAAAATGTTAATGGTACTTCATTTAGAAGAAATTATTTAAAGAAAATTGTATACTTACAGAGAATTACAAAAAATGTCAATAATATTTTAATGGAAACCATTTTGATTGAATGAATTATAAACTTCAACTGATAAATTATCGTCGTTTTACTTTCCTCTTTATAGGAAAAAAATTTGCTTCCGCAACGGAATCTGAAATTATAAAATTTCACAACAATAAAAAAAATATTTAGTTTATTTATTGGTTTTGCAAAAACAATTAAAAAATTACGTCATGGAAAATAATAAACTTTTAAAAATGATGATTTTTGTATGGTATTGAGTACCTACGTATATAAATAAATTCGAAGTCACAATAAAATAAATGTTGTTCAAATATCCCAAAAATATTCGTCTAATTTTAAATAGAAAACGCAAGAAATAGTTGTTTGTTCAGTATTTTATAACAAATGATGTCAAGATTTATTAAAGAACAATATTTATCCATCACCCAATGTTATTTTTCAAATTTTTTTAACTGTTCCAGTTCAAATAACATTATCAGTGGAATATTTTTTAATTTATTTTGAATTATTACATACGTAAAAATTTTAGATTTTTGATAAAATAATTTTTTTTTTCAATTACATCAACCATTGTAGGTTATTAATAGTATTATTATTGATGGTTTTTTCAAATTGAAACAATTATCAAACTTAGTCCTTTATTTCATTTTACTTTGTGATCTGTTATGGAAATAACAACGTATTGGTTTTTTGAATATATATTTTTTGTATAGATTGTATAAATTGTATAGATTGAGTCCACAAGATACAAATCGCTCGCAGGTTTTTCGGATTCAAAACTTTTGAGCCATTCTTGTATTGCAATTAACGGTGCTGAATGTATTGATGTAAGTGGGTTTATTTTCATTTTAGCATTTTTCATCCTTGAACTATATGCGCGGGCATTACTAAGTTTCGAACCATCTGTATAGTTTTTGTATTTTGAGAGTAATAGTTCTGTAAATATTTTTTTGTATATTACTGGATTTGATATTTCTCACATAAACTTTTTATTAGAAATGGAATCGGTTTAACGAATTTTGGGTGCTTTTTATATAAATTTAAAAGTGGAGGTTGAGATATTAATTTATAATTTACATGTGCTGGATTTTCCATCATTATGCAAGCATACTTTAGGATTATTAGTTCTCTTCGAAACTCAGGTGGTAATTCGTCCGCTTCGCTGTATATACTTAAAATTGTGCTGCTTCTATATGCACCACTTATGATTAAAAATTCTGTGTAAAATTTTTTTCAATTATTTAATTAATTTTTTCTTTTTTTTTAGATTCATTTAATAAGTTTTTTCGTTTTTTAAAATTACTGTAATCATTTAAATAATTTAAATAATATCTTTGTAACATCTTTTTCATCTTTTTTTAAATATAATTATTTAGAAAGAAACCCAATTGTTTGTAATATAAACCAAAGACGTTTGAGTTGCAAGAGAGCTTTTATTTCTAAAACAATCCTTTTTATAATTAATAACTAATACTACACTAATTATACTTAAATATTAATACTATGATAAATTATAATTATAAGTCGTGTACATAATCTCATGTAATCAGAATGGTTCTTGGATTGAGGTGGAATAGTTTCACAAGACCAACTACGGATGATAGACTATATCTTTTTAATTAAAAGACAATATTTGTTAATTATTAAGTTAACATTTATTAATCTTTATCTTTAATTTTGACGACGTTTCGGAGGATTTCTCACTCCCTAATCATGTCACTTTAAAAATATAACAAAACAAAATTAAAATTAAAATCAAAAAAGAGAAAACATTGTACTTACAATAGATGTTGTTAGATGTTATTTTAGCTGAAACATAATAAACAAAATTGAAAGAAAAACATTGGGTTTTGAATAGAAGTATAAATATTGTTCTTCAATAAATCATGCTATATTACTAGTCTTGAAAATTGTTATAAAATACTGAGCAAACAACTATTTCTTGTGTATTCTTTTTTTATTTTTGAACAACAATATTTATTTTATTGTGACTTAGAATTTATTTAAACACGTAGGTACTCAATTCTGATCATAACAATAATATGAAATCATATTTATAAGTTAAATATTTTCTAATGACGTTGTTGTTTGTACGAAAATCAATAAATAAACTTAATAATTATTTTTATTAGTGTGAAATTTTAGAGTTTTAGATCCAATTGCGCAAGCAAATTTATTTCCTATAAATAGGAAGGTAAAATACCGATAATTTATCAGTTGAAATTTTAAATTCATTCAATCAAAATGGTTTCCAATAAAATATTATTGACATTTTTTGTAATTTTCGGTAAGTAGAGATATATCCTTTAAATAGTTTCTTTTAAATCAAATTACATTAATATTTTTCTATTATTATTATATAGTTGCAGTTAGCGCAAATGGTCAATCAATTATTGACGAAGAAATCCAAGCAGCAAGTCAAGTAGCTAAAAACTTTATTTATATTCCCCCAATTACACCTAATGTAGGTTGCCTAGCATACGCCTGTTCGAGTACATGTAACAGTGTTTGCGGTTATGATGGTAAACAAGTGAGACTTTTTAACAATCAATGCCAATTGGATAACTACAATTGTAATTATGATCCAGGTATGTGTAATTTTTACATAAAAATATTAAATAAAATATTATCGAGTAAATGTTTCTTGTTTATAACTTTTTAGACTTCAGGGTAATCTATAACTTTTATTGCTGGGGACTCTCATGTCAATATGCTTTTTAAATAATGATGGAAACACAATAATATTCTCAGTACGGACTGTGTCTGATGGTTTAATTTTTGATGTATTAATTTAATAACACTTTCTGAAATTAAAAAAAACGACATTAAATATCTTGAATTTTAATTATGGTGTGTTTAATTTGTGATGTTTATATTTAGATATATAGTTTTAAAGAGTTGAGCGCACCTCCACCCGGTTTCCGTTTTACATCTTCTGTCAAGGCATTTATTTTTTGCTGGCTTAAGAGTAATTTCTTTTAGTCATCCTTACGAAGACGAGGATATCTTTGAGGTTTGATCCAATTAAGTTTATTATCCAATTCCCAGTGATGAACGCAGTTTTGTTTCTATCTTACGAATCGATCTTGACTACATCGCGTCAGTGTTAGCGTCAAGCCAAGGCCTTCTTGATTTGTCCCAGGCCAACAGACTCAATGAAAATTACCGTGTGACGTCATTTCACCCGATGACAGTTTCTATGATAATTAAAATAGAAGCGCACACGTTTTTTTCGGTACGAAATAAAAAACTGTTTTTAGTGAATATAATTGTAAGTTACAAGTGGGAAAATGATATTAAGTGTTCTGTGAATATTAATAATAATAATAACGCAAAGTTTTCACGTGAAAATGATTTATTTTATTGTATAAAAGTGTAAAAGATAAATGCATTATGAACATAACCCCAAATTTCAAACCTTCAAAATGCATTTTTCGTTCACATTTTTATACATAAAATTTCTAACTAAAATATGTTTCATTGTAAATTGTTGTGATCTATAGTTATTTCTGTTCTTATTAAACTTTTGATAATAATTCCGTTTTATTGTGTCTAAAATATATGTTTAATTTTTGTCTGATTTGACATTGAATTTATCTCAAGGCCAATATTTTGATATTTCCAGTAAACATTTTTTTCATTTGTAATACTTATTTAATTAATACAACAATTTATTAAACTTTTATGTGATCTATCCTTTGATTGTGTTTATATTAAAATAAAGATTTGTAAGAAAATATCAAGAAAATGTTAACTGGATCTTATATCGTTTAATTGTGTGATTTTGTTTCTGTTTTTCTTGTGGATGGTTCTTCATCTGGCATTATTAAATGTTCTCCAGATATTACAATTGGTTGTCGTGGAGTTAAACAATCAAAAACATCATTTAATAATGCTGCAGTTCGAAAAGTTATTAATCATATTTTTTTCGTATAATAATAATAATCTATATTTAATCAAAAATAACAGAATTGATGGATATGAAAATGAAGATGTTGATCTTGATACATAAGAGCATGACTGAAAGTCTTTTTTACATTCAGGATTTTTGAACGAGTAGTGTCTGGTTTCATACCATCTTTTGAAAATATATGGCCCAAATACCTAAATTCTGATACTCGAAATTGAAATTTTTTAGAATAAAATTTAATATTCAATAAATGAGCCAAAACCCATCCTTTAAATCCAAAACTGAAAAATTTGCTCTACCAATTTTCATTGTAACTACCTCCAGTGTTGGAATTAAAAAATGCTGTTTCTTGAATGTTCCGTACTTGTTCCTTAAGAATTTCAGCAGAGCTGCACAACCCGATAGATTTTCAACAATCCAGTGTAGCGATTCTGCACATTTATCGACACATATTTATCGAGATAAGTGACGTCACGTTGTGTACCAATACGTAGTTTTGCCTGTGTTTTTTCGTTACTCACACAAGCAAGTTTTCTACATTGAATTAGTGAACTCTCTCGTTTCGAAGTTATGTTTAATAAACGAGCGCAGCCGCACTGCCATTTTTCATATTTTTATCGCCATCTTTTTATAAGATGATAAATATTTGTTATGATTTACATGACAAAAAAATCAACAAAAATAACCACCCTAAATTTTCAAAATAAAAGTAATTTTTTTTTCAATTTTAATCAATAATAATAATTTATTGAATAATGAAATTAACTATAAACATAAAATTATTAAATTTTTAATTTAATTTTAATTATTATTAAATAATAAAAATTTTTAACAATAATAAATAATTTAGGAGAAAAAAACAAGAAAATCTAAATTAAGAGATGCCCAATTTATTCCAATTTTTGTGTTGTATTGACATAAAATCCTACAAAAAAATATAACGTCTATGCGTCAATACGCACTAAACGTTACTAAACCACTAAATGTCAAACTCCAAAAATACAACAACATAATATTATTAAAAATCGACGTACGTTTATTTGTTGATTGTCGAAAACCTCGAAGAAAAATAAGTGACGACATACGTTTTTTCTATACCGATAAATTTATCGAGACTGTTTTCCAGAATCGCTACACAGACTATCCGTGCGTTATAATTTTTATTGTAGCCTTTTATCATATATTCCCAGAACAATATATGGCTGAAACTTCCTCTTGTTTAAATTCCCACGTGGATGCTAGTTTTTTAACAGCTCTATAAAACTCTCCTTCCTTTTGACTCCGATTATAAAAAACAAAACACTCCTAAACAACAGACAATATAATTCTAATGCGTCCTGCTTTATATTATTATAGTATAATTTTTGTGCATCAACATAATATGACATAATAATATTCTACAAACGTTCTTTTGAAACGAAGACTGATCAAAAATAATTAGAAGTATGAACTACAAACAAACATATAGTTAGTACTTTTTCTTTTCATTTTTATTGATAAAAATAAATAAAAAGTTGAACAAAAGTAAAAAAAATTAAAACAAATTAACGAAGAAAAAAACACTACACAATATAATGAATCAAAACACACGGAAAATAAAAAAAAAATAAATAAATACAAGTTGTCAAAAGGATTTTTTATTTACAATAAAGTAAAAATTACAAAAAAATTGCATGAATTAAAATTGCAATACAACTTTTCAAACTTGACAAGAAATTTTCTTATACCTAAGCGCGTATACGTATTTAAAAGATCACTAGCTTTAACACTGTGTTTGAAGAAAGATACAATTTTTTTAATTTTTGTAATTAAAATATCCAGTTCCATTGTTTCATAAACACTTGACTGACATATTAAATTTATTGTGTGTGCCATGCAACACAATTTATTGGGGAACATTGTTTTTACTGCTAATTTTATATTAGCTCCACTATCTGTTACGACTGCAACGACCTTTAAAGGCATTAATTCTAAATCACAATTTAATTTAATTCAATAATAAACTTACTTGATCTTGTGTTATATTCCAATTCTCACATATTTCTTCAAGTTTTTCAATTAAATAAGAAGATGTGTGTGTTTGATGTAAATCAAAAACTCCAAGAACAATAGATTTTAAACTAAAATTTTTTAAATAATGCACAGTTATTCCTAAAAAACTAGTTACTGTCATTGTTTCTGTCCATATATCGGTTGTAAGAACGACTTCTGGGATGTTTTTCAGTTTTTCTTTAATAATATTAGACAGAATATTGTATTTGTTATTAACATTGCTTGTGATGCATTTTCTTCCAGGCAATTTGTACTGTGGTGCAAGTGTACGAATTAAATATTTGAATCCATCATTCTCCGTCGTAGATAACACACAATTATCTTTCGCAATATAATAAACAATTGTATTGGTTATTTTAATATTTTTTGCTCCACCATCTAAAGAGATTTAATGTGAAGGAATGTAACTTTTTTTTAGAAGTAATATTATGGTATGAATTTAGAATTACCTGCAAACGATTTTACATTTTTAAACGAAACGTCAATATTTTCTTGTTTTTGTGTATCTAATGTTTCCGGAGTTGATCGAAAAGTTTCTTCAAGCAATTCAACATCATTGTTTCTTTTATTGTTCACTTTAAAGTATCGTCTAACCCTTATCGACTGAAAAATATAATTCTAAATTTACTGGCATTATATAATTTATATAGTAAATATAGATATAAAATACCGGTTCATTCTTTGCATTTTCTAGATTTGAAAGCGATGATCCTTCATTGTTCGTTTTTCGTAATTCGCTGTTTTCTGTGATTTGCTGTGATTCTATTGCAAAATTAATAGCGTGTTTTCGCAATAAATGGTTTCGCATATTGGTTGTATTTTTGCAATAGCTTAAAATCACATTGCATAAATTACATTTCACTTTTTGATCATTTTCGGTTATTTTAAAATACACCGAAACGGCGCTCTTTTTTTGGCTCATTATCTAATGAATAAAATATTCTTATAAAAAAAGAAATCAAAATTATAAATAAATATTTAATAATATTAAACATGCCTCTGCTCACGTAAGATAAACTATTTTCTGTACAACATGGAACATGTCAATCAAAAATTGAAAAATACTGTTTAATATTTTTCGCAAATGAACTTAAAAATTCTTGGAAATTTTTTTACAATTGAACTGAATTGAATTAAATATATTTGGACATTTTTTGTAAGTAATTTGTAGCAATTGAACGTAAATTGTTTGAAATTTTTTGTCGATTTCAAAGGTCTGAATCGATTAATCGAATCATTTCGATACTTTTATTCTTCGATTAATATTCGATTACAATGCTTCGATTACTCGATTCTCGAGTAAATCGAATCGAATCGCATATCCCTAGCGTGGAGTCATTTGTGTTAACAATAATTTAAAAGTGTGAGCCTCGATAATTTTCTTTTTGTAGCTCCTTTCATATCACTCCAACACTAAAATAAATTTGTCAAAATAAGAAAAATTCAAAAATTATCTTGTAAAAATTACCCTCATCAATTGATCTACGCTTTTAATTTCACCTAAGTGATTCACTGCAGCTGTTATTTGAAGCCAACGACTTTTTTTTAAATGTAAGAATCCTCTAATATCTCCAACAATTTTTGTTTTTGAGAGTCATTTAACTTGCCTGTTCTGACACGATTTGCAACATTCTAAAATTTTATCAAATAATGAAAATACACATATAAAAATAATATAACAATAATAAACGTACCATTATAATTAAGTATAAAAACAGAATCAAATATAATAACGCACTAATAACACAAAAAATAGCAACAAAATGGATGTCAAAAAACTGTGATATTTATCTAAAGAAAATCTCACATACAAAATTTAATGTGAAAGGGTACGTTCGTTTTTTCGAAATTATTTTTTAGGCATTAATTCTTTATCTCCAAAATGGAATGCATGTTCCAATCCACACACCAATGCGTAAGAAAAACACTAACGCGCAACCGTGTATGAATAGACTGTGAACATCACAAAATGTGAAGCCATCGTTATTTCAAACTGTGATAAACGTTCTATAATCCCGGCACTGGTGTAGGTATCTTTAACGTAAAATTTATCCAGATTTTCTTTTACAAACACAATTTATTTATTTTTATATTTTTAGTGAATTTGAATCAATTCGTGAAACACTTTCAAAGATAACATGTTCAATTTATGCTACAGAGAGTATGACATATTTAACAATAGGGTTTCATTTCCTAATAAATGATTTATTGGATTATCTGGATTACAACACGCTGGAGTTTGTTTATTTATTTTCTGCATTATTTTATTTATTAATTATTATATTTCTTTTGCAGATAAATGTGAATGATACGATATAGATAACGATATAATTTTTGAAAACATAGATGACATCATGTTAAATAGCTTTGAAGAGGAAATTTTTGAGGAAACAATTTCTATATTAATGTATATATCAGGTTATGTTGGAAAGAAAGCATCTGAAAGAAATAATTGTAAACAAATATTATTAGCTGATTCAGACTTTCAAATCGAATTTCCACCAAATTTAACATATTTAGCTAATTTTAGTCGCGATGGTTTATATATCCTTCTGAATTTTTAATAACAATTTGTACATATCAAATTTTTCAAACATTAATTTGAATTATTTTATATTTTTACTATTTTATATTTTTAATTCACATTGGTGTGATATGAATTTTTTTAATATTGAATTTTTATTTTATTATTTTTTATGTTAATATTTTTTATTTATTGTTATTTAATTATTATATTTAATTATGTTTATTTGTATATTTTTTAAATCCATTTCAGTGTGTGGTTCGGATTCCACAAAAAAAGTAGGTCCTTCAAGTTTAACGAAATGATGATAAAAGCATATTAATGTTTCTGACCGTTATTTTTTTTCTAAAAAAATTTTTTTTTTATAAATAAAAATTTAAAAAATTTTTAATTTTTTTTTTAATAAAATTTTTTTAATTTTATTTAAATTGTTTTCTTTTTTATAACCAAAAAAATTAGAAATATCCCATCCATAATTTAATTACCATAGAAAAAATTCTAATACTCCTTGCGTGACGTCATCATTTAATCTAACACATAAAGACACACAAAGACCTATTTTTTGTTTTCTTTTAAAAGGTATTCAACCAATTTAGGCATTAATGTTATTTTGAAATGTTATTTAACAGTAGCAGTAACATAACAGAATCTGAATTGGGTCATAAGTAAAATAAAAGATGCATTTGAATTATATTGTCTGTTGTTTATGAGTGTTTTGTTTTTTATAATCGGAGTCAAAATGAAGGAGAGTTTTATAGAGCTGTTAAAAAACTAGCATCCACGTGTGAATTTAAGCAAGAGGAAGTTTCAGCCGTATATTGTTCTGGCCAAAACAAAAGAGCAAAATTGCAGAAGAATTGAAATTTTACTATAAATTCAAAGATAGGTTAATATTTTTGGACAATAGAATTATAGTTCCTGTATCTCTACGGCCCGTGATGCTTAAGTTACTGCATATTGGTGAAACAGATAGATTACTAGCTTTTTTGGAGTATAGAAACACACAAACGAAAGATCTCAGCACAGTTGTTAATGAATAAAAGATTAAAAACTAAACTACCAATACATTCGTATTTATTAGAACCAAAATTACCTCAAAATATTGCATCATATAACACTCGAACCCATTATAACAGAAATGTTAAAGTTAGAAATAAAACATTCAAAGAAGGAGACAGTGTTAGAATTAGAGATAGAGAAAAACGAATATGGATTCCAGGAACAGTAGAACAAAAATGGCACACACCTCGATCATTTATTTGTCGCGATAATGTCGGTAACACTCTCAGACGAAACAGTTCATTTTTAAGGAATAATATTACGTATCCAAATATGCCTAATCCAAATGATCATTTAAATTCCAATAATTCCCACCAGTGTTCTAAGACTAGAAATGGGAAGATATATAATAAATAGAAAATAATAATTGAGAAGGAAATTGTATAATTCTTTTAATTATGCTAATAGTTTGTAAATAAACTTAAATATTATTTTTGTTTCTTGTTAGGGAGATGTAGAATATGATTATGTCATATTCTTGTTAATCTAGTACTATAAGTATTATAGAATATCATTATGCATTATTCCCAACAATAAGTACTATGTATAATATTATATTTATAGAATAATAAATTCATTATTTTCTGATCTGTCTTTCAATACACTGCAACGTTTTTTTTGAAAAAAAATAAACAAAAAAAGGCTGAGTTCCAATTATAAATGGTATGAATAACATTATACCTATATATATAAAATATATATTGTAAAAATAAAAATGTTTTAGTTTTAAAGAATAATATAGATAGCCTGGAGAAGAATAAAGCTCGCCCTCTTGATTGTACTCAAAAATTGTACTCTACATGAATCTGAGATACGCTTGACGCTAATACTGACGCGACGTAGTCAAGATAGATCCGTAACAACAATAGAAACAAAACTGCGTTCATCACTGGGAATTGGATAATAAACTTAATTGGATCAAACCTCAAAGATATCCTCGTCTTCGTAAGGATGACTAAAAGAAATTACTGTTAAGCCAGCAAAAAATGAATGCCTTGACAGAAGATGTAAAACGGAAACCGGGTGGAGGTGCGCTCAACTCTTTAAAACTATAACTAAATATAAACATCACGAATTAAAAACACCATAATTAAAATTCAAGATATTTAATGTCGTTTTTTTTAATTTCAGAAAGTGTTATTAAATTAATACATCAAAAATTAAGCCATCAGACACAGTCCAAACTGAGAATATTATTGTGTTTCCATCATTATTTAAAAAGCATATTGACATGAGAGTCCCCAGCAATAAAAGTTATAGATTACCCTGAAGTCTAAAAAGTTATAAACAAGAAACATTTACTCGATAATATTTTATTTAATATTTTTATGTAAAAATTACACATACCTGGATCATAATTACAATTGTAGTTATCCAATTGGCATTGATTGTTAAAAAGTCTCACTTGTTTACCATCATAACCGCAAACACTGTTACATGTACTCGAACAGGCGTATGCTAGGCAACCTACATTAGGTGTAATTGGGGGAATATAAATAAAGTTTTTAGCTACTTGACTTGCTGCTTGGATTTCTTCGTCAATAATTGATTGACCATTTGCGCTAACTGCAACTATATAATAATAATAGAAAAATATTAATGTAATTTGATTTAAAAGAAACTATTTAAAGGATATATCTATACTTACAGAGAATTACAAAAAATGTCAATAATATTTTAATGGAAACCATTTTGATTGAATGAATTATAAACTTCAACTGATAAATTATCGTCGTTTTACTTTCCTATTTATAGAAAAAAAATTTGCTTCCGCAACGGAATCTGAAATTATAAAATTTCACAACAATAAAAAAATAATTTGGTTTATTTATTGGTTTTGCAAAAACAATTAAAAAATTACGTCATGGAAAATATTAAACTTTTAAATATGATGATTTTTA
The DNA here is from genome assembly GCA_963082725.1 of Pedicia rivosa. Lineage (NCBI taxonomy): Eukaryota > Metazoa > Arthropoda > Insecta > Diptera > Pediciidae > Pedicia > Pedicia rivosa. Next base: position 31,522,373 of record OY720152.1, on the reverse strand, counting down.
TATGGTATTGAGTACCTACGTATATAAATAAATTCGAAGTCACAATAAAATAAATGTTGTTCAAATATCCCAAAAATATTCATCTAATTTTAAATAGAAAACGCAAGAAATAGTTGTTTGTTCAGTATTTTATAACAAATGACGGCAAGATTTGTTGAAGAACAATATTTATCCATCACCCAATGTTATTTTTTCAAATTTTTTTAACTCTTCCAGTTCAAATAACATTATCCGTGGAATATTTTTTAATTTATTTTGAATTATTACATACGTAAAAATTTTAGATTTTTGATAAAATAATTTTTTTTTTCAATTACATCAACCATTGTAGGTTATTAATAGTATTATTATTGATGGTTTTTTCAAATTGAAACAATTATCAAACTTAGTCCTTTATTTCATTTTACTTTGTGATCTGTTATGGAAATAACAACGTATTGGTTTTTTGAGTATATTTTTTGTATAGATTGTATAAATTGTATAGATTGAGTCCACAAGATACAAATAGCTCGCAGGTTTTTCGGATTCAAAACTTTTGAGCCCTTCTTGTATTGCAATTAACGGTGCTGAATGTATTGATGTAAGTGGGTTTATTTTCATTTTAGCATTTTTCATCCTTGAACTATATGCGCGGGCATTACTAATTTTCGAACCATCTGTATAGTTTTTGTATTTTGTAGTTCTGTAAATATTTTTTTGTATATTACTGGATTTTTCTCACATAAACTTTTTATTAGAAATGGAATCGGTTAAACGAATTTTGGGTGCTTTTTATATAAATTTAAAAGTGGAGGTTGAGATATTATTTTATAATTTACATGTGCTGGATTTTCCATCATTATGCAAGCATACTTTAGGATTATTAGTTCTCTTCGAAACTCAGGTGGTAATTCGTCCGCTTCGCTGCATATACTTAAAATTGTGCTGCTTCTATATGCACCAGTTATGATTAAAAATCCTGTGTTATATATGGTGTACAATTTTTTTCAATTTTTTAACTAATTTTTTCTTTTTTTTTAGATTAATTTAATAAGTTTTTTCGTTTTTTAAAATTACTGTAATCATTTAAATAATTTAAATAATATCTTTGTAACATCTTTTTCATCTTTTTTTAAATATAATTATTTAGAAAGAAACCCAATTGTTTGTAATATAAACAAAAGACGTTTGAGTCGCAAGAGAGCTTTTATTTCTAAAACAATCCTTTTTATAATTAATAACTAATACTACACTAATTATACTTAAATATTAATACTATGATAAATTATAATTATAAGTCGTGTACATAATCTCATGTAATCAGAATGGTTCTTGGATTGAGGTGGAATAGTTTCACAAGACCAACTACGGATGATAAACTATATCTTTTTAATTGAAAGACAATATTTGTTAATTATTAAGTTAACATTTATTAATCTTTTTATGAACTACAAACAAACATATAGTTGGTTCTTTTTCTTTTCAATTTTATTATTATTATTATTATTATTATTATTATTATTATTATTATTATTATTATTATTATTATTATTATTATTATTATTATTATTATTATTATTATTATTATTATTATTATTATTGTTATTATTATAGGGGGTGGGGGGGGGGTTGTGTAATCTAAATATTAATTCACAATAAATGTTCGATAGATATTGTTAGATGTTATTTTAGCTGAAACATAATAAACAAAATTGAAAGAAAAACATTGGGTTTTGAATAGAAGTATAAATATTGTTCTTCAATAAATCATGCTATATTACTAGTCTTGAAAATTGTTATAAAATACTGAGCAAACAACTATTTCTTGTGTATTCTTTTTTTATTTTTGAACAACAATATTTATTTTATTGTGACTTAGAATTTATTTAAACACGTAGGTACTCAATTCTGATCATAACAATAATATGAAATCATATTTATAAGTTAAATATTTTCTAATGACGTTGTTGTTTGTACGAAAATCAATAAATAAACTTAATAATTATTTTTATTAGTGTGAAATTTTAGAGTTTTAGATCCAATTGCGCAAGCAAATTTATTTCCTATAAATAGGAAGGTAAAATACCGATAATTTATCAGTTGAAATTTTAAATTCATTCAATCAAAATGGTTTCCAATAAAATATTATTGACATTTTTTGTAATTTTCGGTAAGTAGAGATATATCCTTTAAATAGTTTCTTTTAAATCAAATTACATTAATATTTTTCTATTATTATTATATAGTTGCAGTTAGCGCAAATGGTCAATCAATTATTGACGAAGAAATCCAAGCAGCAAGTCAAGTAGCTAAAAACTTTATTTATATTCCCCCAATTACACCTAATGTAGGTTGCCTAGCATACGCCTGTTCGAGTACATGTAACAGTGTTTGCGGTTATGATGGTAAACAAGTGAGACTTTTTAACAATCAATGCCAATTGGATAACTACAATTGTAATTATGATCCAGGTATGTGTAATTTTTACATAAAAATATTAAATAAAATATTATCGAGTAAATGTTTCTTGTTTATAACTTTTTAGACTTCAGGGTAATCTATAACTTTTATTGCTGGGGACTCTCATGTCAATATGCTTTTTAAATAATGATGGAAACACAATAATATTCTCAGTACGGACTGTGTCTGATGGTTTAATTTTTGATGTATTAATTTAATAACACTTTCTGAAATTAAAAAAAACGACATTAAATATCTTGAATTTTAATTATGGTGTGTTTAATTTGTGATGTTTATATTTAGATATATAGTTTTAAAGAGTTGAGCGCACCTCCACCCGGTTTCCGTTTTACATCTTCTGTCAAGGCATTTATTTTTTGCTGGCTTAAGAGTAATTTCTTTTAGTCATCCTTACGAAGACGAGGATATCTTTGAGGTTTGATCCAATTAAGTTTATTATCCAATTCCCAGTGATGAACGCAGTTTTGTTTCTATCTTACGGATCGATCTTGACTACATCGCGTCAGTGTTAGCGTCAAGCCAAGGCCTTCTTGATTTGTCCCAGACCAACAGACTCAATGAAAATTACCGTGTGACGTCATTTCACCCGATGACAGTTTCTATGATAATTAAAATAGAAGCGCACACGTTTTTCTCGGTACGAAATAAAAAACTGTTTTTAGTGAATATAATTGTAAGTTACAAGTGGGAAAATGATATTAAGTGTTCTGTTAATATTAATAATTATAATAACGTAAAGTTTTCACGTGAAAATGATTTATTTTATTGTATAAAAGTGTAAAATGCATTTTTCGTTCACGTTTTTATACATAAAATTTGTAACTGAAATATGTTTCATTGTAATTGTTGTGATCTATAGTTATTTCTGTTCTTATTAAACTATCATTTTGATAGTAATTCCGTTTTATTGTGTCTAAAATATATGTTTAATTTTTGTCTGATTTGACATTGAATTTATCTCAAGGCCAATATTTTGATATTTCCAGTAAACATTTTCTTCATTTGGAATACTTATTTAATTAATACAACAATTTATTAAACTTTTATGTGATCTATCCTTTGATTGTGTTTATATTAAAATAAAGATTTGTAAGAAAATATCAAGAAAATGTTAACTGGATCTTATATCATATCGTTTAATTGTGTGATTTTGTTTCTGTTTTTCTTGTGGATGGTTCTTCATCTGGCATTATTAAATGTTCTCCAGATATTACAATTGGTTGTCGTGGAGTTAAACAATCAAAAACATCATTTAATAATGTTGCAGTTCGAAAAGTTATTAATCGTATTTTTTTCGTATAATAATAATTATCTATATTTAATCAAAAATAACAGAATTGATGGATATGAAAATGAAGATGTTGATCTTGATACATAAGAGCATGACTGAAAGTCTTTTTTACATTCAGGATTTTTGAACGAGTAGTGTCTGGTTTCATACCATCTTTTGAAAATATATGGCCCAAATACCTAAATTCTGAGACTCGAAATTGAATTTTTTTAGAATAAAATTTAATATTCAATAAATGAGTCAAAACCCATCCTTTAAGTCCAAAACTGAAAAATTTGCTCTACCAATTTTCATTGTAACTACCTCCAGTGTTGGAATTAAAAAATGCTGTTTCTTGAATGTTCCGTACTTGTTCCTTAAGAATTTCAGCAGAGCTGCACAACCCGATAGATTTTCAACAATCCAGACTATCCGTGCGGTTTATTTTTTCTTGTAGCCTTTTATCATATATTCCCAGAACAATATATGGCTGAAACTTCCTCTTGTTTAAATTCCCACGTGAATGCTAGTTTTTTAACAGCTCTATAAAACTCTCCTTCCTTTTGACTCCGATTATAAAAAACAAAACACTCCTAAACAACAGACAATATAATTCTAATGCGTCCTGCTTTATATTATTATAGTATAATTTTTGTGCATCAACATAATATGACATAATAATATTCTACAAACGTTCTTTTGAAACGAGGACTGATCAAAAATAATTAGAAGTATGAACTACAAACAAACATATAGTTAGTTCTTTTTCTTTTCATTTTTATTGATAAATATAAATAAAAAGTTGTAAAAAAATGGTAATTTTCAGCCCGACCATAGCTGGTGAATATTACTTTGGTAAATAGACGAAGTATTAGTAAAACGTCCGAAAAATCCACCAGGGGTCTGTTCGTAAATGTCACCAAGTAAGGTGATTTTACGTCAAGTGAAAAAAGTTACAGAAAAATGGCTGTCTTTACTGTCCTGACTTTCGGTGAAGTAGAAAACGAACGATTTTGGTAACAATTTTGGTGATCAAACGTCAAAAATCACACAAAAAACAAAATAAAATCAAGAACTCACAGAAAAATATAATTTTAAGGATCAATTTAGAAAGAAAAAATTGCTTTATTTCAGAAAGTCTTTAATTAAAAAATATTTTATTCTTTCCATTATCTAAATGAATCTCATTTTTATAATTTTAAATGTATTTGTTTTTATTACTTTCAATAAAACAATAATTATACATTTAAAAAATTTTTATTGCTTTTAATCATCATAATTTATTATTTTTTGACAGCACAAAGCTTTGACACTACAAAATCGCCAAGACGTAACTTAAAAGTACGGTGATAGATATAAGGTGAAAAAAAATCTAATTTGGGGACTTAAACGAACGCTCAAGGTAATGGTGACTTTTTCACCATTATGCATTATCGAACGCATTTTGGCGATTTAACGGTGAAAAAGTTAAAAGTGAATAATATTAAAAAATTTAACATTATTTTCTTGTATGTGTTGGTGAGAATAAAAGCGTGTTGGTGAAACGTCAAAAAAATGTTTAGAAAATATGTTTTTGACAACTATTTGAATTTATAATAAATGAAAATCTTAAAACAATTAAATATTAAATTAAAAAGTGTAAAGTAAATTAAAAATATAATAATAAAGCATTATTAAAGGTAAGCATTCTAGTTTTTAAATAAATAAATATATAAATATAAATAAATAAAAATTTGTTTGGAATTTGATTTTTAATTTGATTTTATTTTATATTTTAGATTAGATTATAAAAATGTCACAAGAAGAACCTTGGACAACGACCAAGAATTAACCAAACTTCACATCCAAATAGTAGTGAACAAACATCTTCAACATCTACAACGACCAAGAATTAACCAAACTTCACAGCCAAACATTATCGAACAAACAACTTCAACAGTAACAACACCATTACAAAGACTAAGAATTAACAAGCTTTGCAGCAAAGCAGTGTTCAGGAAGCTGCTCAAAATCAATGGCTGGTGTTACAAGAACTCAGAGATAATAAATAAATTCTCAAACAGATATTAGGTGTATTAAACCAAAATTTTAGGGAAATAATAGAACTATACCTTATACTTTTATTATTCCAATAAGAAATATTAATATTTATATTAAGAAATATGTTCTGTGATACAGTAAACCATTGAATTTATGAATTTGAATTAAAGTGATGAGTTATATTCTTAAATAATAAAGATATTGATTTTTACAATTACAAATTATGTATTTCATTCAAGATCAAACATTCGATTTTGTTAAATTTTGTATGTTTACCAAACAACCATGAATGATGTTCCCCATTTTGGCACATTTCTTCTAAATGTTGATACAGTTGGCTATTACGGAACACGTAAGAATCACAAACTTAGAAGAAATAAAATAACATAATGTATAAAAATTATAAATATTAAACTTATTACAATTTGAACATTCTTTAAGAAAGATCGTTTTCTATTCATGTACGCATGTTCTTCGTCCTTGGATAAATTTGTGATTTCGACGTAAGTGCCGTCAATCCTAATATTCCTGACACTTGAGTTTCATCGAAGAATCTAAAAATGTATTGTATGATTTCTTTTACTTGTACCTAATAATTTAAATAGTAACGACCATTTTTTTAACACGATGAATATCAGCTATTTCTTGTGGAAAATGAACATATTTTCCTAACAAAGTATCGTTGATACCTTTACTAACAACATTAACGGCATACGACATTTTTGATTGTGTGATTGAAGTTAGAAAATCTTGTCCAACCCGACGTTGATAACTTCCTGAGGCATAAAAATGTAATGCAGCAAGAATCTTAATTGTTTTAATTTGAATTTATTTGCAGTTGTAATTTAATTGGACTATTTTACTAATATATGAGGTACAATCGCATCTTGACGATGTTTTACGATGTCTAGCAATAAAAGCAATACATTTTTGGCTACTTTCAAAGGATTCACCGGAAGAAGAGGTCTATGCAAGCTTATATATAGCGACAATAGAACTAATTTCGTAGGTTCCGCTGAAATTAAGCAAAAAAAATTAAAATTGGAATTATTAATACAGCACAAGTGAAAAAAATTCTTACAAATATGACTGATTATTGTATGAATCAAAAAATATCTGGTGTAGGTATCTTTAACGTAAAATTTATCCAGATTTTCTTTTACAAACACAATTTATTTATTTTTATATTTTTAGTGAATTTGAATCAATTCGTGAAACACTTTCAAAGATAACATGTTCAATTTATGCTACAGAGAGTATGACATATTTAACAATAGGGTTTCATTTCCTAATAAATGATTTATTGGATTATCTGGATTACAACACGCTGGAGTTTGTTTATTTATTTTCTGCATTATTTTATTTATTAATTATTATATTTTCTTTTGTAGATAAATGTGAATGATACGATATAGATAACGATATAATTTGAAGAGGAAATTTTTGAGGAAACAATTTCTATATTATATATATTCGGTTATGTTGGAACGAAAGTATCTGAAAGAAATAATTGTAATCTAATGATTGTACACCAATATTATTAGCTGATTCAGACTTTCCAATCGAATTTCCACCAAATTCTGCGAATAAGAAAAAACTGTGTTCTTTAACTAGTCAATAAATTTGCTTTCTTATACTAATCTTGCTTTATTATTAAAATTAAAATTAACAAGATGTGATAATGAATTATGTCGCTTTATTTTATATTTTTACTATATTTTGCTTCGTCGTAATCGACTAAGCCTAGTAATGGAAAATTTTCAAATTCAACTTTTTTTATTTTTCAAAGTCACAATTAAAAGAAAATTTCCAAAAAAAAATTTTCCTCACATAGAATGACCCTAGGGCAACTTATTTTTACTAACAAAAGGTCAAATTGGATCAGGGCACGGGGTAGCACCCCCCATGTAATTGTTTTGGAAAAAATCAGTTTCCCGAAGATTGCAACAACTGATTGCAATGTAATTTTGGGATTAGTATTTTATTGGTCCATCATAGAACCATATTGATTTTAAGGGGGATCGGGGCACGGGGTGGAGCACCCCCCATACAATTGTTTTGGAATAAATCAGTTTCCCGAGGATTGCAACAACTGATTGTAATGAAATTTTAGGATTAGTATTTTATTGGTCCATCATAGAACCATACTGATTTTAGGGGGGATCGGGGCACGGAGTAAAGCACCCCCCATACAATTGTTTTGAAAAAAATTAGTTTCCCGAGAATTGCAACAACTGATTGCAGTGAAATTTTGGGAATAGTATTTTTTTGGTCCATCATAGAACCATATTGATTTTAGGGGGGATCGGAACACGTGGTGGAGCACCCCCATATAATTTTTTTTTATTATATTAAATGACAATACTATCGCATAACATTCGACGAAGCATACAGCCATACTTGCCTGTCGTTTTTTTCCAAGGCAATCAATCCTTCGATTATATCACCTTAGTATTAATATAATATTACATTAAATTTTATATATTTTTCTAATTAGGATAATCTTCAGTTGGTCGCAGTCCTCCTTCTTTTCAAATAGCACCTGCTTCTTAATCATATCTCTTGTCTGATTTCATTATACTGTTTACACTCTATCAATAAATGGCACTCTCGACATCTTGGTTTTGAGTCATTATTGAGAATATATCCATATGTCAGGTGGGTATTAGTCTGTGCTAGATAATCTGGCTCCGTCCATCATCAGCAGTGTGTTTCAGTGTGTTTAGTGTGTTTCAGTAAATCTGGTCATAACTTCATTCTTAATGGCATCTGAAAATACTTTTGCTTTTACGTTTCATTTGACATAAAATTTTATTCTATTTAAATTTTAAACTTTCTATATAAAAAGGAACAGTCACAAAAAAATATTAATAACAAAAAACTGATAACAGACTTAAATACCATGAATAGCAATAATTGCTTAGATATTAATGACATAGTACATGATATTAAAAAAAAAATAAAAAAATTCAAAATTTAATAAAGATGAAAATACAACACTCACAAAAAAATTTTGGTGGAGTGATGAATTAGAAAAACAATATAAAAAAAAAATTAGCACTATAAGATTATAGCAGAGTAGCATCTACAGAAAATTTCAAGATATTATGTAAAGAAATAAATAAAACTAAAAATATGGTAAAGCAAAGAAAAATACAAGCCTTTGAAGAAATGTTAAATGAAATCAAACCAGACGAAAATATCAAAGAAATTTGAAACAAAATCAACGCAATCCGGCCAGCCACAGGTTTTTTGGTGACCACTTTTTTTCACCCGCTCGTTATTTACTAGAATCTTTTTATGTCTTTTTACGTTTTTCCAAAATTCAACGCAAAAAAAATGTTACAAATTTCCGATTAAAACGCTACAAGATACTGTGCATATCGGTTTTACGCGTTAATTTTTTTTGGCGGCTGATAATATTCAAAAAAATTCATTAAAAAAATTTTTTTTTCAAAAATATTTATAAAAATTTTGAAAAACATTAAATGAATAATAAATAATAATAATAAAAGAAAACAAATTACAATTCATATTTTATTTCAAAATAACATTATTTAATTTCAATTCATTTTTATTTGATTGCAATTCATTTCTTAGTTAGCTAATTACAATCCATTTCTTATTTATTTATAATTAATTTTCCCTGTTGTTATTGTTGAGTTTGCTATAAAATAATCTAAAGTAATATTGGAATATTCTTCTCCAATCTGCGTTTCACTGGAACTCTCATTTCTTGTGATATGATAATTCGGAACAAATCACATTTTTCTAATCATATTAACAAAAAGTCAAATTGTTTAATTAACATTCGAGTATGATTTTTCAGCTAAAATAATAAAAAAAATTTATATTAATATTTTAGCTTAGTATATAATATAATATTTTAAATTTCTTACGATAGTTGTTTAATCCAAGTAAACTTCAGTTTCCATTACTCGATCTATTTCATTCTTCAAGTGACGAAAAATAATCTAGTTTTCATCAGATTATTTTATATTACCCTGTAATAAACAAAAACTTTAAGAAACATTTAATAAACATGTTATTTAACATATACATATATAAATAACAAAAATATTAATTCAAAAATAAAACAAGATTTTACTACATTAATGAAACATCAAAAATTGAAAAAAAATGCTAAAACTTTAAATTTTAATTTCACAAATAAACTATTAATTTAACAAGATAAATTTATATAAATACCTTTATTATTATCTCTGATCACTAAATTAATTGTTTCTCATATTTTATATTATTTATTTTCACTTTTAATTTAACTTTTTTTTTATATTTTTTCAAACACCAAACGTCAAAATTTTTTACTTCATTTTGTTTTGTATTTTTATTTTGACATTTCAAATTACAACAACAAAGACACTGAACCGTGGGAAAAGTGCTAGGAAAGATATATGTTTGATGAATAAAGTTTTTAAATGGCGGCGCTACTCATATTTGTATTGAAAAACTTCGGGTTTCTAAACTTGAGTTCGTGTTGTCTAAAAAAAAGTAGTCACCAGAAAACCTGTGGCTGAGCGGAATGAAAGGAAGCAAACAAAACAAAAATAATATTATATCAGAAGATCAGGATATGGGAAATAAATTAATGGATAAATATTTCCAAAACTCAGAGGAAATAAAAGAAGCAATTAGAAAAAATTACGATGAAGAAACAAATACAAAAGATATCCTGAACAAAGAAAAATGAGAAAGAATCCTAAAAACGAAAAAAAAATTATCAGCACCAGGATGGGATGGAATAAATTATCAAATGTTAAAAAACCTAAATGAAAATACAAGAGAAAAAATAATAAAGAAATTAAATGAAATGTGGACAAAAAGTAATATAGAAGACAATTTAAAAATAATTAAAATAATCGCAATATTAAAACCAGGAAAAGATCAAGACTTCTTCGACTCTTACAGACCAATCACATTAGTTGAAAATATGATTAAAATAGTGAACACAGAAATAGTAAATAAACTTGAATACGAATGTGAGAAACTAAAAATTCTGCCAGAACTATCATATGGTTTTAGAAAAAAAAATTAACAAAAAACTGTATAACTTATTTAGTAAATTTAGTAAATCACAGAGAAAATAAAGTAACAGTTTGGGAACAAGTTTATAAAGAGTGAGGACTGTTTGAAGGGCTGTATCTTTTAGAAAAACGCTACAAATAGCAAATGTTCCAGTGTGGTACTGTAGAGCAACTTATCGAGCTGAAGATGAAGTACTAAAAAACTTGTGTGCCCGCCTTATTTTAAGAGCTGGAAGACTTCAAAGTTTTTTTGTTTTTCCAAATTTTTGTTTTAATTTTTATTATTTTTTAATTAACTGAAACATTGTTGTACACTCACTATAATGAATAAATTTTTATGGAATTTAAAACGAATATTTTCTATTTTTTAATGTTTTTTTACTATGTTGTTAAGAAAATGTATAAAGTGACATTTTGTTTGTTTATTTTTTGATTTTGATGGGGTGAAGGTGGTATTGGTCGCTATGAGTGAAGTTGGCTTGGTTAAAAATCCAAATTTTTGTTCAATGGCAATTTTTTTTTGGATTGTCAGAAAATCGTTTTTTACCAAGGACACAATGGCTAAATTTTTAACGATCTGTGATTTAGTGAGTTTATGTGAAAATAAGGAAACTCTTTTCAAAACGTTTCAGAATTGCAATACTCCGATGCAATTGCGTTATATTTCTGAAAAATGGTGTTGTTCGGGAACTAAATTGAATAAAAATAAAAAACGAGTTCGTTGTCAGACAAGAGTGTCCGTTCGCAAGAACACTTTTTTCGAAAACTCCAAGTTGAGTTATTTCCAGATCTTGGCTTTTGTTTGTCTCTGGATGAAAAACTCTGGGCAGGCATTCTGTATGGACATAAGCGATAAAGTGATATCGCCTGGCCATACTTTTGCTTTACGTAAGGCGACTTCATGTAAAAGCGATATTGCCTGGCCATAAGAATTAAGAGATAGCTGTTAGTTGATCGCTTTTTGTGTGTTCGTGTTGTGTTATATTTATGTTGTGCATTTTTAATTTTATAGATATAAAATAAAATAAATTAATCCAATAAAATTTAATCATTTAAGTATATTCATAAATAATTTTTTTTTTAATTTAAAATTGTTGTTTTTATTCTGTCTCGAATTAAATAAATTTAATAATAATAATAAATTTAATAATAAAAATAAATAAAAATAAAAAAAATAAATAAAAATAACTAAAAAAAAAATAAATTTAATAATAATAAATTTAATTCCTTCAATATATAGCTAAATGCCTCTTTGCTCACACGAAACCTTTGCAAAAATCTAAAACAAGATCAAATAAGTATTCAATTCATGTATTTACACAAACAAAACTATATAAATTTTCTCACAATGCATTTGGTAAACATAAAGGATTACTGTTATCTCGCAAAATTCTTCTTATCTTTACTAAGTATAACACTTCTTCATCCTTACTATCACTATCACTGAATAAAATGTCTTATTTAATTTTATTATGATAATTGTCAATTTAAATTTTAATTGAGAAAATATTTTTGACGTTTCGATTTTGATATTTACTGAATGGCGATTGCCAAAGTGAGAATTATTACATCGCCTTATGTGAAGCAAAAAAGCGATAGCGATAGAAAGATATCGTTTTCGTTTCAACACCCCGTAATAATCGCCTATCTCCATACAGAATGCCTGCCCAGAACTCCAGGTGATCTCAGCGGAGAGCAAAATTTCTAATAAAACAGCGGTAGATTGGAATTCATTCTGCCGTGAAGTTGTTATTAATGAATGCTTAACACTGAGTAATGCCGGTATCATAACCAAGATTATCGGCGGTTTTTGTAGCGTTGCAGTTTTTTTGCTATTTTTTTTCCTGGTCTTTTTCTTGCCATTTTCTTGCTCATTATTTTAAATTTTAACGTTATTTTTTCTACAAAATTATTTAATAAAATTAAAATATAAAAAATTTATTCAATTCTTCCATATTAATATTGTACGAATTAAAATAAATTTTTAAAATATTAAATTCGATTAAATAATAATAAAAAATAAAAATATTAAATTAAAAACATAACTGAAAAATAGTTAAATTTTTAAATATAAGAACAATTATATTTATTTTAATATATAAACAAAATTTATTGTTCACAATCTCGACAAAAAAATTATTTTTGAATTTAAAATTTAACCGCTCTTTGAAAAATATTTTAGAAAAGAACAGAATATTTTTTTTCAATGAAAGTAAAAGAGAAAACTACATTGCGATGGTGCATACGGTCTTCAAAATATGCGGCATTTTAGAATTACCTCCAGCGTTTTTGGCTCATTATTCAATCAAACAAGCATATGAGCAAAAAACGCATAGAAAGATGGTAGATGATTTTTGCATGAGTAGAGAGGGACAGGAATAACAAAAAAAACTGCAACGCAACAAAAACCTCAGATAATCTTGGTTATGATACCGGCATAAAGCTATTGGAGGTGAAGGGAAGATCGTCGAGATTGATGAATCAAAGTTCGGGAAACGGAAATATAATCGCGGACATCGGGTAGAGGGTCAATGGGTTTTCGGAGGGGTCGAACGAGATTCGGGAAATTTTTTTTGGTTCCGGTGGAACAGAGAGATCGGGAGACTGTCATTCCAATAATTCAAAAATGGATTCTGCCAAAAACAGAAATACATTCGGATTATTGGAAACCGTACGACGTTCTTTCAGAGTTGGGTTATAAGCATCTGAAAGTCAATCATTCTGTTGAATATAAGAATGAGGCTACCGGTGCTTGTACCGTGTTTATTGAAGGATTGTGGCGACATGCCAAACATAGTCTTCCCCATTACCGTCGTGAAAAGAGTTTTTTTACGGGATATTTGGCACTAACCGTGATCCATTAGTGGAATTTATGAAAGCTGCCGGTAAGCTTTACAATAATAAAAAAATTGGTTTGGATAACATTAAAGATGGTGAGAATTATTGTGAGAATGAGGATACTTGAATGAAATGAGTGTGGAAATAAAAAAGCTAATCTGTTCTTTTCAGAACTACCAAAAATATAAAAAAAAGTACAAGCAAATAAATGAAAAAAATATATATTATTAATAAAGTAAAAATATTGTTGTGTTATAATTTTTTTCTAGGAATTCTTTGTCCATTCAGTCGAATATCTCCATTACAATACATGACACAGTTTTGGTGGACATTAAATGAATAATACTTATTCATATATTCTGGTTTATGAAGATCCGCAACCAACCGTTCAGTTTGTTCTCTTTGTTGTTTGTTCAATTTGTGGAACAATAACTCTTCTATTAACTGTTGAACTGTAATCCCATTAAGAAAAGTAAAAACTGTTGTTATTAACCTATTGTGGTATGACGATGGTTCCGAAAATGCTAAAATAATAAAATTTGGTACATTATCCCATATTAATACATCATATTGATGTAATCTTCTTTTAATTGCTTCTATTCTAGCATAACAGGAGTAATATTGATTGTTGGGATTCATAATCATCATGTATAATCTGCAAATCTGTTAATGTGTAAAAGGAAAATGTTATTATAAATGTTAGAGTGCATATAAAGGCTCTCATTAGTTTTGTATGATTAATTTGTAAAAGGAAAATGTTATTATAAATGTTAGAGTACATATGAAGGCTCTCATTAGTTTTGTATGATTAATTTGTAAAAGGAAAATGATAGCCTACGTAATGATTTACATTATTTGTATTAATTTGTAAAAGGAAAATTAATCGGTTTTTGAGTAATAAAGACTGACAGAACTTGTGGAATATGATGTAATTATAAAACCCATTCGTATATTAAATAAAGAACTTACCTTTGAGTCAATTAAGATTGATAATAGTATATATTATTAAATAATTTTATCCAATATTAAAATACTGACATCAAAATGTTGCTGTTTAAATTTTCGTCAATGAACGTAAAATAACGCTACAAAAATAATTTAACGTTGCAAAATATAACAACGCTACAAATAATTTTTGGGAAAACGCTACAAATTATTTTCCAGAAATGACAACATCAATAAAACAAAATACTAAATAACAAGGTCAAACATAAATATTGAGACGTCAAAAGAGAATTAAAAATGTAATCTAAAAAAGCGAAATACATAAAATAAAGTAATTAATAATAAAGTAATTAGTAAAAAAAAGTGTGTTTATTTGTGTAGTGGAATGTTCAGAGATATTTATTGTGTTAAAAAAAAATAGTGGAAAAATAATATAAATAGTGAAAAAGTGTTGATGAAAATGTGAGACTTTGACCACCTAAAATTAAAATGATACAAGGCCATAAGTTTGGATTTTCTATTCAATTATAAAGAGGAACATCTGGTGAAAATTTAAAGATTTTTAATTGCTGCTCACTCTTTCTTCACTTAATCCAAAAAGTCTTGATTAAAATGTGAGACTTTGAGGGGGCGCACCACCTAAAATTAAAAAGATACAAGGCCATAAGTTTGGATTTTCTATTCAATTATAAAGAGGAACATCTGGTGAAAATTTAAAGATTTTTAATTGCTGCTCACTCTTTCTTCACTTAATCCACAGTTCGTATATTTATGGACTTGAAAAATGCATTTGATAATGTTAATGTAGAAAAATTAATACAGATAATGTTACAAAAAAAAAATAGAAAATAATTCCATAATTTGGATACATAATTTCTTAATTAATAAAAAAATTATATTTAAACAAGGGAAAAATATGATAGAACGAATCACATCAAATGGATTGCCTCAAGGAAGTGCACTATCTCCTATGCTACTTAATAGTGACACAATACCACTACATAGATAAATAATGAAAACAATTAACAATGAAAATTAATTAGAACTAAATAATTTTGCTTATCAAATAACCGTATTCTATTTAAACTATTTACATCTTTCCTTAAATTTTAACTTACAAATTACTTAACTTATCTACAACCATGGATCGAAAAATTAACAAGGTTGACCTGGTCGCTACGTGAGTACATATTAGTTCCTCACTTTTGATTCCGCTTATTTAATTTTTTTTAGTTTTTTAAATCTATATCCACAATACCAACAACTACTCACTATGTGCACACTATTTTGGGTTTTTTTTTAAATTTTTTGTTTTGTCTTTTTTTTCCATTGTCTAATATATTTACTCACTCCGCCTGACCATAGCTGGTGAATAATATTTGACACCAATACTATTAAAAAAGTAATAGGCTTAGAAATCTCCAAAGTAATAAGTTCAGAAATAAAAATGGCCAAATTGTGTAGAATTACGAGTTTATGATTATTACCATTTTACATTTTTCCATTGTAGCGTTGTGACGTGACATCTAGAATGTCGAATTTAACTAAATTATGTTTTGACATTTTTATTTACTATTCAAAAATTATATTAGTTAGTTTGTGCTTGTTAAACTATAAAATTTTCGTTTACTTTTTGCAGAGCGAAGAAAGTGGAACTTTGAAATAAATTATTGACTTCATTGCCGACAAACCCCACCTTTTTAATGTTCGAAATGAAAAATATAAAAAAGTAGATTTAAATTGAAGGAATTGGACGCTTTTGGACAAACAATTAACATGAGTGGTTAGTAATAAAAATTTCAAGATATTTTAATCATTTAATATAAAACTTAAATTTTATTTTATTTTAGGTGAAAATATTATGCAGGGCCGGTCCGTCCATAGGGGCAAATGGTGCAGTAAAACCGGGCGCATTTTTTTATTATTTTCACTATGTAACAAAAATACTTTAAAAATAAATTTCTAATTAATTTTAATAAACTTCCTAATATGTTTCTATTTAATTAAAATTCAAACCAAAATCCACTGAAATAAAATCTATAGGAATATGTTGCGTTTCTAATGTATAAAAGAAATATTGGTTCAATTTAAAAAAACACACCATTCTAACTACACATTCAAACCAAAATCCTCTGAAATAAAATCCATAGTTGTGTGTGTTTCTAGTATGCATAAGAAATGTTGGTTCAATTTTAAAAAACACACCATTCTCACTACATTCAAACCAAAATGCTCTGAAATAAAATCTATATATGTGTGTGTTTCTAGTATACATAAGAAATGTTGGTTCAATTATTATTATTTATAAATTATTATTATTATTAATAGCTTTTATTATTGTTATTATTATTATTATTAATTATATGATGATTCTTAAAGCGTTTAAAATCAAATTCGACAGGTATAAACCAGTCGAAAATTTTCGATCGGTTTTCAAGAATACCAAATATTTTCGATTTGTTTCAAGAATAAGGCCCCTGGTTCCGGGTCGTATTGATATGTCTGAGCTTATTGCTTTTACTGTTCAGAGCATCTAATGCTTGTAATTTTGACTCCAGGAATGTGAAAAAATCTTCTGAATTATGTATATCTCTTGGACTTTGTAGGGAATGCTCGTATAACTTATGGCTCTCTTGATCCAGTTTTTTCACCATAATGTGTACTATTAATGCATCCCATGTTCCTGTTGATACACCAAGATTATTAATAGCGTGAAGATATTCTCTCTTTGTGTCCAGCATGTGTCGCAGTCCAACAGCAGATTCTGCTGTTAATTCTGGTTGGCGCAGCAAAACATCTATTTGAGTTGATACTAGCTTTCTTTTATTGTCGTATCTACTAGCAAGCATATTACAGGTGGCATAATAATTCTCGTCAGAAATGTGCAAGTGCAGAATCATCACGCTGTTGTAGCGTGATGAATGTGTCATCACATAGATCTGATATTATTTCGTATAGTCTCGTTGTATGATATTGTTATTTTGTAGTTCTTCTTGATCAGTGTGAGACATTATAATTTCGTGTGTATCAGAAAGGTTACTGAATTTTTCTGATAATATTTTTAATTTTTGTTTGAAATAGGGTAATGATTGTTCATCTGCCAAATTAATATGGATTTTTTGCAGCAAATTTCTCATCTGCATGCGGAATCGCATGCTTTTTCATTATACGTGAAGCTGTCATTCGGCATTCTTGTTGTTGTTTCATCTATTTTAAAATCGAATTGATTTGATTTTAAATTCGAATTTGCTGCATTACCTCATGCACTTTGTTGTTCTGTCTTCCTTAGCTCGTTGTATTTTGATTTGATTCCCTCAAATTCTGCTTGATAATATGCATTCACGTTGTCATAATAATTCTTTTTCGTATATTGAGTTTTGTATTATTCTTGAGTGATTTTCGTGGAATTTATTCCAAAGAGCTTCTAACGTATCTAATAGTGTTTTCCACTCTGCCAAAATGTTGCATTCATACCACATTATTTCAGAAATCGTTTTCCACTCTAAATTAAAATGTTGCCTATTTTAGAAACTTGCTTTCCACTCTGAATTTTGTACTCCACGAATGTTGCATTTATTGCACTCTCTACTGGGCACGGTGCAGTCAGTGCAGTGTGAAGTTAGTATTCATGGTGATCAATTATTATGTTAAAATGGTAACTTCATTCTGAATTCACTTGTGTCAAATTAATAAAAAGAAATAATTGTTTAAAAATGGAATTCATAAGTTATATTGATGAAAACATGCAACATTTTAGTAGTAGAGTGGAAAACACTATTACAGTTCTTCCACCTCCTGTAACGTGATGGTTGCTATAACCTGCTTATACTCCACTAGTAAACTACTAGCGGTATCATTTTGTTCAGTTGTGATATCTGTTAGAATATCTTTTGGACCATTTCTGGATTCAATTAATAAAATGTTTTTGAATTCCAAAGATAGTGCTTCTATTCTATTGTGCTCGTCATTTGCAAATACGGATGATATGTGTTGTTAGGTTTAAAATACTCAGTCATTTGTAGATGACGAGTATTATATTGTTTCCATGCATCCTCAAGCTTCTCTTTTTTATTTACGAAATATTGTGCTGTTTTTCCGAACTTGCCATCTTTGAAGAAATTTGTTCTAATTCTTTGTATTTCGTCTGAACTTTTTTTTTGTTGTTTTACCTCATCCTCCATGCTGTTTTTCTTTTTCTTGTCTGGTTTAAATTTATAATTCTTTAATTTCGTTTTTTTTTTTTAAATATGGAAACTAATGATTCTTAGTAATTCCGTCAAACCGCCCGAGTATTGCTCTGACTAAGATCAATAATTTTAGGTAGATGAGTTGGAATTATGTGTATTGTTGATTCCCAGTAATTCCGTAAACGACCAGAGTATTCCTCTGTCTGAGATCAAACAATTTTATTTTAAAATAAACGGATATATTTTGCTTAGTAATTCCAGCAAGCTAACGAAGGTATTCCCTTCTCTAAGAAAATAATTTATGCTAGGAAATATTGGATTGTTTTTTATATTTTTTTTTTTAATTAACTCGGTCAGTTCTTGGCGACTCGAAGTTCTTTAGTTCTTCTTCTTGAATCGAAGGACTATATGCTATCTCTATGGGTTGGCTCTTGTTAACTCGATGGACGCCTGTTCTCCTGAGGCTCGAAGGACCATGTAAAGATTTGGTTTGTAAGTCCAAATCTTTATGTGATTTTGTCACAAGAAAAAATTACGGTCAAGACAACATGTAATGAAATAAACAAAGATGAATTTGAAGATGTAATTAATATGGACGATATTGAATATACTGATTAAGAAAATGCATTGCAATGACAATACTACTGATTCTGTTGATGACATTTCAGTTAGTTATTTAGTGGGATATGTTGCTTATAAAGTTATAAATAAAGTAAATTGTACTAATTGTTCAAATAAAATGATAAAGCAAATAATACTGAAATGCAATCAAGGGAATATTTAATTAATATTAAATCTTATAATCCCGAGCCTTTGAAAGGATTTAAATTTCCTTAGAATTTTATATTATTTGTGAAATGCAAATAAATTATTTTAGAAAAACATTTAAAGACAAATTTTTTAATAAGAGCTTAGAATTAATTGCCCTACCAAATAAATAGTTCCCTTATGAAAAAAACATATGCAAGGATCACCGAATTAAAGCTTTAGATTTTTTATTATTAGTACTAATTAGAAAAAACGCTGCATAGCTATTACATCAAAAAAACTTATAATTAAAAAATGAAAATGTTGAAAAATTAATACATATTGTGTGATAAATGTGGCACTGGTGTTACTGATGTTAGGCATCCTGGATTACAATGTTGTAATTACATGTTGTATTTTCACGCTAAATGTGTGGGGATAAAAATTGAAGATCTAAAAATACTTATTTCAAATGGTGTGGGATGGCCGTGCTCAAAATGCAAAGGAAAAATTCGGAAATCAGTTGGATTAAATGTTCCTAGTGCTAAAAATAATACAAATAATAGTAATACCAATAAAATAAAAATGGATCTGAATAATAAGCAGATTATCAATATAGAGAATTCTAATGCTAATTCTCCAGTTAATATTGTTGAAGAGAATCGATTATTATTTTCATTACCAGAATCTCACTCAAATATTATTACTGTTGATACTCCATCAAAGAATTCATCTAATTTAAACGAGTTTCCTAATCATTGTTCTGACACAGGTAACAGTTCAAACATTGCAGTTGATGAAATTAGTGAGTTTAAACGATTAAAGATGTACAATGATGAACTAATTCTTACCACAAAAAAACTTATGGCATTAACGGTACAATATCAAAATAAAATAGAAGAATTTGAACAAAAAATTGGTATGTATGATATAATTTTAAAAGAGAATGCTGAAATGAAATCGAAGATTGAATATTTTAATGACAAATTTAATAATTTTGAACAAAAGTCAAGATTAAATAACATTGAAATAACGGGTATACCAATTACATCTAAAGAAAATCTTATTGATATTGTTAAAACAATCTCTGTGGCAATTAAATTACCTATTCATGATCATGATATCGATTTTGTTCATCGGGTGAAAAAATTTCAAGGTAATAATAATCCCAAAAAAATTATTTGCAAATTTGTAAATAAATATAAACAAATGGATTTTATTGCTCATTGTAAATCTAACAGGGATCAACTAAAGCTTTCAATTTTTGGTTTTGATTCTAACAATGATAATTTATTCTTTATAAATGAACATTTGACATTAAAAAATGGTTCACTTTTCTATAAACTAAGATGTTTTCAAAAGCAATATAATATTAATAATGGCAACAATAAAATTAAATATATATGGACGAAGAATGGATCTATTTTTGGACGTCATACTGATACGTCTAAAATAGTGGTGATAAAATCCGAGAATGATTTTAATAAGATATAATATTATCTATCACCCAGTGTCTAGAATTAACACAATATTATATGATCAGCTGTTGACCTCGACTTATTTATTGTTTGTTTTTTTACTATTGTTTTTTTCAATTTATTTGTCGCAATAGTATGAGTAATAAATGTAATATTTATTATCAAAACTGTCGAGGTTTGCGTTCAAAAACAATCAATTTTAAACTTAACGTCATATCTGCAGATTATGATATAATATTTCTTACTGAAACCTGGTTAACTCCAACAATACTGAGTAATGAACTGTTTAATAGTGATTATCAAGTTTTTAGACGTGATCGTGTTTCTAATTTGAAATCTAAAGGAGGTGGTGTATTGATTGCTGTAAAAAATTCTTTTTGTACTAATATGACATTAAGAAATGAGTGGTTCAGTGATAACGAAGATTTATGGATTACTCTCAACTTAACGAATAATACTAGTTATCATCTTTGTTGTATCTATATTATTCCATCATGCCCTTCTGACATTTTCGATTCTTTTTTAAATGTATTAAATAATAATATTATTAATAAACCTTTTGATAAGTTTTTAATTATAGGTGATTTTAATCTACCTAATTTGTTTAATAGTTCATTATCGAATAACTCAGCTAATGCAATTTCTTTATTAAATTCGTTAGAATTTTGTGCTCTTAATCAACACAATCATGTAAAAAATTTTAATAATGTTTCTCTGGATCTGATTTTTTCAAATTTAGGGAACAATATTATTACTTTTGAAAACCATAATCCCTTGTCTAAAATTGATGCTCATCATCCTCCCATTGATATTGAACTTAAAGTTGTTAGATTTGTCAGAATTAATAATGTTTTTAATAATAATGATTTACATAGAATATTTTATAAAACTGATTATGATAATTTATGTAATGAATTAAATTTGATTAACTGGCTGGAATTAATAAACTTTACTAATTCATTGGAAACCAATTTAAAATGTTTTTACAAAATTATTAATAATCTGATAATTAAGTATGTCCCATTAAAAAGAAAACAATCAAATAAATTTCCATTCTGGTTTTCAAAAGATGCAATAAATTTATATAAAAGGAAAAAAAAATCTAAACGTAAATATGATGTTTATGGTAACTCATTTGATTATGAATTATATTTAAGCCTTAAAAAAAAACTTAAGAAATGTATTAAAAGTGATTATAAAAAATATGTAAATTTAACTGAGAATGATATATGTAATAATTTAAATGATAATATGGATATAAATAACAATTCATATAATCTAAGAAAGTTTTGGAATTTCGTAAAAAGTAATAAGGACTCAGGCTATTCCTTCCCGGAGATAATGAGTTATAATGGTGATACTGTAAAAGATCGAGTTAGTATTGTTAATGCATTTGCAACTTTTTTTGAATCAGTTTTTGAAAATAATGAAACTCTTGATGTTCTGAGTGACTCATGTAATTCATCTAATCCATATTTGTCCTTGAGTGAAATTGAAATGTCTGAAATATTAGTTTTTAAATATTTAAATGATTTAAATGTTAATGGATCTGCTGGACCAGATGGTATTCCACCGCTATTTTTTAAAAAATGCGCTTCTCTCCTTGCGCTTCCGCTATCTATCATTTTTGATATGTCTCTTAATCAAGGTATATTTCCTGAAATATGGAAATCGGCATTTATTGTTCCGGTTCATAAGAAAGGTGCATTGGATGATATTAACAATTATAGAGGTATTACTAAATATTCTTGTATCGCGAAAGTGTTTGAACATATTGTTTCAGATCAATTAATAAATTTTATTACACCTGTTATTATTAAAGAGCAACACGGTTTTATTAGAAAGCGTTCTATTACTACTAACTTATTAGCTTATTCACAATCATTGCATGAAGCGATTGACAACAAACTACAGGTTGATGTCGTTTTTACTGATTTTTCAAAAGCCTTTGATAAAGTATCTTTAATAATTTTAAGAAAAAAATTATTAGAAAATGGCATTCATGGATCACTGTTAAGATGGATTATATGTTTTATCAATAATAGAAATCTGTATGTTAATATAAATGGTACAGTTTCTAGAAGAATAATAGCAACTTCTGGTGTTGCTCAGGGTAGCCATATTGGACCCATCCTTTTCACTATTTTTATTAATGATATTATTAATAGATTGAATTTTTGTAAAGTTGCATTATATGCAGATGACCTAAAAATTTGGAAAATTATTAAAGAAAGTAGTGATGTAATGAACATGCAATCCGATCTGGATAAGTTATGTGAGTTTTGTAGTTTGAATAAATTAATTCTTAATTTAGATAAATGTGTTTATTTATCTTTCACTAAAAATAGTAAAAGCAGTATTATTGGTAGTGCTCCATATCATTTAAACAATTATAAATTAAAAAGGATCTTTGAATATAGTGATTTAGGAATCACTTTCTCTTCAGATTTATCTTTTAAGAAGCACATTAATAATATTACTTTCAAAGCTTTCGGTATGTTGGGATTTATTCTAAGAATCGGGAAAAAATTTAAATATTTAAAGACTATGTTACTATTATATAATTCACTTGTTAGAAGTAACTTGGAATATGGTATTCAAATATGGAATCCAGAGTATTTAATTGAAAGTAATAAAATCGAAAAGATCCAAAAAATATTCTTTCGTGTTATGTATTTACGTGGACTTCTCCCCAATAGTATCAGAGTGAATAATATGAACTATTTAACTCAAATGTTAAAATATAGCTATACTGATTCTATTAATATTGTGAATTATAAAACGTTGAAGTTTAGACGTAATCTTAGCGATTTAGTTTTTCTTCATAAGTGCTTTAATAATAATATTGATGTATCTTCATTCCAACATTATTTTACTACTTATAAATCTGAACGTACTAATATGTCTAGAGTTGTTAATCCATCCAGATACTTTAATTTGATTTGTTCAAGGACCAATGTTGGACTTCATTCTCCGATGAATCACCTTTTTACAATGTTTAATCAATACATAAATAATGATAAATTAATATTTATTAAATTCCAAGAATTTCTTAGTTTTATGAATGTTAAATTGGAATAAATTAATCTGATGTTTGTTTTTCTTTTATTATTTCTGTTATTGTTTTTGTTTGATTATAATCATAATTTTATGTATTATCTTTTTAAGTTTAAAATTATAATTACATATTTGTTTTTCTAGTTCACCTATGTTTTTGTATCATTTTTGTTAGTTCATATACATTTCTTCTTTTTGTTGCCTTAGGTTAAGTTTTTTTTCATTTAGTCTCAATTTTTTATTTTATTTTTATTTTCTCTTTGTTTTATAATTTTACTATAATTTTACTTTAAGTTTAAGTTTAAGTTTAATTTTAATTCTTTATTTTCTAGTTTTTATAACATTATTCACGTATTCCTATTATTATATATTGTTATTAAAATGGTGTACATTATTTTGGAAATTTGTTCTGTTTTTGTACCTTAAATATAATAAATAAATAAATAAATATTATTGAATTCATAAATAAAATTATTCTTTTGTAAAATTGTATTCTTTTTTCCTTTAGTAAATTTTTTTTTTGATCAAATGAAAGAGAAATGATATTTGTGCTGTTATATTATTTACCTCATTGCAGAGGGTGTTCATTGAAAAAAGATCAAATATTATACTATGTTGAAAATGATATTTCCGATTATTGTCACCCATTGTTAATATCACCATCAGAATTGAATAGGTTTAAGTCTTTGGATATTATGGAGTGGATCTTTATTTTTAATATAAAATAAAATATTGTAAAATTTATCTTATATGAGCTTGGAGGGCCTTATATATTATTAGTCTATGCCCTAATAGTATAAAACTATAAATTTTTCTATAATAAAGACAAAAATTAGATTTTTATAATTAAAAATAATATCTTTTGTGGATCTTGCGAGAAATTTCAGTTTTTTAAAATATTATAATTATCTTTTGCTTCGTCATCATTGACTAAGCGTAGTAATGGAAAATTTTCAAATTCAACTTTTTTTATTTATAATAGACACAACTGAAAGAAAATTTCCAGGGCAACTTATTTTTACTAACAAAAGGTCAAAATGGGGGTTATTGCAACTTTCATCCCCAAAAAAGGTGTAAAAAAAATCCGGTCAGTCCGGGCTTCTCCGTCCGCCAGACTCCGTATGTGAACACGATAACTGAAAAACGCGTGAAGTGATTTCAATGGAATTTTAGAATTAGTATTTTTTTGGAAGCCTATTGATTTGGCGTGTGGTTGGGACACGGGATGGAGCACCCCCCATACAAATGTTTTGGAAAAAATCAGTTTTCCGAGGATTGCACTACTGATTTCAATGAACTATTGGGATTAGTATTTTATTAGTCCAGAATAAAACTGTATTGATTTTGGGGGGTATTGGGGCACGGTGTGGAGCACCTGTCATACCAATTTTTTGGAAAAAATTAGTTTTTTAAGAACTCGTTAACTGATTTCAATGAAATCTTGGGATTAGTGTTTTATTTTATTAAATGATGGTTCCATGGAGTGGTTTTCAGAACTTGGGTATATTATATTATGTTCCGTTTGTGTTGCCTGTCGTTTTTTTTTTATTTATTAAAAAAAATTTAAAGTTAACTTTGAATTGTTGTGTATCTAAAATTTTAAATTAAATTTATATTATTCCAATAAGTATTTAAAAAACAAAAAAAAAATTATTTTTAAAAAAATATATGGATTAATAATTATTAAAGAAAATGACAACCCAGCAATGGGATCGGTATCGTCATTATGTGACGTTTATAAGATCGGTATAAACTGAACGAAATCGACAATTGACCTAAATTGGAATTCTAGAATATTTGTCGTTATCGGTATATCGTTGATATCGGTAAACATTAAACAAAACATTGAAAGCCCTCGGCATCGGTGATTTTTTACATATATATTATATTTAGTTTTTTTTTCGATACCATGGTAAGGCTCAAAATTTTAATTCATTATTTAATAATACTGAAACCGCAATATAGTACGTTTGATAGTTAACTTGTTATGTTTTTTCTCTATCCGCCTCGCGTCATGTATCGCTCTTTCTCACCTCTCCGTTAGTTCAACTAACGAAAAATGGTTAGGTAGTGAATTTCTGTTAGTTGAACTAACGTTCGAAAATTTTCGCACTTTAACCTAGGCCTCACATAGAGAAGATTTTTTGTCGCGCGATAAAACAACATGTTTTGACACAAAACAAAACCATACAATTCAGATCAACACCTCACACAGAAAAGTCGGCCGACAAAATCAAAAAAATCTGTTTTTATCGACCATAAGAGGCGCTAGTTGTACTCTTCTTCGCTTTCGCTTTGGTGCTGAAAACAAAAAAAAACTAACTTCATACTAGTGCTTATAAGATTTTATGACATTTGACGAGATTTAATTCTCCAGTATAATAATCTTAACAAAATTAATTTTTCTAAATCCATAATTTTTTTTGTTTATAAAAATATTGTTCACAACAAAATATGTCAAATTTTGACAATCGTTGTCAATTCGCTTTAATGTTGTTTTATCGCGCGACAAAAAATCTTCTCTATGTGAGGCCTAGGTAACTAGAGATTTCAGTTCAGTGATTTTGGAGAAAACAATGGCGCTGAAAGTCAAGTTAGTTCAACTAAAGTCTACACGATAAGTAGTTCACTATATTACGGTTTCAGTGTTAATGCCAATTTACTATGAACTTGATCATATTCTTGTCACTTGGATTTTTGCTTCCTTCTTTGAAGAGACATCTTACTGTATTTCTTCTAATTCCAATTTCATTGAAATTCTCTGTCATTCTTAAGTTTTCTTTCCTTTTTTTAAAAAAAAACCACAGCTATTCGATGCCTTGGAAAGTTGTCAAACAAAATCAATCCGATCACTTCGTGCTAGGACAAGTGACAGTGTTAAATCGTTAAATGAGACAGTGATATTATGTTGTCCAAAATGCAAAGAAGATCACAAACTGGGTAACTGCAAACAATTTCTGGAAATGGACACGCTCAACAGAAGGCAATTTGTATCGGAGCACTCTTTATGTTTTAATTGCCTCAGTATACAGCATCAAATTCAAAATTGCAAGTCACGCTTTTCCTACATCAGCGACACCATTCACGATTACATATCAAAGGCAGTGAACAAAATAATTTTAAAACCAATTCTATTATTTCACAGAACTATTCTCAAATTGAACATCTGGTTAAGTCTATACTTTCACCAGGGAATCACAACAGTCGTGCGTCAACGTGTGATTCAAGAAATAAACTCAACGTATTCTCAGCATCTCATGAAGCGAATGCTGTTGTCTTACCAACTACCATCGTATACGTTGTTGACATCTCTGGAACTAAACAAGCATCCTTCAACTCTGAACATTGCGTACGTCGGCTATCACCTCAAAGACAAAGGCGACTTTGTTTATCTCAAGAACTGCCTCCAACGGTGTTCCAGAAAAAACTAGAGGAAGAAGTTTCATCTCAATATGATCCAAAATCCACAATAACGCTAGGAGCATTGATTCTAAATAAAATATCTTCTCACATTCCAGCCATGACATTTCATCCCACCAATTTCAAAGAAATTGCTACATGTAAATTAGCTGATCCTACTTTCAATTATCCTGGTGAAATGAATTGTTAATTGGAGCGGATAATTTTTTTAATATTATCAAACCAGGGAAGATGTATGATTCATTTAGCAGGTTGATAGCTCAGAACACCATCTTCGGTTGGGTTATTGCCAGTCAGCTCTCACAACCTAAAAATCAAATTCTCTGTAACAAAGCCTTAATCAATGTAGATACATTACTGAAAAGATTTTGGGAACTGGAGGAAATCGTCTATTTGAACAAAAAGACAACAGAAGGAAATAGTTGTGAAGATTATTTCAATCAAACTCATGCACGTTCATTAGAAGGCAGATTTGTGGTACAACTACCGTTGCTACAACAGCGGATGTGAAGCTTCCAGATGATTACAAGGAATGGCATTCATTTTATGATCTATTTTGTGTCTCGGTACATACTAACAAAAGTTTAACAGCACCTCAAAAGTTCAAATACTTGAAGGGCTTATTAAAGGGAGAAGCTAGCGCGCTTTTAAGACATCATACTGCTATCGCACATCATTAAAACCAATGTCGCAAGTAAAAAGTTTTCACACAAAACCAACTTCCGCGTGCCCATTATGCAGTAACTCAGACCATTTGTTATACGAGTGTGCTAATTTACTATCTATGGAAACGGATAAAAGAAGAGAACTTGTAAAAAATAATTCGATGTTTAAACTGTTTATGTACTTCACACAATGTAGACAAATGTCGTAGCCGAAAATCTTGTCGTATTTGCCATAAACGCCATCATACGTTGTTACACAAATCATATACAACTGAAAACCCTAATGTATCAATTCAGACATTGCATGCGATGTCGGTGAAGAAACAATCAAGCAAATCTAGCGAAAACAACAAGGAAGGCTTAATCACGAGTTTTCCATTCAATCCACATTTATCTGAATTTGTTCCGATAAGGGATAACATTCGTAGTGTTTTATCAAGCAACACTAACCCATCAATTTAATCACATGGAAGAAATTCCAATACATCAAATACACACTCAAGAATCATCTGGTTATTATCTACCACATCATGTTGTACGAAAAGAATCTAGTACAACTTCAAAGCTTTGGATTGTCGTCGATGCTTCCAGCAAATCAACATTAAACGACAACCTAATGAATGGTTCAGTTATTCAAAATACATTGACATACATTGCAGCCATCGAGAAGATGTACCGACAGATTAAAATACACGTACTAGACAGATACTATCAACGATTTTTATGGAAAGAACAGTTATCGGACGAATTAAACATTGCCGTTTGACTATAGTATGGTACGTCATCGGCTCCATATTTGGCCATGAAAACTTTACAACAAATTGCCAATAATAATGCAACAATCTATCCATTAGCAGCGGAAATCATTAAAAGGGACTTTTACGTGGATAACATAATGTCTGGTGCAAACATCTTGACTAGAACGATTCTTTACCAACGACAGAAGCACGTAAATGGGAAATCATCCCATCATCATGAAAAGCTTCAAATACCAAGTTGGATATTTGTGCAAAAAACAATCTATCATGAATTTTCGGATGCATCTTTGGACGCTGTATAGGGGCCAGAACCTTCTCTACAATTACGCTGCTAATAATAACACTTTGATTGTTATTTTCAGACTAATTTTATTTAAAATAAATTTTGGTTTATATATACAAAAAATGATTACAAAGCATTTAAAAAGTAAGATTAATTAATTTCATACAAGTAGATAAGCTATGAGAGTTCTAGCGCAAAAACACGGGTTATTTTAAATGAAGGTATCAAAATGGACATTTTCAGCTTTTTCCGCCATCTTGGATTTTGAGAGAGAGGGGAGGTGAATCTGCGAGAGAGAGAGGATTTGGGGTTTGTGGAGGGGTAAAGATCGTCCGAGAGAGTTTGGTTTTGGGGAGAGGGAGGTAGAGAGCAAATGTGAGAATGTGTGGGTGTTTGAGATCGTGTTTGCGGGGTGCTATGAGAATTTGTTTTTAGCATATAATGATTTTATATATCATTATAAAATATGAGATTCTAATATGAAATAAATCATGATAAAACATGACTCAAATTTGTCGATCACCAACGAAATATCAAAAACCTGAATTCAAAATAAATTTACGTATTTAATGACAATTTTTACAAATTTTTTAATAAAATACTAGCACACAAATATTTTTGGAATTTATTCTTTAAAAGAAAACAATGATGTACATATATACACAAATGCATTTTAAATTATTTTTTTGTGGCTCTCTCTATTTTTTCTTTTAAAAGGATGGTAGTGGGGGTGGAGACGTGAGAAATGTGTTTGCATGAGTTTAAAAGATCAGGAGAGTAAGATAGAAGGAAAATGGGGGAGATAATGAAATAAGTGCAAGTCTCTGTGTGTGTGAGTTTTAACATATTAACCATATTAAACATATTTGCTTTCGACATACAGGATCGGGTAACAATAGAGAAGTGGGAAAGTGGGAATTGACAATTGAAAATTTTATATTTGTATTTTCATTATTTTCCAAATGGCGCAATAATGATAAAAGTTTTTGAAAAACTGAAATAAAATTTGCTGAGAGAGTTAGAGAGCAAATGTGAGAATGTGTGTGTGTGTGTGGAGGGGTAAAGATCGTCCGAGAGAGTTTGGTTTGGGGAGAGAGAGGTAGAAAGCAAACGTTAGAATTTGTGTGTGTGTGGTTGTGGAAGGGTAAAGATCATCCGAGAGAGTTTGGTTTGGGGAATGAGAGGTAGAGAGCAAATGTGAGAATGTGTGTGTCGAGGGGTAAAGATCGTCCGAGAGAGTTTGGTTTGGGAAGAGAGAGGTAGAAAGCAAATGTGAGAATGTGTGTGTGTTTGCGTGAATGTGGAGCGAGGTAGAGAGAAAATGTGACATTGTGTGGGTGTATGATGTAAAGTTTTATTAATTATTGGATTTAAAACGAAAAATAATTCAGAAATTTAATGTATAAACAATCAATTTTAATATTCATATATTTTCGCATATATTTTGCATTATATGCATCTATATGTACCCATATACATACATCTCTCAACAAATCATGATAAAACATGATTAAACATGATTCAAAATTGACTATCACCAAAAAATTATGAAAAACTTAAATGCCAATTAGAGCGGATTATTTTTATGTCGCTCTCTCTATTTTTTCTTTTAAAAGAATGGGTAAAGATGTGAATATGTATTTGTATGAGAGAGTGGCGTTTAAAACATTATGAGCGTGATAAGTGTGATTTTATCAATAATTATGAAATATGAGATTATAATCTGAAATAAAACATGATAAAACATGAGTAAAAAATGTCGATCACAAACGTATTATTAAAAACTTTAATTCAAATAAATTTCGAAGTCGTTTGATGAGAGCGATAGTAAAACACAATGGCTGTATGTGTATGCGTGTATGAATGTGTGTGTGTGTGTGTGTGTTTGTTTCTTTACTCATTACAAGAATGATAATTTTTTGTTTAATAAAATAAAAACACAAATATATATAATATTATATTATATAATATTAAGTTTCCCCACATAAACGCAATTATTTTTAGAATAAATTCTTTCTCCGATGATGTTTATAGGGCCTTTCTATTCACCTGATTTACTGATATCATATCGGTTCTACAATTTAGCAAAATATCACATTTTTTGGTCTAAATATCAGTTCAGCCATTGTGATTTAAGCAATTACTGTTCTATTGGCAAGTGAAGTGATATGTTATTTTGACGTTTATATTAATTTAACATTTATATTTGTGAAAAGAAAATAAAATATTATTTGAAATGGATTTTGAAAATTATTTTAAAATTAAATAACAAAGATTTTCCCTAAAAAATTAAAAATTAATATAATTTCAAAAAGTATGTGGTTATATGCAACTGATCATATAGTTTTTTTATATCAGTAAATCGGTTCCACAGTTGCTCAAATTTCAGTTCAGTGTCAACTGATATTACCAATAGAATAGTATTTATCACTTCAACATATCAGTTAAAGTGAAAAATATCAGTAAATCAGGTCAATAGAAAGGCCTTTATGTATACAATCATTTCAAGAGAGGATAATTTTTATGTGGCTCTCACAATTTTTTCTTTTAATGTGAGTTTTGAATTTTATTTCATGTCATGAAAGAAATCATTTTTTTTTCTTTGTAAAGTTTTGAAATATAGAATTTATAAATATTTCCCACCAATTTTTATATGAATTTTTTTTTAATTTCTTTTGTGTATTTCTGATAGGAAAATTAAATTTGTATCATATATATAGGGTGGCCAGAACATCTCTTTTAAAGAGAACATGTTCTCTTTTTCAGACAAGATCTTTTTTATTCTTTTTTTTTCTTAAAAAGTTATCTTTTGTCCTCTTTTTCCAAATGTTCTTTTCCCCCATTATATTATTTTAAACTTTCTTCTATTTTGGGTTAAAATTTTGCTGATTAATTTTATGTGTATCTAACTTCATTGCGCTGTATTGAATAATATGATATTTTGAATGGCTGTTTTTTTTTTGGTTGACATTGACACTACATTTTATATTTGACAGTTAAAAGTGTTTGAAAGTTAGTGAGATTTTTAAGAGTAAGTTAATACATTCATTAAAGGAACCTCTCAAAAATTATTTAACGAATTAAATCTATTAAATTTTAGAAAGTTAAACTAAAACAAGGCACAAATGAGTAAACGAAAGTGTGTTTTTAATAATCAACTCGAAAAAGAATATCCTTGTTTTAAAAAAACCAAAAATAAGCATGATGTGATTTGTACTACTTGCGATTCAACTGTTTCTTTAGCAAATAAGGGTCGGTATGACCTCGATCAGCACCTAAACTCAAAGAAACACAAATCCGTTATTCAAACTGGTGAGAATTCAAAAGTTCTAAGTGATTTTTTTACACCACAATTTTCTAAACTTGATGATAGAGTACTGGCTGTAGAAGACACTCTTGCATATCATGCACTTAAACATCATTTTAGTTTTCGTTCAGCAACTTGTACTTCTAAGCTTCTACCTACGATGTTTGACGATTCGGAAGTTGCTAAAAGAATCTCATCAGCTAAAACAAAAACTCAGGCCATCGCTAATCATGTTATTGCTCCATATTGCATTAAACAAACAATCGACTCTCTTTCTGACATTCATTTTATATCAATATCAACGGATGGAAGCAATCATGGAGCTCAAAAAATGTTTCCGATTGTGATTCAGTTTTTTGACATAAAAAATGGAGGCATTTTAACGAAAATGATTCATTTGGATACTTTAAAAAACGAGACTGCTGAGACTATTTCAGATTATATTATAACATGTTTAAAGAAATTTAATTTATTGGACAAATGTATCGCTTTCTCTGCTGATAATTGTAATACTAATTTTGGTGGAAGGAAAAGAGCAGGAGAAAAGAATGTATTTAAGAATTTAAAAGATTTCACAAAAAAAAGTTTAGTGGGCATTGGCTGTCCCGCTCATATACTTCATAATTCTGCGCAACATGGTTTTGATTCATTAGAATTTGATTTAGAATCAATTATATTGAAAATTTATAATTACTTTAGTATTTACACTGTCCGCACAGAATCACTGAAGGATTTCTGTTCATTTGTCGATATTGAATATAAGCAGTTGCTAAAGCATTCCAAAACTCGATGGTTATCTTTACATGTGTGCGTAAATCGAATTATAGAAATTTTTCCAGCGTTAAATTCATATTTTATGTCACTTGTCCAGTTATTCTTAAAAAAATTTTCGAATCAATATTCAGTGAAGCATATTTGCATTTTGCTAATTCTCTAATGGCTGTTTTTAACATCAAAATTAAAGAAATGGAATTGGAACAAAATTCTATTTTAGAAGTTATGAAAATTATTGAAGAATTAGAATTTATATTAAAAGAACGATATGATCAGTCTTTTTTCCCATTAAAAGTGAAAACAATTATTAATGATAATATTAAGAATGGATATGAAGAAGAAACAAATAAATTTAAAACACAATTACTAGATTGTCTTAAGAAATCAAAGGAATATTTGAATTTGTGGGCTGCTCAATTTATTGAATTTGCCTGTTTCAAGTGGATGAGATTGGATACTATACCTATTTGGGAAAATGTTGAAAAAACTATTGTATATTAATTCTAAAGCCATTTCAATTGATGAGAGCAAATGTTTTGATCAATTTTGCAACTTAAAAATATTCGTGGAGCAGCAATTGGTTTATTCAAATTTTAAGAACTCATTATCTTCTGTAAAATGGGCTACCTATTTTGTAAAGATTGATAATATTGAATATTTTTCCGAGCTTTTAAAAATTTGCCAGTATTTTTTTGCTATACCAGGACATAATGCAAATGTCGAAAGAATATTTTCACTGATCGAAGCACAATGGACAAACGAGAGAAATAGACTAAAAATATCTACTGTGAGATCTATAATATCTGTTGTATATAATTTTAAAGACGTGGATTGTAAAGATTTTTTTCATAAAATAAAAGAAGATAAAGACATCTTGAATAACATTAGAAATTCAAATAAGTATTCTTCGGATGAAGAATAAATAAAAAAAAATCTAATTAATGAAATTAATGAATTCTTTTTTTATGTTTGTAAATTTTTTTTAATCTAAAGAGTACTGAAGAATAATTTTGTGATTTTTTAAAGGTTTTTTTTTTGTTTTAGATTTTGTATAGTTTTATTATTTATTTATTTTTTGTATTTTTTTTATTATTAGATAAGTTATACACAGTTCTACAATTTTTATATTGTAGCGAAATAAATAATTATTTAATAATTGAAGATTTGGTTTTTCTTAATTTTTGTTCTCTTTTTTTTTTCGATCAATATGGCCACCCTACATATATATAGATATTATTAATCTATAAAATTATTAATTATTATAATTATCATAAAAATTTAATTCGTATAATTTCCTAGAATTTGTTTATTAATTTCACATTTTTCTACATAATTGTTAATATTTAGTAACTTATTTTTATTTTATTTTTGTTGTCTATAGCCTTAGTTATAAACATAAATGTAGTTCTGCTATAATTTTAAAATTTATTTTAATTATAATTTTATTTTAATAACAAATAATTCATGGATCAAGATAACTGATTTACTCAAATGAGAACTGCTGGTGCGTTGATAGGCATTAAATGTGGAATGTGATAAAACCAACTAGTGAACCTTTTATGCCAATATGGATAATCGAAAATGAAAACTTATAGTGTTTTCCACTCTACGACTAAAATGTTGCATTCGTGGAGAGCAAAACTGTGAGTGCAGTGTATGGTGTTGCCTACAGGGCAATTCTTAGTGGAACACAAAAAACACAACAATTTTTTTTCATCAATATAACTTATGAATTCCATTTTTAAACAATTATTTCTTTTTATTAATTTGACACAAGTGAATTCAGAATGAAGTTACCATTTTAACATAATAATTGATCACCATGAATACTAACTTCACACTGCACTGACTGTACCGTGCCCAGAAGAGAGTGCAATAAATGCAACATTCGTGGAGTACAAAATTCAGAGTGGAAAGCAAGTTTCTAAAATAGGCAACATTTTAATTTAGAGTGGAAAACGATTTCTGAAATAATGTGGTATGAATGCAACATTTTGGCAGAGTGGAAAAAAACACTATTATGGTGTTTTCCGGAGAACATCGGTAATGTTGCATTCGTACAGAGCAAAACCGACCGATCTATGACAGTTTTACTCTGAGCGCAATTTTGTTTATTGTTTGAGTGGAACAGAAATGGTTTTATAACCTTAAATTTTTTATATATATATCGTAGAAAAGATAATATGTGAAGTTCTGGTTCTGTTTGAATTGATCCTCCTTTGAATGTCCGCTTTATATAAAAATTTGATTCACTATACTTTGTGATCAACATATCTGCTGTCGCCTTCGATAAACGAAGATTTCTTTTAAACTTTAAAATTAAAACTCTTTTTATAATATAGCAAATATATTGAATTTTTAAAACATTCACCTGATTCTCATTATATTCCCGAATTGTTTGCATAAAGTTTTCAACTCGCGGACAACCACTTTATCAAATTCAGAAATAGTTTTAATTATTTCACTATAATCATCGTCATCTGAAGACGAACTGTCTATTAATTCCGAAATATAATGTATAAAAGACATTATTATGAACAAATTATTATTTTTTATTAATTTTGAATCCGCAATTAGAAAATATTGTTATTAATATGATAAACAGAAAAAAATATGACAGCGAATTGCCTACTGAACTGTTTGCACTGTCTAAATATGGCAGAGCAAGAAATGCAGCATTCATAGAGCTCAAACCTCAGAGTGGAAAACACAACATTTTAAAAATGCAGCTTTTTTTTATCTCTGGAACACGATGTTAGGGAGAGTGCGGTATGAGTGCGGTATGAGTGCAACATTTTTAGTTCTCCGGAAAACACCATTAGTAATTTTAATCCCATAATTTATATATTATTAAAAATAAATTTCTCAATATGTTTCGTAGTATCACAAATAAAGAGAGATATTTCGTATTATATATTGAAAACAGATTAGATTAATAAATTAATTTTTTTTCAATTTTTTCTGGTTCTTCTTTTTTCATCTTCTCCAGCATTTACGTTTACTTTTTTGCTTATAAATTTTTTTAAATTTAAATTAATAAGAATGTTGTGCTTTGTTTACATTTTATTAATGTTTTTTTTATTTAAATTTAATAATAATTGATAATAAAAAAATTTTTTTTCATAATCTACACAGTAAAAAATTTTCAATAATTTTACTATTCTGATAGTAGTAAGTTTTTACATACTGAAATGTAATTTCACAAAAATGATTGTGAATTGCGGATTTTTATGTAGAAATACATTTTTTTATGTAGAATTACATTTTTTTGTTGAATATTCCATTTTTCTGTTGACTTTTACATTTTTTTATTGAATTTTACAGTTTTTTGTTGAATTTTACATTTTTTTATTTAAGTGATATCAACAGAAAAATGGAATATTCAACAAAGAAATGTAAAATTCAACAGAAAAATGGAATATTCAACAAAAAAATGTAACATTAAACAGAAAAATGGAATATTCAACAAGGAAATTTAAAATCCAACAGAAAAATGTAGTATTCAATAGAAAAATGGAATATTTGCGAGAAAAAATTTAATTTAAAAACATTGTGTTTGTATCGTATTGTTTGGTACCTACTTGACAATGTTGCCGCTTTTTATTTCATTTTGTGATAATCAAAAAAATTATTGTTAGTAAAGGATTTAAAAAAATAAATATATATTATACATATATAAATAAATTCCGAATAATTATTACAAAATTAAATAGTGCATAGTTTTGTTTTCAGGAAAAATTCAAAAATCATTTCCATTTTTTTTCAAATTTATATTAAAACATAACATACAACTTCGCATCGGCAACACTGTTGCATCTTTAAATTTGAACGTCATTCTGCTTCGTCGAGTCATCCGCATAGCATGTGATTTTATTTAAAATTTAAGTGAAGTTTGAACTGTGAATTTTACTGCGGGAAATGAATCAGTGATTTTCATAAAATAAAATATTATTAAACAACAGAATTAAGGTAAGTCCTTACAATTTGTGTGCTTTTACTATATTGTGTTTTGTTTTACATTTTACCGAAAGAAAAATGCGTTTTTTATAAAAAAAAGTAGCTGTTAAATTCGAACATAAAATTCCACAATTCTGTTTGGAAAATAATTGGTGGAATCAGTTTCATTTTCTAGTTGCTTTTGGATCGCGTAAATTATAAATTATCAATAATTTAACGTAGTTCTCGTGTATTTAACTCATTTATAAAATTAATTTTGATATTGCCAATGTGAGGTTCTGTTTTTTTATTTAATTTTACATTTTTTTATTGAAATTTACATTTTTTTAATTTAATTTTACATTTTTTTATTGAAATTTACATTTTTTTCTTTAATTTTACATTTTTTTGTTGAAATTTACATTTTTTTCTTTAATTTTACATTTTTTTGTTGAATTTTTTTATTTTTATTAAACATCACAACCGTTAATATGAAAAATCTAATTTTTAATTATTTTTAAACCAGTGAACCTGAGTTAATTTTGAGATTAAAAAGCAAGAACTGCAGATTTTGGTTTTATGTACATGTACCTATCTCGCCATAGCTGTAAAAAGGTTAAACGGGATATAATTCTGAAAAAGGAAATATAAAAGTAAGGAGTTTTTTTCTATTTTTTTATTAGTTGGTGTCTTTTTTGTATTATTTATATGGCATATTGCAATTAATATGAAAAAGAAATTATATTACAAGAAAATTTAGTATATAAAACCGCAGTTAAAATTTACTCATTACATAACCAGCATTATTTATCTTTGCCATCTACTTTTCCAGGTACAGATTAAACAAATGAAATTTATAAAAATTAATCATTGATTTTAAGCCAATAATCATCATTTCATTTACTGTAATCATTTTATGTAATCAAATTCTGAAATTACAAATTATTTTTTTTGCAGATGGAGAAATTAATGTTTAAAATATGGGACAGCAATCGTTCCATAAAAAAAATATTTTGTTCAGACGGTATTTTAGGCCAAGTAATCACGAGAGGTAATTATAATTAAAGCAAATTTTTTAACAATTATCCGTAATAATTTTTTTTTTCTATCATTGTGTAGCCAATTCACTTGGATTTCCTGGAGAAAATCTTGTTCTTGAGTGTGATGGCAGCAGTATTGAAGATTCGGAAACTCTTTCTATTTTAGCCAAAGACAATATTTTTTTATTATTAAAAAAAAGTGATATATGGTTGCCAGCAAATTCATCTTTGTGTTTATTTTTGAGTTACAAGAAAGTCCAACAACAACAATATCTGGAAGTTCACGGATCACAACCAAAATGTAATATTAAAGGATTTGGAGGATTTTCAGGAAAAAGAAAGTGGGTGGGCTCTATCAGCCATCGTTAATTTGGTACTTAATATAAATAAATTTTCACAACAATTGGGCTCATCATATATCCCATTGCCTAAGCAAATAGAAAATAAAAAGGCTTGCATTAATGTTAAAAATAGTGACAATGCATGCTTTGCTTGGGCTGTAGTGTCAGCTTTATATCCAGTCGAGAAGCATGATCCACAGCGAGTTACAAAATATCCCCACTTCTCAACAGTATTGAATCTTAAAGGGATCCAATTTCCGATGACCTTTAATCAAATTCCACGATTTGAGCGGCAGAACAACATATCCATTAATGTTTACCAACGTAATAAAATTAAGAAGGAAGATAATTTCAAAACACTTCCAGCATATTTATCAAAAAATAAAACTAAACAACATGTTAATTTACTATTGATCCAAGATGAATTAGAAGAAGAGGATGACGTGCTATATGATCAAATAAATTATCACTACGTTTGGATTAAAGATTTATCCCGACTACTTTCATCACAATTTGGACAAAGGCATGGACGAAAATTTGTGTGTGATCGATGTCTTCATCATTTTCACTCTACCGAAAGTCTTCAAAAACATTCTGAAGATTGTGAAAAACAAAATTTCTGCAAAATTCAACATCCAACAGAGTCTCAAAAAAATTTAATGTTTAAAAATGATGTCAATAAAATATTGGTACCATTTACAATATATGCAGATTTAGAATGCATTTTAAAAAAAATACATAAGCCGAATGAATATCAAGAACACTTACCATGCAGTGTGGGATTTTATGTGAAGTGTTCCTACGATTTAAAACGCTCATTTTACAAGGCCTATCGTGGTGAAGATTGTATTTCTTGGTTTACAAACGAAATGCAATCATTTGCCGATTATGTAGATAATATTTTAGAAAATCCACTAGAGATGAAAACATTAACAGAACCAGAAATAATGCAGTTTAAAGCGGCATCTGTCTGCCATATTTGTGCTAAATGATACAAAAGTTCGTGATCATTGTCATCTGACTGGTAACTACAGGGGCACAGCTCATAATAAATGCAACCTAAACTATCAGGATACATACACTGTTCCAGTAATAACAAATAAAATAACAAAACAAATTAAATGAGAGTAAAATTAGCCAAAATCAGTATGAACGTGCACAAAAAGTTTGGAAAAAATTCAATTTAAAAAACTTAGGGGAATATTCTGACCTTTATCTAAAGACGGATGTTCTTTTATTAGCTGATGTATTTGAACAATTTCGACAAAATTGCCACAAAACCTATGGACTAGATTCTGCTAATTATTTCACACTTCCTGGTTATGCGTGGGATGCTATGCTCAAACATACTTCAATTAATCTTGAACTAATAATTGATATTGATATACTAATGTTTATTGAGCGAGGGGTCCGAGGTGGGTTAAGCCAATGTTCGAAACGATACTCGAAAGCTAATAACAAGTATATGTTTGATTATGATACAACACAGTCATCGAAATATTTAATTTATGCTGATATTAATAATCAATATGGTTGGGCGATGTCACTAATTTTACCATTCGGTGGTTTTGTGTGGGTTAAAGACTTTCAAAATTTTGATGTTACACAAATATCTGATGAGGCAGATAAAGGATATATTTTAGAAGTAGACCTGGATTATCCTATAGATTTACATGACGGGCATAAAGATTTTCCATTTTGTACTGATCATGAGTGTAGTCTGGGATCTAAACAAAAAAAATTAATGGCAACCTTAGGTAAGAAAACTAAATACATCATCCACTATAGAAGTTTAAAGCAAGCGTTAGAAAATGGATTAGTCTTAACAAAAATCCACAGAATTCTAGAATTCAATCAGCTTATTATAATTATATAATATATAATTAAAAAATTTTATATATATAAATTATATAAAAAAAATAATATATATTATATAATATATTATAATAATTGGTATTCTTGAATTTCGTGCACGAAAATTTTCGATTGGTTTCAAGAATAAGGCTCCAGTTCTAGATTTAATAGATTTAAAACTAATCATAAACATGCATAATATAAACAAAAACTTTATTCATACTTATTCATACCAAAGTTAAAAGCTGATCAAAAAATGTATAACACCAGAAATGAAACGAACATTCAGAACAACAGGATATTTACACACAAATAGGGTCAGCTGTCCACCTCGGTAAAATTATACAACAGTGTGGACAATTCATACAAAGAATTAAACAAAAACCAGTTCAAACAGAAAATTAAAATTCAACTACTTAGTAAAAATGACGGGTCATCTTAAAATTTTTTTTTCTCGCTCTTTAATTTGAGCTAAAATGAAAATTGTAGGATTTGGACTCTATTGTATTTATTGCATTTTTTATCACTGTAGAATTTTTTCTTTTCTGTCTCTCTTCTTCTTAATGCTTTGAGTCTAATGTCTCTCTGTAAAGCTTTAACTTTAACTTTTTGTTTTGGATTTTTGCTCTTAC
Source organism: Pedicia rivosa (assembly GCA_963082725.1). NCBI lineage: Eukaryota > Metazoa > Arthropoda > Insecta > Diptera > Pediciidae > Pedicia > Pedicia rivosa. Next base: position 31,481,296 of record OY720152.1, on the reverse strand, counting down.
TTTATTTATATTTATATTTATATTGTTCTTATCATTTGTTAGGAACTTTGTAATTTTTTGTCTTTTTGATATTTTTTTCAAGCACATTTATTGTATTTATAAAAAAAAAAATTATATAGCCTCGTTTTAAAAAAATGTGCATATCATTGTATTTTTTTTTTTGTCAATAAAATTATTATTATTATTATTACTGTCAAATTATTGTGACAGATCGTTACTATTGTCAATAAAATTATTATTATTATTACTACTGTCAAATTATTGTGACAGATCGTTACTATTGTTAATTTTCATTTGTTTATTTATTATTTGTAGCGGTGTTGCCAATGTTCAATTATGATATTTTGCGGTTTTTTTTATACCTAATTTTATTGTATAACTCTTGAACTTATATTTTTTTTTATTGCAATTTGGTTGGTATTCGAATTAGTGTAATTATTGTAATTATTGTATCGGAATTTTTTTTAGTTATTATTGTTAGTTGCAAAGCATTATCGAGCTTGCATTGGCAAGCTGATTCATATATACGTGTTAAAAGTTACGAAATTATTTTTACAAATTAAATTAAATTATACAAAAAACAAACAACAGAAACTTTTTAATTATCTATCACCTCAAAAATGGTTGTAAAGCGATGATTGATGATAATTATGGTTTTGGACTCTGGATACTAAAAGGATCGGATACTTTCAATTGCAACTGAAATTTTAAAAGGAAATCAAATTCCTAACGATAAAACAGAAGATTGCATCGCTAACTTTGTTCCTTATTTTTATGAACGTGTTTGAAGTCCTAAAATCGAAACATTAGCTGAAATTTATTTAAGTATTTTGAAACAAAAATCGAACGTTAAATGGATTTTTTTGTTAAATATTTTATAAACGGGCTTGTAATCTTCCTATGATTATTCATCGCTCCATTTATTAGATTGGTCTAATTCGCTATCTGACGATTTTGGTTTATGCAAAAACAATCTATAATGTTATTATTTAATATTAAAGCCAATGTAGCTTACATAATGTATCATTTTGAAATCCAAATTAGAAAGCTTTAATTTTTTCTCAATTTATTTCCTTAATTGAGACATTTATTGCGAGTATTCTTGTTTTCGAACTTTTAAAACAATTATTAAAAAGCTCAGACAATATAATTGCAGATTTGACATTTATTTGTTGGGTGAGACACAAACCATTTAATTCTTGTATTCGTTCTAATTTCATTTAATTGACGTTATTGAATTAAATTGTTCACAATTATATAAAAAGTTTATCACATAATCGTATAATGCTATAATACATAAGTTTTGCCAGGACCGTCTATACAATTTTTATTATCTTTTTTAACCCTTCAAAGTCATAAGCCAAATACTTTTATTTTCAAAATCATTTCGACAAAAGCATATAAAGTTCACATTGAAAATTCTACTATCACAAATTTAATAAATAAATGGAAGCGTTTCTAAGATAATTTTTATTTATAAATTAGTATAACGTGGCAGGTATATTCTTAATTGAAATAATTTCATGAAGATGAAGAGAAAATCCTTCATTTTTTGTTATAATTTGTATCAATATTTTTATTAAGTTCTATAGTACTTTCAAAAATAATTATCTTCCAACATCAAGTATTTAATTGCCTAAAGATTTAATTTATTTCTTAACATGTTTTTTAAGAAAAATAATGCGGTGCGGTACTGTATGAAGAAATTATAAAATTCATTATGTTGATATATTATTCAAAAGGCAAAATTGTATAAAATTTGGATAATATTTTTATTTCTTCATAAAAGCCATTAAACGGCTAACAGTTCGGATCAAGTGCAATGATGTTTATAAGTGCTTATATTTCATTAAATTTGTTATTTATTATTCCAAGAAGTGTTTCTGGTAGTGCATGTCCCAATATAAAAGGAATACCTTTTACTATCAATGATGTCCTCGTTTTCGATCGCAAAGAATGGATATTTAAATATTTAATTTTAACAAAAAGTAAAATATTATCATTATTTTCACAAGAACTAATTGATTTTCACCAAACTGTACTCATGTATGAGTTTAAGGAAACTGATGTCCCAAAATATAAAAATATTGAAATTGCACTTTCTTTGAGTTGTGATACTGTAGAAACTGCACGATCTGAAGGATTGGCCACATTAGTACTTAAAAATAATTCTAATGAATTATCATTTACAGTAAAATATCTTGACAATGAACACCGTTGTACAAATTATTCTCAGATGTTTGAGTATAAAATAATTGGTACAGATTATAAAAATTTCTTGATTCTATATGGATGTAAAGAGATGGCAGGAAATGATCCTTATGATTTTGGACTTTGGATACTTGGCTCGGAAGATTTCAATGAAACAATTGTAAATGAAATTCTAAAAGAAAATCAAATTCCTACCGAAAATTTAATAAAATTTATAACAGATGATTGTATGAAAGACTATATTCAATATTTTTATAAAAATGTTTGTAGTTATAAAATGGAAACATTAGTTAACTATAATGTAATGATTTTTATAATTTGTGTTATTAGTCTTGTTGTAGTTATGGTTTTTGGAGTCCTGATTTTTAAAATAGGTTCACTTAGTTTGAAGCAAAAAACTAATATGGTGATACCAAACCAATAAAAATTGAAAGTGAAAATTACGTTTAACAAAATAACAAAAGTTCAATTTACTAAAATTATCTAAAAAATTTATAGTTCAGTTGTCTTTGGAATAATCATTATTTGTCCAATTTTTAATTTATTTAAAAATAACAATATTTTGTAAAATTGGTTAATTTAATTTTAAAATCGATTTAACATTTTTTCTGGTTTCCTTATTATTATCTATATTAATACTTCAAACAGTTATGCAACAAATGCAAGCAAAAATTTCTATTAAAAACATAAATCAAAGAGAAAAAATATATGTACATGCATATGTATATATGTATTTACATATGTATATGGTTATGTAATATTTTTATTCATATGTATTACTAAATGAAATGCGCAATGCATGTGAACGTGCCATAAGTAAAGTATATGTTAAAATTACTGTTAAGTTAACGATTTGAAATAACAATTCGGTATTCAGTGGTACGATTACGATTTATTTCGTAAGAGAAATATTTCGTTTTTCGGGATAATAAAAGAAGTGTATCGCTTATTAATCTTCCAAAAAAAGAAAGAGACAAATATAGAATCCCTAAATGCATACGTCGTGGTTTACTTCACTTTAAGCTAACTTATGCGCCATTTTGATTACTTTTCATTTATTTCAAAAATTATTCTCTCAAACTGACTAATAAATATATTCATTTTCAAATTTGGAATTGTAAAAATCTTAAAAATTATAAATAAAAACACGAAACAAATTATTTTAATGTTTTTATTTTAGTTTTTATTACTATTTATATTATATTTATTATATTTATATTACTTATATCTACTTATAACTTATTTATACTTATTAATTATTTATTATTATTCTTATTATTTATTATAGTTTTCAGTAAGTCAAGAATGTTTTGCTGAAAAAAATAAATATACACAATTAAATTATTTTGCTTCTAATTTGCCTTTTGATTGACTAAAGTTTAAACTCATCATTTTGTAATTTTTTTTTTCTTGTATAGGGTTTTCTTGTATTCTAAAAAATGATAAAAAGGCTATTATAGTTTCTTTAAAATTATTCTTTTAAATTTTTTAATTAAGTTTTAAAATTTTAAATCAATATAAATAATAGTAAATATTATAATAATAAATTTAAAATTTACTTACAGTTGCAAAAATACGAAAATACACAATAGTAATAAACAATACTTAAAATATCTCTAATAAGCATAGAAACGCTGCAACGTATCATAGCATTTCATGCATCGCGCACTAGACCAAATATAACTTTACGAAGTAACACATTCTCATTACATATTATGTAATTTTCTCATTTTTTTTCTCTTGCGAAATAATCGTAATCGGACCACAGCAGTGTGTATATTTATTTTTTTCAGCAAAACGTTCTACACTTACTAAAAAATATAATAAATAATAATAATAATAATAATAATAATAATAATAATACTAATACTAATAGATAATAATAAATAATGGACAAGGGAAGTAAATGCTACTCATTATTTTTTTAGATACTAGACCGATAATGGAGTACTTTTGTAGAATAAACATTATGTCTAATAATTTTTTTTCATAACTAATTTTCCAAAAGAAAACTGAAAATTCAGACATTATAGGACGATTGGACTTATGGTTCCAATGCACAACCTTCTATATACATAGCCGTGTCACCGCTTCACTTACTAATACATACAAGGGTCAGAACAGGCTGATATTTTTACTTTCTGAAATAATAATAAAACGAACATTCTTTTGGGGGAAAAAATCAAATTTATTTCAATTCATTAAATTATAATGATATAATATCTATTGCACATATATATAAATATAAAAAAAAATAATTTTATTCTTAAACAATAATAAATAAAGGAACATAAAATAAGAAACTAAAAAAATCACAATTTTCTTTAAGAAAAAAAACTAAAGTTATGAATAAAAAAATAATAGAATTTTATAGTTTTTTAGCCTAATTAGTTCGTTTTTGCAATTTTAATATTTGCATTTGATTTTTTAAAAGTTTTCAATTTTCGTTTGTTATTATTCTGTGTATTTTTTTCATCATTTTGATGTTTGACGAAATTATTTAGAATAATATTGCACATAACATTACATGTCCTAGAATATATTTGTTTAAATGTAGTTCCACATAAACAGCTTGATGAGAGATCAATATCAGTATCAGTTTTCAAACTAATAAAAGTTAAAGCACCCAATAAATCTTAATAATCAAATGTAAACACAGAATTAAAAGACAAATGTAGCTAGTGTTGAATCATGAAGTATATTATCAACATATCGAACTTTAATTCTGTCTAAATTTCTTGGATATACAGATTTTTCATTTAATTTAAAAGCCTTTTTTATCAATAAGTGTTTTTCTTTATGGAAAATTTGTCTAATATGATCAAACGATGCAATATCCAATTAGGATACACAAAAGAATTATTTACACTTTTTGATCCAATTGTTTCTTACATTTTTAATATGAACAGTGTCATACATAAGAAAGATATCAGAATTAAAACAAGAATCTGGATTACGGAATTTTCCAATATCGTCCTTATCCAATAATTTAAATAAATTCTGGTTGATTCGGTTATTGTCAGTTATGATAACAATAATTTAAAAACCAGCCTGTTGCACTGCATGTAATACTTTTTCTGTTAATTTTTCACTACCAGTGGATGAATTCACAGGCTCTAAATGTACTACTTCCTTAAACCTGCCAAAACAGGAACTAATCATAAACGTTTGGACGGTTTTAGTAGAATCATCACAATTTTCGGCATATCCAGACACTTTCTTTCCTTTGTAATTCAAATTTCCACTAACATAAATTACGAATGGGAGAACAGAACAAAACTTAAAATTATTGTGTCCGTAGAATATTGCGAATTTTATTTATTAGATGTTTCAACTGATCTCGTATTAAAGCTATTTTTTGTTTATAATTATCACAATTTAAATCTTCATTTTCTTCAACGTCCAATTCAATAATATCACCCAGAACAATTTAGAAAACACCATAACCTCAAATTTTTATATTATCTATAAACTCATGCACAAAACTACACAGAAATACAAAAATATGATGTTTATATTAAATATAAACGAACATTCCACAAAACTACATAAACACAGAAATTATATCACATTTTTCAATAATAATAATTGAAAAAAACAACATCCATAAACATAAGTACTACATATTTATTGTGAATTTTTTAATTTACTCCAAATGTAAATTATAGCGGAAAAAACGAAAACATGATCACAAAAACATAATGTTTATATTAAATATAAACTAACACTGAACAAAACATATAAAACTAAGCTTAATTGTCACAAATTATATCATATTTTTCAATAATATCACACAAAATAATTTAGAAAACAACATAACCTAAAATTTTTTAAATTTTTTAATTCACAATAAATCGCTTGTAGATATTGTTTTACAAATAAAAAAATATATTATTGCAATTAGAAACACTTCAAAATTATTATTAACCACTTACTTTTATAATTTATTTAGTTTTATTATTATAAACAACGAAATAAAACAGGACAAAATTCATCCACGAAAGATTGTATATAATTTGTGTCAGCCTCGCACTATTACTAACGCAAAACGGTGACACGGCTTTTTTTTTTATTAAATAATTTTGTAGTTAATGTTTACTAAACGTTGTAGCGTTTTTATATTTGCACGACATAACACTAAAAAAATAATGACCACAAAAATTTCCCACAACAAATTTGTTAAATGTCATATATATATTTTGGTTTTGAAAATAAATAAAATAAAATCAGTTCAAAGTAATGGAATTTGTTTAAAGTAATATTAAGGTAAGTTTAAATAAATCATGTTATATTGTGTTTGTACTAATAATATATGTTTGTAGGGAAAATTGTCGATGATTGAAAGTTTTAAATTTGAAATTCTAATTTTTTCTTATTTTTCTTGTTTCAGGATATTTGTCGTTGTTGTGTATTTTATGCTGATAAAATGTCAATGAATATGTTGAAAATTTAGGTGTTGTTGATACAATTTATGAAAAGAAATTTGAAATATTGTTCCAATGGATTCGAACTGTTCCTGTGATCCCTTTGTCAGAATTCATCTTTTACCTGAAGATAAATTTACTGGTGTTGCTAAACCAAAAACAAATGTTCAATATAAAACATTGTTTCCTTCATATGATGAAAAATTTGCAATGTAAGAAAATTCTCCCAATATGGAGTTTGCTAATATATTTTTGTAAAATGTAAAAATGAATATTAAACACGATGGTTTATATCTTTATCAAAAGAATAAGCGGAACTTGTGACCAAATATTAGCAAAATCCTAATACAGATTTGATGAATTATTCGTCATTTAGTTCGTATTAATTAATTGTAATTTCTTTTCTATTATTTTTTTTAGTGCACTAACACCGGAACAAAAATCATATAAAAATGCATTAATTATGGTTAGTTTTAAAGATAAAGATTTATTTGGTATGTCAAATCAATATATTGCTGCATGTTTCTGGTCATTTAAAGAAATTGAGGAAACTTCTAGGGATGGAAATATACCACAATAAAATCCGTATAAAATTGAAACGAATTGATTGAAACAATCCGATATTTATTTCCTTTTTTTAATTTTCAGATACCGAATGCGTTCGTGCCTTAGAACACAGACAATGTGATAAACAGGCTAAAGAATTCCTTAAGAAATTAAAACAAAAAATGAATTGATGACATTTTTTTAATTTTTAAAGAAAATCACATCATTTGTTATTTAACATAAACCACTATATATATAATATTAATATAAACCAAAATAAAAATGTATATTGTAAAAAAGAGAACAAAAAATAATAAATCGTAGGAAAAACGCCTTAATGTAAAAAAAAATGAAAATTCTAATAAAAATTTTTTGATATTAAAAAAAAAAGTATGAATTTTTTTGCATTTTTCAGGAAGGAAAAAATTGTAAAAAGTTGTCATTTAAATATTAACAGTTTAATTGTTTTCTTTTTCTTTTAAGAAGTAATTCGCATAAACATCACTAGAAATAAGAATAATAATAAAATAGTTTCGGAAATTCAACATAAAATGTCATTAAAAAAAAAAAATAGTTGTCAAAAATTGAAAGTTAAATGTCAAATTGTCAACAAAAGTGAATTGCCCAAACAGGGGAAATTTTTTAATCACTCGACAGGGTCAACTATATTTTTAGAAAGAGACAAACATATAAATTTAAAGACGTCACATTTGAAATATTGCCATTGGAACCATAAGTCCAATCGTCCTATAATGTCTGAATTTTGAGTTTTCTTTTGGAAAATTAGTTATGAAAAAAAATTATTAGACATAATGTTTATTCTACAAAAGTACTCCATTATCGGTCTAGTATCTAAAAAAATAATGAGTAGCATTTACTTCCCTTGTCCATTGCAATAATATTTAAGATTAATAATATTTAAGATTCCAATTAATGACTCGGAATCTTAAGATAGACAATTAAGATCTGAACAATCAAATGTAGACATTGGAAAATATTAGAAACTGGATTTTAACTTGAATTGTAAACTTGACCTATGACAGGAGGCAGTGGCGGGCTCGTGAGTTTCAACATTGGTTGTTCAATTAGTCTCAAAAAGACTTAGTAATTATATTGCAGTATAACAGTTAATCCGTAATATATCTAATTAGTTAAAAATAGTTAAAGTATAATACAAAAAACCTCATAAAGTCGAATAATTTAGCATATCCAAGCTTTTATTTTGAATAAAAATAAAAATAAATAAATATCAGTAAAAGCAAAAACTTCACTGAAAAATAAAAATTGTGATTCAAAATCATTCAAAAATTCTAAATATCCCTTTGGGTGAAGAAAGAAAGAAAAAATTGTACAACAAAGCAAATATTTCTTTAGCATGTGTTGCGTGAATAAGTAATAAACGAAAAATCATATGCTGTTTCCTCTTTCTTGTTCATTCAATGAACGCGTTCGAAATTTTTCGCACAACTAACTCAAATATATTTGTCGTCTTTTTCAAACACTTTCTCTCTTTCTTTCTCTACGCACCTACACCAACAAAATATTATGGTCGAACACATTCAAAGAACCGTGTAAATGCACGAGCGTTCGAAATTTTGCCGCACACTTGTTTGAATATGTTAGTCGCTGTCTCTCAATAATTTTTCTTTTTTTCTCCATGCAACTATGCAAACAAAATTTATAGTCGAACCAAGGCTTTCTAGATATATAAGCAGTAATACTCAAATGACTACGTCACGCTGAAAGGCGTAGAATTTTTTTTTATGGAAATTAGAGTATGGATGGAATATTTTTAATTTTTTTCTTCAGGTTATAAAAAAAAAACAATTTAAATAAAATTAAAAAATCTGACGAAACATTGAACGATATAAAATAAGATCCAGTTAACATTTTCTTATCTTTATTTTCATATACACACAATTAAAGGATAGATCACAGTAAAACTTTGTAAATTATTGTATTAATTATATAATTATTCCAAACGAAGAAAATGTTTAATTTTGTCCTTGAGGTAAATTCAATATCAAATCACACAAAGTTTAAACATATATTTTAGACACAATAAAAAGGAATTATTATCAAAATGATAGTTTAATAAAAACAAGAATATCTATGGATCACAACAATTATAATAAAACATATTTCAATTACAAATTTATTGCAAAAAAATGTGAAGGAAAAATGCTTTTTGTATGTTTGAAATTTGAGGTTATGTTCAAAATGCATTTATCTTTCACACATTTATGAAATAAAATAAATCATTTTCACGTGAAAACTTTGCGTTATTATAATTATGAATATTCCCAGAACACTCAATAACATTTTCCAACTTGTAACTTACAATTATATTCACTAAAAACAGTTTTTTTTGCGTAACGAAAAAATGTGTGCGTTTCAATTTCAATTCTCACAGAAACTGTCACAGCCTCTTTTAATGACGTCACTCGCTAAATTCTTTTGAGTATTATGGACTGTATAACATTCAGAGGGACTTGGTCGAACACATTGAAAGAATTGTATATATGGACGAGCGTTTAGAATTTTTTCAGTACATGGTTGACAAAATAATATAAAATTTAATAGATTACTATGAGTTTTTTTAATGGAAGTTCTTATTAGAACAATTTTTTTTTAACTTTTAGACGACCCGCCACTGACACTGAGGCAACACACTCAACAAATATAATTCAAATATTCCCTGTCATATTAAAGTAGAAGAGTTTTCCGATTAACTGTACTGTAATTCCCACAGGATATACATAAATATAAATTGTTTAAGTCTTTTACCTAATAAATGTACTCAATTATTTTGAAATTAGAGCTATTGCTGAAAACATGTAAACACAATCAGATTTAATAGCGGTTACCCGTCATAGATCAAAGAAAAAAATGTTTCAAAATAAGATTATAATTCTGTTCGGTCAATTTTTAATTTCTTTAACTTTTATTGTAAATACTTCCAATATAAATTGTCCTAGTGTTGAAGTTAAAACTTTGGATATGAATTTATTTGAGTATTTAGTGAAGTTATTATGGAAAATTGAATATTTAAAAAAATCAAATGAAGAAATTATTTCACCATTTGGAACAAATGAGACTGGAAATATAATAAATTTTGTTCCCACATAGAACAAAATTGCCACATAGAACCTAAAAAAATTGGTGTCCTTAAAATGACAAATGATTTTATTCAAAATAATAAAGGAAGTTTTACTTTAGATTATAATTATTACGAGAGTCCTGATGAAACACAATCAAAATTAAATTGGATGTATAATTTTCAAATTTTAGATACTGACTATAAAACATTTTGGTTATTTTATGGTTGCGATGATTTGAATCATGGAAACTATGCAGATGGTCTCTGGGTCTTAGTAAAAGCATATAATTTCGATAATAATGAAATTCTTCATAACTCATTAATCCGTAATAATTATACAATTGATATTTTATTAGAAAATTCGGATTTGGAGAATTGTTTTGATCCATTTGAAATATATTTTGGTAAACATAATCTGTTGAGAAAAGAAACCGTAAATCAAATAAATGATTCAAATATCAAATCAATTAAATTTTATTCAGAAAGTACAATAACTATAGTTAGTTCAATTTTCCTAACTTTAATACTGATTTTAATTATTATAACTTTTATCTATGTGTTGAATAAAAAGTTTACTTAAAAAATAATTGTTGTTAAATCTCTGTAATTGTTTGCTGAGGTATGGAGACATAAATTGGAACAAAACAGAAATAATTATATAAAAAAAAAATACTAACAAAACACAATAATTTTTATTTTTTCTATTAACTAACTATATTATTAATATTATTAGTGTAAAAAAAATACGCCTTTTCGTTGTGTTTTAAGGCAGTTAGCCGGAACTTTCTCCATACCTGTAACATATGAGGATGTTCGGATCTTCTGAAGCTCTAATTTTATTTTTGCCATCAAATTTTGTATTGTTTTTGGTCTGTAATTGTTAGCATATACTTTTCTCGTTAAGTTAGTAAAAATTAACACAGTCATTTGTTTGGAACGCATTTTTTTTAAATCTGTGATTTCGTTTTGTTCCAATTTATGTCTCCATACCTTACTCAGAAAAATTATTTAATTTGTAAAATTTAGTCTATGTGTCTATAATGTGTCTATAATGTAATGTAATTTTTTTTAATATTCTAATTACATATATAAACCTAAACCTGTCTTATTTTTAATTATTGAAATATTATGTGTTTTCATGTCATTGAAGAATCTATTAATTTTATTAGAATAAAATAGTTTTTTTATTAAAAATGTGTCAAACAATTGTTATTCTTATTCAAAATAAATATATTGTAATTATTATACAAACGATTGATTTTTAATGAATAATATTAATACATATATTAAAAATCAATAATAAGTTTTGGGTTAGGTTATGTTCTGTGAGTAAAAATGTAATAATAAATATAGAAAATCGTTATCTCTTTTGCATATTTTTGCCGTTGTGAAAACTATCGATGAGTTTCTTTCTTCCCTAATATTTTATTTGAAAGAAAAAAATTAGTTTTATTTTTAATTATTTAAAAGTTTTATTTAGTAAAATAATAATTTAAAATTAAATAAATTCGGTTAAAAGATTTAAGCGAGTTTATTAATTGCAATTTATACGGAAATTTTCATGGAGTTACTATAATATTGTAGAATGAGTTTTATTAAATTATTTAAATTTTTAACAATGTTAACTTAAATTTATATATATATATACAAAATAATTTATTTCAATATTTATTCTAAAAGGAGGAAATAAAAATGCTTTCTGCAAACGCAAAAAATATCACTTAATAAAAAATAATTTAAAATTAAATTTTGTCAAATGTGTTGATTTGTATACAGTAAACATCTTGAAATTTTATCATTTTTCATGAATAAATAAATTTTTTAATTGCAGTGAAATATAAAATTGGTTATTTAATTTTATTTGAATAAAAAAACACAGAAAAATAAAATAAAAAAAAAATTGAAATTTTTAATGATTTCGAAAAATTTAATTTTTTAAAATTTTTAGCGGTATTAAAACGAGGACAAAAAATAGTAGGATTAAATATAGGTTTAAATATTGTCTAATATACGCGTTGTATATTAGCAACGTTGTATATTTTAAAATTAGAGACATGGAAGTCATTGGTTGTTCTTATTAGATGACTAAGAATATCACCATAATCTGATCACAATTATATTTTAAGTAATTATTTTTAATTCTGCAAATAGATAAAAGTAGCAAATATGGTAATTTATAAAACCACGAATTTATTTTTAATAATAGCAAGTTTGTTTGTATTGAGATACAGCTTCCTTGTTTTTTATTTTTTCAAGTTTAAACTTATTTTTATTAAAACTTTTTTAATTGGTTAATTTAAAATATTATTTAAATTTCATATGTTTAGGATTTAGGTACACATAAAACAACATTTTAGCTGTTTAAATTTCTTTAAAAAAATGTATCTTTAAACATTTCCATTAGAATTACAAAATTTTGCGTTTGTTTTGTGATTCACGCTTGCATAAAACTATTTCTACACTGGGATGAAAATAGCAGTGGACTTTTTTTAATTCGAGCGATTCTACAGAATCACCGATTCTGCAATTTAGAAAATAATTTCATTAAAGTTTTATTAAACGATTACATCAATTGAATATGAAATAAAAGGTTTAGCCCTCAAACACAGTTGAGAATATGATTATAGTTTCATCATTGATTAGATAGTATAGTGACATCACACTCCCAACCAAAAAAAGTTATCGATTTTCCTGTAGTCTTTTCATACCTTAATCATTATTGTATTTTTCCATTTATCATCGATTGTGGAAAATTTTCACTTGTTTACTTGTTCACTTGTTCATATCGACAAGCACTGTTAGATGCTTGTCACATAAAGTTCTTCTTCAATTGTTTGACCATTTGTGCAAACTGTAACTCTGTTTCACAATTATAATAGAAAAATGGTATTTTGCTTGAAAGAAAATGGGGTACTTAAAATTATTAAGTTTATTCATTGATATTGATAAAACTAATTAAAGAATGACAAAATATTTAACTTATATAAATATAATTTAATAATATTGTTATTAAGAATAATTAAAAAAAATCCAAGTCGCATCAAAATAAAAGTTATTCAAATATCCCACAACTGTTACAATTTATAAAAGAAAATATAAGAAAATTTATTTATTCAGCATTTTATATTTCATATTTCAAGGTTAATGTCTGGCATACATGAGAAGATTTTTCGAGAACAATATTTATATTTGTTTTAAAATACATTTTTTCCAATTTTGTTTTTAAATTTTCTAGTGAAATACAGAAATTCAGAATTTATTATTGTTTATAGTCTATTCAACCACTATTTGTTTGTTTTATGAAAATGTTCTAGTTATAGTTGAACGTGAGGTTTTCCTATATTATATAACTTCTTAAATTAACATCATTAAAACACAAATTCATCTCACTTACATATTGTTGGCTTAGTTTCCGCAAATCATTTAAATTATTATTATTAAAAGCCATTATTAAAAAAAACTTCACAAAACCAAAAGTAAAACGAAATAAAAAACTTCAAAGAAAAACGACGTGCACGTTACGATTGAAATATTATAATTTACGATAACTGAATATTTTTCAAACGTTTTATGGAAAAAAATCCATACATATAAAAATCCGCATAAAATGAGTTACAAAGTTTGATGCACTTATCATTAAAATAAAATGTGTAACGAAGTTGGGATAATCTCAATATAAAATTAAATATTAGATGGTCCCGATGCATTATTATTAGTAGGATTTAACATTAAAAAAAAAGAAGAGACAGAAAAAGAAAGAGAATAAAGAAAGAAAGAGAAAAAAAGAAAGAAATTAAATAAATAAATTTTTGAAATTATCACCAAATAATGTAATACAATGACCACACAATTGTACTGGCAACACCAATACTTAGTTTTACATTTTGGTAAGTGCCCTTACTTTTCAATAGATAGCAGTCTTTTAAGGGAGCTCTCTCTTAGCACAGAATATTTATGTATGTACTAACATGTCCGTCAGGTATATGTATAGATATATAT